>JAINUG010000602.1:45000-126693 GCA_029706075.1 Aldrovandia affinis
CGAGAGAGAGCGAGAGCCCTCAACAGCACAACCTAAATAAGCTTGACACAGCTGTGCTGCATTATTCCAATCAGGTCTCCTCTCCTCACCGCCGCCCCCTACAGGACAACCGAGGAGAGGAGACCGTCACACCCATAAAAATCGGACCGAACAAGGACCCGATAACCCAGGACACCACTCACGGCACGACAAAACAAAACAATTCAAAAACAAAATCAAAATGTGGTACCCCTACCACCCGATCACACAGGCGCCCGCGACAACGCATCCGCCACAATGTTATCCGTGCCCTTGATGTGACGGATGTCTAGATGGAACGCCTGCAAGAAAAGACACCAGCGCATTATGCGCTGGTTTGGGCACTGCATAGACCGTAAAACGTAAGGGGTTATGGTCTGTAAAAACCACTAATGGTCTACCCCGAACCCACATACACCTCGAAATGTACGAGCCCAGATCAAGGCAAGGGCCTCCTTTTCAATCACTGCATAATTTAACTGATAGGTATTACATTTTTTGGAGAAAAACAAACAGGCCGCTCCACGCCAGCACCATCCTCCTGCAATAGGACAGCACCAGCGCCCACATTACTGGCGTCCACCTGTAAAGAAAAAGGTTCCTGGAACCGAGGAGCGGCCAGAACCGGGTCAGAAGTCAGCAGCTGCTTGACATTCTCAAAAGCGCTCTGGCTACCAGTCGTCCAGTCAAAAACAACTGTCGCTTTGAGGAGGTTCGTTAGAGGGTCAACTGTAAGTGCTATTGTTGTGAAGTGGAAGCGCCTAGGAGCAACAACAGCTCAGCAACGAAGTGGTAGACCACCCAAACTCACAGAGCGGGGCCGACCAGTGCTGAAGCGCATAGCGCATAAAAATCGCATATAATCTGCTGCATCACTCACTACAGAGTACCAAACTGCCTCTGGAAGCACCATCAGCACAAGAACTGTGCGTCGGGAGCTTCATGGAATGGGTTTCCATGGCCAAGCAGCTGCACACAAGCCTCACATCACCATGCGCAATGCCAAGCGTCGGCTGGAGTGGTGTAAAGCACGCCGCAACTGGACTCTGGAGCAGTGGAAATGTGTTCTTTGGAGTGATGAATCACACTTCACTATCTGGCAGTCTGATGGACGAATCTGGGTTTGGCGGATGCCAGGAGAACGCTACCTTCCGGAATGCATAGTGCCTACTGTAAAGTTTGGTGGATGAGGGATAATGATCTGGGGCTGTTTCTCAGGGTTTGGGATAGGCCCCTTAGTTCCAGTGAAGGGTATTCTTAATGCTACAGGATACGAAGACATCTTAGCCAATTGGGCGCTTCCAACTTTGTGGCAACAGTTTGGGAAGTCTCTTTGCTGTTCCAGCATGACTGTGCCCCTGTGCACAAAGCGAGGTCCATAAAGACATGGTTAGATGAGTTTGGTGTGGAGGAACTCGATTGGCCTGCACAGAGCCCTGACCTCAACCCCATTGAACACCTTTGGGAGGAATTAGAACACCGATTGCGAGCCAGGCCTTCTCGTCCAACATCATTGCCTGACCTCACAGATGCTCTTTTGGCTGAATGGGCACAAATTCCCCCAGACACACTCCAAAATCTTGTGGAAAGCCTTCCCAGAAGAGTGGCAGCTGTCATAGCCGCAAAGGGGGGGTCCAACTCCATATTAATGCCCATGGTTTTAGAATGGGATGTCCAACAAGCTCATATAGGTGTGATGGTCAGGTGTCCACTGACCTTTGGCCATATAGTGTATCTGTGCTGTGAAACTCCAAACAAAAACATTTATTTAGACCTATACGTTTGTTTGCCTACTTCGAAAACAGAAATCAAAATCAAGTTAAATGTTTGTGTTAGTATAGTATTTATTTTACCTTTCTGTGCATATAAAACACTTAAGAAAAACCTCCAAATACAATAAAACATCTTAAACATAACATTCAGTACATAATACTACTGTAATAATAAAAGTAACTATGTACATACAATACGGTCCTGTAAAAAAAACATTAAAGAAACGCTTCGAGCCTTTTCTTGCACTAAAGAAAGGCTAATAGCCATATTACGCTGATTTTGGTCTTCTATCCAAATTATCAACAGCCTTTCCATCTCAATAATTACACCAGAGTTGCTTGGTTATGACAGAACGTTCATAAGCACGAGTTGTCTGTAAGTCGGACGTTCGTAACCCGGGGACTGCCTGTACGCCATAACAGGTCATTTTACACTAGTGATATGGCACCAATCTAACAGGTCATTTTACACTAGTGATATGACACCAATCTAACAGGTCATTTTACACTAGTGATATGACACCAATCTAACAGGTCATTTTACACTAGTGATATGGCACCAATCTAACAGGTCATTTTACACTAGTGATATGACACCAATCTAACAAGTCATTTTACACTAGTGATATGACACCAATCTAACAGGTCATTTTACACTAGTGATATGGCACCAATCTAACAGGTCATTTTACACTAGTGATATGGCACCAATCTAACAGGTCATTTTACACTAGTGATATGGCACCAATCTAACAGGTCATTTTACACTAGTGATATGACACCAATCTAACAGGTAATTTTACACTAGTGATATGGCACCAATCTAACAGGTCATTTTACACTAGTGATATGGCACCAATCTAACAGGTCATTTTACACAGTCTTTAATCAGGGTGCTGAAATGTGTCTTCTGCAAATACAGCTGGAAGCATGCTGTAGCTAAAGCTGTCACACAAGGTGAACTAGCATCAGCTAGAACGCAACACTTTGTGCTGCAATAGACAGCTTTAGACAGGGGAATGCTGGCATGTGACTTCAGCAGACCATGGCAGGTGAATAGCAGGTGAATAGCAGGTGAATAGCAGGTGAATAGCAGGTGAATAGCAGGTGAATGCAGGTTCTTACCTTCCCTCTTGGATATCATTCTTGATCTGTAAAAAATACAAGTGCCTGTGAAAAAAGGAAAAATATTTAATAATTATTTTGTTTTTATTGAATGGTTTTGGGATGTCCATCATACAGATTAAAGGCTAAGGTAAACAAAACCTTGCCTCCTGGCAATCCCCTAATAAATAGTTACTTCATGTGCTAGTAACTTAGATCGGTAAGCTTCAGTCTAATTTATCTTTCAAGAAATGTAATGTAGCTTGAATGTTGCTGTTGGAAGAATCTCACTCTCCATTAGGTGTGGGACTTTCTGTATCCACTTTGACATGAGCTTAATTTGGACGTCTTTGGAAGATATTGATTGGATTCATGATCCTCTCTCTGCTAACACACACTCACCTGCTCTGCTCTGCTCCTAACACACACTCACCTGGTCTGTTCTCTCTCTGCTCCTAACACACACTCACCTGGTCTGCTCTCTCTCTGCTCCTAACACACACTCACCTGCTCTCTCTCTTCTGCTCCTAACACACACTCACCTGATCTGTTCTCTCTCTGCTCCTAACACACACTCACCTGCTCTGCTCTCTCTCTGCTCCTAACACACACTCACCTGCTCTGTTCTGCTCCTAACACACACTCACCTGCTCTGCTCTCTCCTGCTCCTAACACACACTCACCTGCTCTGCTCTCTCCCTGCTCATAACACACACCCACCGGCTCTCTCCTGCTCCTAACACACACCCACCTGCTCTGCTCTCTCCTGCTCCTAACACACACTCACCTGGTCTGTTCTCTCCTGCTCCTAACACACACTCACCTGCTCTCTCCCTGCTCCTAACACACACTCACCTGCTCTCTCCTGCTCATAACACACACTCACCTGCTCTCTCCTGCTCCTAACACACACCCACCTGCTCTCTCTGCTCCTAACACACACTCACCTGCTCTGCTCTCTCCTGCTCCTAACACACACTCACCTGCTCTCTCCTGCTCCTAACACACACTCACCTGGTCTGCTCTCTCCTGCTCCTAACACACACTCACCTGCTCTCTCCCTGCTCCTAACACACACCCACCTGCTCTCTCTGCTCCTAACACACACTCACCTGCTCTGCTCTGTCCTGCTCCTAACACACACCCACCTGCTCTGCTCTCTCCTGCTCCTAACACACACTCACCTGCTCTCTCTCCTGCTCCTAACACACACCCACCTGCTCTGCTCTGCTCCTAACACACACCCACCTGCTCTGCTCTGCTCCTAACACACACTCACCTGCTCTCTCCTGCTCCTAACACACACCCACCTGCTCTCTCCCTGCTCCTAACACACACCCACCTGCTCTGTTCTGCTCCTAACACACACCCACCTGCTCTGCTCTGCTCCTAACACACACTCACCTGCTCTGCTCTCTCTCTGCTCCTAACACACACTCACCTGCTCTCTCCCTGCTCCTAACACACACACACCGGCTCTGTTCTGCTCCTAACACACACTCACCTGCTCTGCTCTGTCCTGCTCCTAACACACACTCACCTGGTCTGCTCTCTCTCTGCTCCTAACACACACTCACCTGCTCTCTCTCTGCTCCTAACACACACTCACCTGGTCTGTTCTTGCTGGAGGGAGTTGGGGTCGGAGATGAAGAACCTCACTCTGAAACTCAGGCAGGAGGGAAAGATCCCTGCAAAACACCACAGCTTGTTACCTTTACTGCCCCACTACTGAGTCAACTACCCCACTACTGAGCTACAAACTGCCCCACTACTGAACTACAAACTACCCCACTACTGAGGAAACTACCCCACTACTGAGCTACAAACTGCCCCACTACTGAGCTTCAAACTACCCCACTACTGAGTCAACTACCCCACTACTGAGTCAAACTACCCCACTACTGAGCTACAAACTACCCCACTACTGAGTCAACTACCCCACTACTGAGCTACAAACTGCCCCACTACTGAGGAAACTACCCCACTACTGAGCTACAAACTGCCCCACTACTGAGTCAACTACCCCACTACTGAGTCAACTACCCCACTACTGAGGAAACTACCCCACTACTGAGTCAACTACCCCACTACTGAGTCAACTACCCCACTACTGAGTCAACTACCCCACTACTGAGCTACAAACTGCCCTACTACTGAGGAAACTACCCCACTACTGAGTCAACTACCCCACTACTGAGTCAACTACCCCACTACTGAGTCAACTACCCCACTACTGAGTCAACTACCCCACTACTGAGTCAACTACCCCACTACTGAGTCAAACTGCCCTACTACTGACTAAACTACCCCACTACTGAGTCAACTACCCCACTACTGAGCTACAAACTGCCCTACTACTGAGTCAACTACCCCACTACTGAGCTACAAACTGAGCTACAAACATGAGTCAACTACCCCACTACAAAGTCAACTACCCCACTACTGAGGAACTACCCCACTACTGAGCTAAACTGCCCCACTACTGAGTAAACTGCCCCACTACTGAGGAAACTGCCCCACTACTGAGCTACAAACTGCCCTACTACTGAGGAAACTACCCCACTACTGAGGAAACTACCCCACTACTGAACTTCAAACTATGCCTAAAAAGGAATAAGTTACAAACGATTATAATACTGAGAAACAAACGATCTAATACAGAGCAGTGCTAGTGCACTAAATCACTGCTGAGCCACAACTCAGAAATAGTGGCTTTAGGCACCAGCGAATTTACCTTGCAAAACTGATGACGCATGTCTCTCAAATACCCCTAACTATATCATAGTAAGTTTGTGATCATATTTATTTGAAAACAGATATGCATACAGTACTGTGCAAAGGTTTTAGGCAGGTGTGAAGAAATGTTATAAAGTAAGAATGCTTTCAAAAATATAAATTTTAATTGTTTATTTTTATCAATTAACAAAATGCAAAGTGAGCAAACAGAAGAAACATCTAAATCAAATCAATATTTGGTGTGACTACCCTTTGCCTTCAAAGTCAGGGATTTTGTAGGATTATAGTCAGGTGTATGATTAACCAATTATACCAAACAGGTGCTAATGATCATACATTTCATATGTAGGTTGATACACAGTCATTAACTGAAACAGAAACAGCTGTGTAGGAGGCTTACAACTGGGTGAGGAACAGCCACTCTGCTACTAAGGTGAGGTTGTGGAAGACAGTTTCATGTCACAGGTCATACACCATGGCAAGACTGAGCACAGCAACAAGACACAAGGTAGTTATACTGCATCAGCAAGGTCTCCCCAGGCAAAGATTTCAAAGCAGACTGGGGTTTCAAGATGTGCTGTTCAAGCTCTTTTGAAGAAGCACAAAGAAACGGGCAACGTTGAGGACCGTAGACGCAGTGGTCGGCCAAGGAAAATTAATGCAGCAGATGAAAGACACATCATGCTTACTTCCCTTCGAAATCAGAAGATGTCCACCAGTGCCATCAGCTCAGAACTGGCAGAAACCAGTGGGACCCAGGTACACCCATCTACTGTCCGGAGAAGTCTGGCCAGAAGTGGTCTTCATAGATGAATTGCGGCCAAAAAGCCATACCTCCGACGTGGAAACAAGGCTAAGCGACTCAACTATGCACAAAAACATAGGAACTGGGGTGCAGAAAAATGGCAGCAGGTGCTCTGGACTGATGAGTCAAAATGTGAAATATTTGGCTGTAGCAGAAGGCAGTTTGTTCGCCAAAGGGCTGGAGAGCAGTACAATAATGAGTGCCTGCAGGCAACAGTGAAGCATTCTGCAAATGGAGTTGGGGATTTGGTCATGGTGTCCTCAATGCTGAGAAATACAGGCAGATACTTATCCATCATGCAATACCATCAGGGAGGCGTCTGATTGGCCCCAAATTTATTCTGCAGCAGGACAACGACCCCAAACATACAACCAATGTCATTAGCATAAAGAAGAACAAGGAGTCCTGGAAGTGATGGTTTGGCCCCCACAGAGCCCTGATCTCAACATTATCGAGTCTGTCTGGGATTACACGAAGAGACAGAAGGATTTGAGGCAGCCTACATCCACAGAAGATCTGTGGTTAGTTCTCCAAGATGTTTGGAACAACCTACCTGCCGAGTTCCTTCAAAAACTGTGTGCAAGTGTACCTAGAAGAATTGATGCTGTTTTGAAGGCAAAGGGTAGTCACACCAAATATTGATTTGATTTAGATTTCTCTTCTGTTCATTCACTTTGTATTTCGTTAATTGATAAAAATAAACTATCAAATATTTTTGAAAGCATTCTTACTTTACAGCATTTTTTCACACCTGCCTAAAACTTTTGCACAGTACTGTATATCTGAACTCAAGAATCTGCCAAATCTTCGTAAATCTACCCACAATGCAATTTATGTGACATACTAGATAGAACACGATCTGGAGCTAGCTGCTTGGTTGGATCACTGTTGCGATCTCCATTTGGGCATTGCCACTCTCGTCGATAAGAACATCAGGACGAGGGGAGGACTGCGGACTGTGGCTGCTCTCGCTGTCAGACATTTCTTCCGTCACACATGTACAGTAGGTAGGCGGACGGAAGATGCGTAATATTTTGGATGTCATATGATACCAGCGCAGCTAAGCTAGCGCCTATATTACAATAACAATGTTTTTATAATTACATACCATAACTGAGCTATGTAGATTTATAAAATTAGCTAGCTAGCTACTTGTGATTAAGATAAAATAAACGGAAAAGACGTAGACATGGTATGTTGAAAATGTTTAATATAAAGACAGCTGGATCATACAGTGTAACAAATCTAGCCTGTGCTAGCTTGCTGCTATCCAGCACTCAGCATAGCTAATGTTAGCAGTAGCTAGACGGTAGTAACATTAGCTAGGTAGCTAGCTAGCTGCTTTCCCTATGAATATCGCAAAACGGTCTGGCAAATTATTTTAAAAACCATCACATGTGATAGAATACATAGCAGATGGTTTGCCATGTTGATTAATAAAGTTCTTTCTAAGAGTGTAGAATATTATAGTTGCTATATGCTCAATGCATTTCACTACAGTGTAACGCCATAATCCCCTCTTCCGTTCTCTCTATGACGTCTTGATCTGACTCCTGTTTTAACGACGAGGTTGACGTAGACTTCTGGGATTGGGCTTTTTTTCGGCCTTACTTTTTCAAAAAACTCTTAAAACAGAAGTGTGAAGTGTATTCTTGCATGGGGAACTCTGTTCATAACTGTTACACAGCCCGTCCTGTTGCTCCGGCTTTAACTGAGTCTCTGGGCTGTTTTTTAAATGGATTTAATAGATTTTTTGCCATAAATCTACACACAATACCCCATCATGACAAGGCAAAAACATGTTTTTAGACACTGTTGCAAATGTATTAAAAATAAAAAACTGAAATATGTCATTTACATGAGTATTCAGGCTCTGAAGGGCCCAGAGGTGTGTTTGTGAACATCAGAGTTTAGCAAGACCGGCTCCTCCCCATCCAACAAGGCTCCGCCCACTCGTACAGGCTCTGCCCCACTCAAACAGACCCCCAAACTGTTATTCCTCCACTCTTATCCCTCCTCTGTTCTCTTATCCCTCCTCTGTTCTCTTATCCCTCCTCTGTTCACTGTTATCCCTCCTCTGTTCTTTATCCCTCCTCTGTTCTCTTATCCCTCCTCTGTTCACTGTTATCCCTCCTCTGTTCTCTTATCCCTCCTCTGTTCACTGTTATCCCTCCTCTGTTCTCTTATCCCTCCTCTGTTCTCTTATCCCTCCTCTGTTCACTGTTATCCCTCCTCTGTCACTCTCCTATCCCTCCTCTGTTCACTGTTATCCCTCCTCTGTTCTCTTATCCCTCCTCTGTTCTCTTATCCCTCCTCTGTTCACTGTTATCCCTCCTCTGTCACTCTCCTATCCCTCCTCTGTTCACTGTTATCCCTCCTCTGTCACTCTCCTATCCCTCCTCTGTTCACTGTTATCCCTCCTCTGTTCACTGTTATCCCTCCTCTGTTCTCTTATCCCTCCTCTGTTCTCTTATCCCTCCTCTGTTCACTGTTATCCCTCCTCTGTCACTCTCCTATCCCTCCTCTGTTCACTGTTATCCCTCCTCTGTTCACTGTTATCCCTCCTCTGTCACTCTCCTATCCCTCCTCTGTTCACTGTTATCCCTCCTCTGTTCTCTTATCCCTCCTCTGTTCTCTTATCCCTCTGTTCACTGTTATCCCTCCTCTGTCACTCTTATCCCTCCTCTGTCACTCTCCTATCCCTCCTCTGTTCTCTTATCCCTCCTCTGTTCTCTTATCCCTCCTCTGTCACTCTCCTATCCCTCCTCTGTCACTCTCTTATCCCTCCTCTGTTCTCTTATCCCTCCTCTGTTCTCTTATCCCTCCTCTGTTCACTGTTATCCCTCCTCTGTCTCTCTCCTATCCTCCTCTGTTCTCTTATCCCTCCTCTGTTCTCTTATCCCTCCTCTGTCACTCTCCTATCCCTCCTCTGTCACTCTCTTATCCCTCCTCTGTTCTCTTATCCCTCCTCTGTTCTCTCTTATCCCTCCTCTGTTCTCTTATCCCTCCTCTGTCACTCTCCTATCCCTCCTCTGTTCTCTATCCCTCCTCTGTTATCCCTCCTCTGTTCACTGTTATCCCTCCTCTGTTCTCCTATCCCTCCTCTGTTCTCTTATCCCTCCTCTGTTCTCTTATCCCTCCTCTGTTCTCTTATCCCTCCTCTGTTCTCCTATCCCTCCTCTGTTCACTGTTATCCCTCCTCTGTCACTCTCCTATCCCTCCTCTGTCACTCTCCTATCCCTCCTCTGTCACTCTCTTATCCCTCCTCTGTTCTCTTATCCCTCCTCTGTTCACTGTTATCCCTCCTCTGTTCTCTATCCCTCCTCTGTTCACTGTTATCCCTCCTCTGTTCTCCTATCCCTCCTCTGTTCACTGTTATCCCCGAGCTCATTAGCGCTTACCCTTCAGCTGCTTCTTCAGGGGCTTGTTGGGTTCGAGCCATCTCTGAAACACAACATTTTAAACCCGTTACGGTTTATTTGCCTCCTTCAGTGCATCCCTATCATCTCTTTTCCGACAACCTTTATTGCTTTTATTTGTTTTTTTAAAATTCTGTTTACAATTCTGTTTACGTCCAAAACATTTTCTATAGTTCTTTCTTATAAAATTTGGAAAAAGTTACTATTTCTTTCAACTAAAACATAACTCATTCATATCGCAGGGATCTGAGTTCGCTTATTAAGCATTCACATTCTCAATGATACTCCAGACTGTATGTTGTAGCACTTGACAACTTTCTAACAAGCCAGTAACATACCCAATTGGGGCATACAATTATTATTATTATTTAAAAAAAGCATTTTAAAATGACCCCAGTGAAGGAGTAGATGAACAATGAAGAAATTGTATAAAATACTTTGTAAAATGGTGTCCAATCGGACTCTTTGGAGCATGGTGTCCAATCGGACTCTTTAGAGCATGGTGTCCAATCGGACTCTTCCCAGGGGTCATGTGGTTTAGCTAATGGAGGATTCCCACGCTGACTTTCTCCATTTGTTTTAATTCAGTTTTACACTCATTCAAAAACTAATAATTCGGTAAATATGTGGCCACATGAATTGCTTCATTAAAGCACGAGCCGGCACGAACTTGCTGGGAAGTGCGTAAAGTAGGTGGGCGTAAATCCGTTTCGGAGGAGGTGGATATAGCCGACCTCGGAGAATCAGCTTGCCTCGTGGAGATGGGCGGAGAGTTTGTGGGGGAGGGCAAATCTAAATAAATAGAGGGTATAATTGGGCACTAAATTGGGAGAAAAACTGGAAGAAATCTGAAACTCCCACAGACTTGCCCCAGTGAGAAAAACTGGAAGACTCCGCCCCAGGGCTGAAACTCCGCCCACAGACTCCGCCCCAGTGCAGGGTAGGCTCCGCCCACAGACTCCGCCCCAGGGCAGGGTAGGCTCCGCCCACAGACTCCGCCCCAGGGCAGGGTAGGCTCCGCCCACAGACATACGTACAGGAGAGCCGTGGGCACAGACAGGCACAGACATACGTACAGGAGAGCCGTGGGCACAGACAGGCACAGACATACGTACAGGAGAGCCGTGGGCACAGACAGGCACAGACATACGTACAGGAGAGCCGTGGGCACAGACAGGCACAGACATACGTACAGGAGAGCCGTGGACGTCCTCCAGGTGCTGCAGACTGAAGAAGGCTCTCTCCTGCAGCCCCAGGTGGGCACACACCAGATCCAGCAGAACCTGACCAGGGTCCTGCTTCTGCCACACACACACACACAGAGACAACAGAGAGAGTGAGAACCCCCACACACACACACACACACACACACACACACACACACACACACACACACACACACACTATACACACACACACACATACACGCACGCACACACACACACACACACACACAGCTATATACACACACACACAAGACTGCTCTGTTTCCAACATTTGTTTCCACATTTGTTTGTATTGTTACACAAAATGAATTCATAATATACGCCATATAGCAGACGCTTTTATCCAAAGCGACTTACAGTAGTGATTGCATACATTTTTCAGTGCATGTGGTCCTAGTGGGAATTAAACCCACAACCTAAGCGTTGCCAACGCCATACTCTACCTACTGAGCCACACAGAACCATGCTCTACCTACTGAGACACACAGAACCACACTCTACCTACTGAGCCACACAGAACCACACTCTACCTACTGAGCCACACAGAACCATGCTCTACCTACTGAGCCACACAGAACCACACTCTACCTACTGAGCCACACAGAACCACGCTCTACCTACTGAGACACACAGAACCACGCTCTACCTACTGAGCCACACAGAACCACGCTCTACCTACTGAGACACACAGAACCACGCTCTACCCTACTGAGACACACAGAACCACGCTCTACCTACTGAGACACACAGAACCACGCTCTGAGACCTACTGAGACACACAGAACCACGCTCTACCTACTGAGACCACACAGAACCACACTCTACCTACTGAGACACACAGAACCACGCTCTACCTACTGAGACACACAGAACCACGCTCTACCTACTGAGACACACAGAACCACGCTCTACCTACTGAGCCCACACAGAACCACGCTCTACCTACTGAGCCACACAGAACCACGCTCTACCTACTGAGCCACACAGAACCATGCTCTACCTACTGAGCCACACAGAACCATGCTCTACCTACTGAGCCACACAGAACCAAGCTCTACCTACTGAGACACACAGAACCACGCTCTACCTACTGAGACACACAGAACCACGCTCTACCTACTGAGACACACAGAACCACGCTCTACCTACTGAGCCCCACAGAACCACGCTCTACCTACTGAACCACACAGAACCACGCTCTACCTACTGAGCCACACAGAACCATGCTCTACCTACTGAGACACACAGAACCACGCTCTACCTACTGAGCCACACAGAACCACGCTCTACCTACTGAGACACACAGAACCACAATTCATGTTCATCAGAAGCTTTATGTGAGTCGCTGTGTCACTAATGAGGTGCGGAGGTTACAGCAAACAAACGGCCTACCTACACCAGCCTACTACACCGCCCTACCTACACTGGCCTACCTACACCCGCCTACTACACTGGCCTACCTACACCGCCCTACCTACACCGGCCTACCTACACCGCCCTACCTACACCGCCCTACCTACACCGGCCTACTGCACAAAAAACTAACTAAATAGATTTGTGCTTCCTGACCTCCACACTTTCACACTGAATGCTGTGTGCTTTTACATCTTTCCAGACAAACTCAGCCCTGTGGACAGACTGGTCTGTCAGGATGCCCTTCAGCCCAAGGTTGGAATACATGCACATCTCCCATGAGCTGAAATCAATGGTGAAACTGGAGAGGAACAGCTGGAGCTCATTTTTAACTGGGCCATCTGTCAACATGATCACAGCAACAGAGCCAAAAGACACTCACATCCGTTCAGGTCAAGATAATCAAACTCTTGATTCTGTCCAGTTAAAAACCATACAGAAAGTCAAACTTACACTTCATATGGTTGCCCAGACACAAGAGAAATCTTAAAGCATCACATGCCACACGGGGACCAATCATATGCACTTATCACACGGGGACCAATCATATGCACTTATCACATTCACTGTTGAAAAATATTTGAGTATTTTTATTCTCACGTTCCTCCCTTCAAATAAGAGAGTGAGAGAGTCTCTCCATCCCACCATCCCACCCTCTCACCCTCTCTCCATCTGTCCATCCCACCCTCTCTCCATCTCTCCATCCCACCCTCTCTCCATCTCTCCATCTGTCCATCTCTCCATCTGACCCTCTCCCCCACTCTCCATCTCACCCTCTCACCCTCTCACCCTCTCTCCATCTGTCCATCTCACCCTCTCTCCATCTGTCCATCTGTCCATCCCACCCTCTCTCTATCTCACCCTCTCACCATCTCACCCTCTCTCACCCTCTCTCCATCTGTCCATCTCACCCTCTCTCCATCTGTCCATCTGTCCATCCCACCCTCTCCCCCTCTCACCCTCTCTCCATCCCAGCCTCAGCTATCGATGGGGGAGGGGGGTTGGTGTTCTGGTTTATTGCCCTTCTAGAACACCAGATGCCATCTCCTCTAAAGAGGGGGAAATAAGGGGAACCCCTGCCGAACTGAGGAACCCTAACCCTAACCCCTAAACTGCTCTGTGTGACATCAGAGCTGACCAACTGCTCTGAATGTGGGATGGACTTCCTGTTCACACTCAGCCAATCAGCATTGACCAACTGCTCTGAATGTGGGATGGACTTCCTGTTCACACTGGGCCAATCAGCACTGACCAACTGCTCTGAATACGAATGTAGAGTCCTTGCATGGTTCTGTGTGGACTTCATTGGTGGCTCACGATTGGAGGAAACCCTTGACCCCCCTCTGAGGTGGATAGCTCAAAAGGGTGGATTCATATTTAACAGCCAACACCACTTCACATATATTAAAGCAAGAGGAAGCTGTCTGCGGTCGGGCAGCCCTGTGTCTCGCGTGGAGAGAGGAGCGGGACGCTCACACTGATGTTGAAGCTGTGGGTGGAGTCATCGAGGAAGCGCACACTGCAGACCGCGTCCGCCTTCGTCCGATCCTTCGCCTCCCCCGCCGCAGCGTTCCCCAGCCTCCCGCCCGGAACGCAGAACCTGGAGCTCATCCCGACCGGGGGGCAGCCTGCAGGACCCTTTATGCGTTCAACATCTAGAAACACACAAACATCTACAGTCGGGTACAACTTACAATCCTCAAATTACTACCATTCATTCAAACAGACCGGACAGCCCTACTTTCTGTGAAGCCTCGTCTTTCTGGGGTTTATTTATATATATATAAGAGATCAGGGGTAGTGGAGTCTGAAGAGGTGGGTTTTGCGTCTCTTGCGGAAGATTGGAAGTGAATCGGTCAGGACTGCGGAATCACTTCCAATCTTCCGCAAGAGACTCAAAACCCACCTCTTCAGACTCCACTACCCCTGATCTCTGTCCATCTAGCTAAATTGTCTTCACCACTGTTTACTTGTTCAACACTATACTCTTAAAAATAAATCCACTAACCTTTTCCTTCCTGGTGTTACAGGTATGGTACGCAGATGCCTGCAATGATGTCTATCGCTGTATTCCTGCACTGATCTCGTGCGCTAACTATGATTGTTCCTACCATGTATTGATGCACATCTTGTAAGTCGCTCTGGATAAGAGCGTCTGCTAAATGCTTAAAATGTAAAATGTATATATATATATATATATATATTATTTTTTTTTGCTTGTTTCAGATTTTTCTTTTTTTTTCTCCCAATTTAGTAGCCAATTACACCCTCTCTTTACTTCGATATGCCCCCCCCACACCAGTGTGCCGCTCGTCTCTACGAGGCAAGCTAATTCTCTGAGGGTAGCGAACTCCCCCTGGACCATGCAACTGATCATAATGTTATACAGGTTTTTAACTCTCTCTAGTGGAATACTGGACCACTCTTCAAGAAGGAAAGCCTCCAGTTCTTTGAGTTCCTGAGGCAGTGGAAATCTACTCTGCACTCCATGTTCCAGAACTTCCAATAAATGTTAGAGGATGATTAGATCTGGTGATTGGAGAGGCCATGGAAGGTGCTTGACTGAATCCATCCATCCATCCATCCATTGTCTAAGCCGCTTATTCCTGGTCAGGGTCGCGGGGGGGTGCTGGAGCCTATCCCAGCATGCGTTCCGGGCGAGAGGCAGGAATACACCCTGGACAGGTCGCCAATCCATCGCAGGGCACACACACCATTCACTCACACACTCATACCTACGGGCAATTTAGACTCTCCAATTAGCCTAACGTGCATGTCTTTGGACTGTGGGAGGAAACCGAGTACCCGGAGGAAACCCACGCGGACACGGGAGAACATGCAAACTCCACACAGAAAGGCCCCCGGCCTGGATTCGAACCGAGACCTTCTTGCTGTGAGGCGACAGTGCTATCCACTGCACCACCGTGCCTGACTGAATCCAGGCATCAACTATTTGAAATCTGTTCTACAGGTGTATGTTAGGTCTGGCTTAAAGCTTTGTTCTACAGGTGGATGTTAGGTCTGGCTTAAAGCTTTGTTCTATGTCATGGACACTGTTTGACCAGGTCTATAAGCATCTGGTGCAACTGGCTGCTTCTGTGGGATTACATGTTGCTGATCTTTTCTCCAAAGAGAAACTGAACTCTTGAGAGTGACATAGTACTGGGGATCTGTGACGTTAAATCTACTCCTCTGAAGTAGTTGGGACAAGGAAGAGGATTTACATTTTGGAAAATAATGCCCGGCTTTATCAATTTTCAAGGACATCAGAGTCCAAGAGCTAAAAAAAGATAACCCAGCAGGCTCAGCTGTGTGATATTCTATACGCCTCATTTTATAGCTAAAATGTTTGTGTTGCCAAAAGGCCTTGTCCCACAGGGCTTTCCTGTGGCAGAGTTTTCATCAAGGCCAAAGTCTTCCCCTCAAACGGATTCCGATCGCAGCTTCCTTCCTCAGATTTCACTGGCCACGTGTTATCGATTCTGTGGCCACTAGCTCTTCATTTAGAGACTCACCCAAACGGGCCGCCCGGAGATCAACGGAAGGAGATGAGTTCTGATAGCACAAGTGAAACAGCACACTAACGCAGAAAAGAGAGATTAAATATGGGGCCAAAACACCGTTTTTTTCCGCCCCAGAGTGATAATGTCTGTGTCCCTTCACACACCACACAAGCATTCACCATCCACCAACCTGCCCCAGTACTCACCCATTCACCATCCACCAACCTGCCCCAGTACAGTACTCACCCATTCACCATCCACCAACCTGCCCCAGTACAGTACTCACCCATTCACCATCCACCAACCTGCCCCAGCACTCACCCACTCACCATCCACCAACCTGCCCCAATACTCACTCACCCATTCACCATCCACCAAACTGCCCCGGTACTCACCCATTCACCATCCACCAACCTGCCCCAGCACTCACCCACTCACCATCCACCAACCTGCCCCAATACTCACTCACCCATTCACCATCCACCAACCTGCCCCAGTACCACCAAACTGCCCCGGTACTCACCCACTCACCATCCACCAACCTGCCCCAGCACTCACCCATTCACCATCCACCAACCTGCCCCAGCACTCACCCATTCACCATCCACCAACCTGCCCCAGTACCACCAAACTGCCCCGGTACTCACCCACTCACCATCCACCAACCTGCCCCAGCACTCACCCATTCACCATCCACCAACCTGCCCCAGCACTCACCCATTCACCATCCACCAACCTGCCCCAGTACCACCAAACTGCCCCGGTACTCACCCACTCACCATCCACCAACCTGCCCCAGTACTCACCCATTCACCATCTGGCACACAACTCCACCACCTAATGAAGAGATCACGAGTACAGGTGTGTTACAGGTGCCTCATCTTGTAAAGACAGTCATGATTCAGATGCCCATATCTTCCCATTCTTTCTCCAGCACCAACATAATTCAAGTGTTCAGAGTAGCAGACATCTCTGTAATACATTAGCAAGCATGAGGTCGCCAGCTAGATCAATTCTTCAGGTTTGTTTGAAAGTCCTGGTTTGTTTCTGTGGGGATATGTGCGTGTGTCTCAGCGTTTGCCATCGTCCTCTAAATGAAAGCGATTGGGACAATTTCAATAAATGATCTCATTATCATACAGTATACTGCACAACACAGTAGCTCACTCCATACTGAGCCAGTTACCATATTTCTGTACAAAATATTATTTATTAAAAGAACTCATGTTGATGTCAGCATCACAACAATTGTCAGCATCACTGTTTACTTGTTCTACACTGTCTATAAATTTTTTTTAAAAACCCACTAACCTTTTCTTTCCCAGTGTTACAGGTATGATATGCAGACGCCTGCAATGATGTTTATCGCTGTATTACTGCACTGATCTTGTGCGCTAACTATGATTGTTCTTACCTTGTATTAATGCACATCTTGTAAGTCGCTCTGGATAAGAGCGTCTGCTAAATGCTTAAAATGTAAAATGTAAAATGTATCACAACAATTTTGTTAAGTCTAAAACTTTGACACAATTTATTCATGCAAATATGGGAAATCGCTCATTTAAAGCATTATCTCAGTACCATTTTATATTTACTTTACATCACAATTGTCCCAGTAGGGTAATATGGATAAAATGGATAAAATCAACCAACCAGTCAGATAAATAAAGGATAAATAAAATCAATACAAACCAAAGACCTGACTGACTGATTGTTTGATGATTTGGTAAATAATTATGTTTTGTCTCTCTCTGTTTGGGATATGTTCACAGGTGTGATTGTGTTGCAGTGATAGACACTGATCCCAGGTTAAGACACGTTTCTGCTGCACTTTAAATATGTTCCCTGCAGGGAGACGCTATGTTTAAATGTGGCCTCACCCCTGAACAGCAAGTCTCACTAGGCCACAGCATGAATGTGCTCCAAGCCTAAACCAAGTCTCACTAGGCCACAGCATGAATGTGCTCCAAGCCTAAACCAAGTCTTGACCTCCAAATTTCACACCAGTTCACCTCAGGTCAAGTTAAGACAAGTCTAAGTCACCCAATAATGACGAGTTTAAGTGCACTGCGAGTCCCTGGCTCGCTGCCAGACCAGCTGCTGCTAATATGTGACCTGAGGAAACACGAGAGCTTCCTTTATGGCCACTTCCACAACAAACCCTTAACTTCCACGACAAACCCTTAACTTCCACAACAAACCCTTAACTTCCACAACAAACCCTTAACTTCCACAACAAACCCTTAACTTCCACAACAAACCCTTAACTTCCACAACAAACCCTTAACTTCCACAACAAACCCCACTTCCACCAGCAACCCCTACACCATAATGGTTAGCAGGATGTTTCCCATACAGTGCAGAGCCACAGGAGAATGATCTTGATCCCACACAATGGCTGCACAAGTTCAAACGTCTGAAGGCAAAGTGAAAGTGTGAAATACAGAGGCAGCCGGACAGCTGGCAGCTTTGAGCTCTGAGTCAGAGGAGCGATGGAACAAAACAATCCAGGGCCAGATTTACTAAGAGTTTACCAAGGAATAAAAAAAGGTCAAACTAAAGATAAAATGTGAAACTGTTGCTACTTTATCTTTAACTTTATATTTTCTTTCTGTTCATCATTTTAACTTGAATGTTTATTTACCATTTTAAGTTTCATTCCTGTGCGCTGGTATAAATGCCTGGTTTATAAGCCCCAAGTGTCTGAAATTCAGACGTTTTTCAACAGGAAACGTCTTTTATTTTCTACTCCTTTCCTTCTGGTACGGTATTGTCATTCAGTCATATCACATACTCAAAGCAGACTTCCTCTGTATGTGAACCATCACCATAGGAACAACATTTCCCAGAATGCAACATCCTCTGCTCACTACCCTTCAGCCATGTTGTCTGAATAGAACCAAACTTGGTTCTCATACATTTTAACAAGTAGGAACCACAGTATATTGGCTGCTTTTATAAATTCACCACCACACACAGTGCAACTCTTTTAGAAATTCACCACAATTTGCACAGTACTTGCCCTGAATTCTGTGCACATTGTCAGCTGTTTTGTGTCCTCGTGTATCGTATTTGATGGGTTATAGTACAGGTTTGTGGGGCCTCCCGGGTGGTCTAGCGGTTACAGCGTACAGCCCACTAGGAGGCGGCAATTGTCTGTCCGCCCGGGGGAAGCCGATATGAGTTCGCTGCGTATAGGAGTGGCCCTGTGCGCATACTGGAGTTATGGTGGCGGCTTGGCGGGTTCGGCTCGGAGGAGGCGGGGCCCAGCTGCATGTCACTGCCGGTCTCAGGACTACAGCAGCGAGCTCATGAGATATATGAGGGAGGGGGATAATTGACATGAAAAATGAGATATAATTGGATACTAAAAATGGGGAGAAAAACAGGGAGGAAAAAAACTGAAAGAGAAAGTAGAAAACAAACAAGTACAGGTTTGTGCACTGGATGCAAATGGAGCTCAAACTACAATAGCTGGCTTGCTTAAATGATGTTGTTAGTTATATAGTGCAGTTTAAATGGTCCTTAAATGGCCCAGGACTAGGTGTGCTACTTCATCCTGCTATCCCTAAAAACAACGTTTTCCCCTTCAAAGGCTATGCAAGGGGTTTCATCAAATGACGTCATCACCACATTTAGTAAACCATCTCAAAGGCTGATGATTATACCAGATACATCTTACAGAAAATGATATGAAGTCACAGACACGCCATTTC
The DNA here is from genome assembly GCA_029706075.1 of Aldrovandia affinis. Lineage (NCBI taxonomy): Eukaryota > Metazoa > Chordata > Actinopteri > Notacanthiformes > Halosauridae > Aldrovandia > Aldrovandia affinis. The sequence continues at coordinate 64,713 of JAINUG010000602.1, forward strand.
AAGAAATCAATGAATAAACAGCATCTGCGTGCATGAAGCAGGGGACGCACACAGCACACAGAGAGCGCTGTCACTGAGCTTCGACTGTTTCACGGCATCGTCATTGCGAGCAGCTTGTTTTATTAAAAGATGAACCTCTCCCGACACGCTACACACACAGTCAGCCTCTGGGCTTGTGTTACGTTCTGTGTGCACTGTGTTTTGTGTATGCCGTGTAAATGTCAAGCTTTGAGCAATAAAAGAGTGTTTTTCTGGACATGTTCTGCTCCAGAGGTTAGTAAAGGGTGTTTATTTAGGACTATGTGCAACACTAAACTGAGAAATATCACCAGGAGCGAAGGCTCAGCAGCTTGACTGCACATAATGTGATGAAGGCGTTAATGTGCACTAATGTCAGTGCCCTCCATGCTAATGTCAGTGCCCTCACACTAATGTCAGTGCCCTCACACTAATGTCAGTGCCCTCCACACTAATGTCAGTGCCCTCACACTAATGTCAGTGCCCTCCACACTAATGTCAGTGCCCTCACACTAATGTCAGTGCCCTCACACTAATGTCAGTGCCCTCACACTAATGTCAGTGCCCTCCACACTAATGTCAGTGCCCTCCACACTAATGTCAGTGCCCTCCATGCTCAGTGCCCTCCACTAATGTCAGTGCCCTCCACACTAATGTCAGTGCCCTCCACACTAATGTCAGTGCCCTCACACTAATGTCAGTGTGCTCCATGTTAGTTAACAGGGTGCAGAGTCTTCTCTGTGTGTTAGAAACATACCACTCACACTCCTCTTGGTCTTGGTCTGGACTTGTTCTCCTTTTGTTTTCCTTCACCTCTCTCTCTCTCTCTCTCTCTAATTCTTTCTTTCCCCCCCCCTCTCTCTCTTCCTCTTTTCTCCCTCTCCCTCTCCCTCTCCCTCTCCCTCTCCCTCTCTCTGCAGTCTAACTGGTCTCCATTTCACAGCAGAATGAAAAGCATTCCAAATATTTTACACACACTGACAAGCACACACACACGTGCACACATACAACACAAACACACACACACACACACACACACACACCCACACGTGCATGCATACAACACACACACTCACAAATGCGCGCACACACACAAACTCACACACACACACACGCATGCATACAACACACACACACCAACACAATCACACATACAACACACACACACACACGTGCATGCATACAACTCACACACACACACACAATCACACTCACAGGCCTGTGTCTTGTTTTGAGCTGCTCAGTTGGCCTGCTATGAGACATAACTCCACAGGTTGTGGCAGTGACAGGAAGGGAGTTCTGGATTATGCACATAAACAGCATTTCCCACAAAGCCTTGCCCTCGAGGCAGACCTCCAATAGCCTCAGCCGAGAGTTCCGTAGCTTTTGGACTTTGGACGCTACTCCGGCCCTATCAGCATACAGGGACACTCCTACTCCACTGTGAGTGCTCAGGGCCCGACACCTCAGGCCTGTTCACTGTCTTTGGCTGTGTATGTTTAACTAAAAACCTCCAGTGTAAACGTCTGGGCAAGAGAAGAGAAAATGAGCCAAGCGGGTGTATTAGGAATACTATATTACGTTGATATTATTTAGGTTATGGATATTAGCTATGAATCTGGGACTTATTGACTGTGATAGGCCTGGGTTCTTTAAGAGGTATGGCCTTCACCCTAACCAGAAAGGCTCATTCATGCTGAAAATATCAAGAACATGTGAAAACGAGTGACTTACTTTTACCACCATAGATAGGCTTCCTCCATTGAGACTCTCATATCAAAACAGCAACATTCAAATAGACACATTTTATCTGCTGTTAGTTTTAGATGTGTTAAATTCATGATCTCAGTCAAACAAAACATTTATTGTCAGTGATTATATAGTGTCTCATAAACTGGATTTCCTAATGTTAACAGAAACAGGATAAACAGCTAATCGGGCGAAGCCTGCCCTCCAGACTACAGATAAAATAGGCCTAGGCCAGGGGTCGGCAACCTTATGTTGCGGCTCCGCGAGGTTTGGGAAAATAAATAATAAGTATCCAATTGAATCGGGCGCAAAATTGGGTGCAAACTTTTTTTGGCGTAGCACCCCGTCGACAGAAAATGCGGCTCCCAGTGTTTTCTTTTCCGTGGAAACCGGGTCCAAATGGCTCTTTGAGTGTTACGGGTTGCCGACCCCTGGCCTAGGCTAAGGGGATGTGGTAGAGGTTAGCTCTGTAGCAATAGTTTTGGCTATTCTCATCTTTTGTGTCATTAGCTTTGTCTGTAACCTTTCCTCTTGAGTCCCTTACTTATCGGCCTCCTAAACCAAACCCCTTATTCCTGCAGACTTTCGTACCTTGGTGGTGTTGAAATATGACAGTACTTCTGCTTGGAGATTTTAACCATCATGTTGATAATGCTTCTAATTTACAGATTATAAATTTAGCAGACGCTCTTACCCAGAGCAACTTACACAGTTTACATTTCTTTACACACAATCAATTTATACAGCTGGATATTTTACTGAAGCAATTCAGGTTAAGTACCTTTAGCTCAAGGGTACAACGGCAGTGCCCCACCTGGGGAATTAAACCTGCAACCTCTGAGTTACAAGCCCAGCTCCCTAACCATTACACTACACTGGCAGGCATATTAAAGAAGGATCTGACAGCCTCATCTCAGCACATGCTCTGGTGTGTTGTTACCGATCCCTGTTAAAAACAGCATCAACTCTGTGAGGAACTGTATTTTTACACCTGACACCAGTACTGCACTGAACTGGCCCACACACAGACAGAGCCATTTTTACACCCGACACCAGTACTGCACTGAACTGGCCCCCACACACAGAGAGCCATTTTTACACCCGACACCAGTACTGCACTGAACTGGCCCCCACAGACACAGAGCCATTTTTACACCCGACACCAGTACTGCACTGAACTGGCCCCCACAGACACAGAGCCATTTTTTACACCTGACACCAGTACTGCACTGAACTGGCCCCCACAGACACAGAGCCATTTTTACACCCGACACCAGTACTGCACTGAACTGGCCCCCACAGACACAGAGCCATTTTTACACCCGACACCAGTACTGCACTGAACTGGCCCCCACAGACACAGAGCCATTTTTACACCCGACACCAGTACTGCACTGAACTGGCCCCCACAGACAGAGCCCGCTGACGGAGTAGGGCAGTCTTCAGTCTGTGTACCTCCTGCAGCAGGTGGCAGGGGTCCCGTTCTGGACTGTACCCCTTGAGTGGATGACGGTGCCGGGCCAATCAGAAGAGCACAGAAAGGGGGAACCCTCACAATGGCACACAGACTTCAGCCAATGGCACACAGACTTCAGCCAATGGCACACAGACTTCAGCCAATGGCACACAGACTTCAGCCAATGGCACACAGACTTCAGCCAATGGCACAGAGACTTCAGCCAATGGCACAGAGACTTCAGCCAATGGCACAGAGACTTCAGCCAATGGCACACAGACTTCAGCCAATGGCACACAGACTTCAGCCAATGGCAGAGACTTCAGCCAATGGCACACAGACTTCAATGGCACACAGACTTCAGCCAATGGCACACAGACTTCAGCCAATGCCACACAGACTTCAGCCAATGGCACACAGACTTCAGCCAATGGCACAGAGACTTCAGCCAATGGCACACAGACTTCAGCCACACAGACTTCAGCCAATGGCACAGAGATTTCAGCCTCATGGAAGACCTTATGCAAGGTACTGTTCAGCAGCATTGACCGTATAATTAATCATTGATCTAATATACTACATCAGGAATATAATATAATATAATATACTACATCAGGAATATAATATAATATATACGCCATTTAGCAGACGCTTTTATGCAAAGCGACGTACAGTAGTGAATGCATACATTTTTCAATATATTTGGTCCCAATGGGAATCGAACCCACAACCTTGCTCTACCTACTGAGCCACACAGAACCATCATGACTCATCTAATGAGATTTGTGAGAATTTCCTAACATCAGGAGTCAGATTCCTCTCTCTGGCCTTGGTTTAAATGCCATATTGCAACAAAACACAGTAAAATGTGCAACCTTTTGATATGATAACAGTTGAGGCAGTGCCAGCTTATTTAAAAAATGCTCCAGGGGTACAAGACGTATCCAGTGTATAAATTGGCAAAAAAATGTACTAAAGAAAATAGCAATCAAATTGATACTTTCCACATAGGTTACTATGTAGCTAATCTACTATTATGCCATGTATCATAAGAATAAAGTGAACGTGTATTGTTTTTAGCGATTTTAGTTTTTGTTAGTTTGCACCAAATTCCTTTGTAACGCGTAACATGCAATGGACTCAGCAACAAGACTTTTACTCGCTGTTTCAAAGAATGCATCAAATATCTTCACATTTTGACTGAATAATAATAATATAATATATGCCATTTTACTTTTATAGCTGAATTGCATACATTTTACTAAGAATACCCACTAGCATACTATAGCTGTTGTACTAAGAATTAGCTCACAATTAGAGAATATGGATGTCGAGAAAAAAAGATTTCAAGCAAAATACAACAAGACACATTATGTAACGCTGTTTATTAATATACTCACATGAAACAGAAATCCATAATTTTTAAAATTATATACCAAATTTCTCTCCGAAAAAAATACACAAGACTTCTCATAAGATTTACTTACTCTTTCCAAATTTCCAGCTCCCTCTCTTGAATAGCGACTCCAAAATTACATTGAATCCTCAACCCCGAACACATTTACGCACTCAGAATTTGCATGGAGATCCTGCACTGTTGTTTTGGAAAAAGCTTTCTTAGGACTGCGTAAAATACGAGTTAACTATAGCAATGCTTGAACTGTCATTCTCATATCCTAAGTGTTCTTTTGGTACCAAATGTTCTTGATTTCTTGGTAAATAACTCCCGAAATGTAACATTTTCTTGTACCCCGAACACATATTTTGATCATCGATAGCTGTGGATTGTTGTAGTGGTATCAGTTTACACATCAAGTTAGCGTGGTGAATATAAAATGCTCAAACTCTCAAATTGACCAAAACCTTTGTTCTCCTAATCAAGGCTTACAAATGATTAATGTTCTGATGATTAATTAGTGACTTTGTGAAGTTGTCATTTTTTCCTTATGTTACACCTTTGTACCCCTGGACCATGCAGCTGATCTGTGGTTCAACTCAAAACCTAGCCTTGACTCCTCAATCATTACATTACATTACAGGCATTAAGCAGATGCTCTTATCCAGAGCGACTTACAGTTTACATTTCTTTACAATCCATTTATACAGCTGGATATTAACTGAAGCAATTCAGGTTAAGTACCTTTAGCTCAAGGGTGCAACGGCAGTGTCCCACCTGGGGATTGAACCTGCAACCTTAACGTTTCAAGCCCAGCTCCCTAACCATTATACCACACTGCCTGCCTGCCTGCCTGCCAATCCTTAGCAACTACAGACACATTTCCAAACTTCCACACAATGACATAATGGCCCTAAACCAATCACATACTGAGCCCTACAGACTCAACCAATCACAGAGGTTTAGTCTTACTAGTAGAGGGCCAATCACTGACTGAGCCACTCTATAGGGCCGCTCTGAGCCACTCTATAGGGCCTTTACTGACTGAGCCCCTCTATAGGGCCTTTACTGACTGAGCCGCTGACTATAGGGCCTTTACTGACTGAGCCGCTCTATAGGGCCTTTACTGACTGAGCCAGCCTTTACTGACTGAGCCACTCTATAGGGCCTTTTTACTGACTGAGCCACTCTATAGGGCCTTTACTGACTGAGCCGCTCTATAGGGCCTTTACTGACTGAGTCGCTCTATAGTAGCACCTACAGGGACAGCCACAGTGACCAGGTGAACATTACAAAATATCAATATTTTGGGAAATGTGGAAAATGAATGTACATAATCCAGGAGGGGGCACCTACAGGGACAGCCACAGTGACCAGGTGAACATTCTACAGCTGAACATTACAAAATACCAGTATTTTGGGAAATGTGGGAAAATTAATTCTCAAATAAGATAATAAATATGATGCACACAGCACCCAGGACTAAAACTGCCTGAGGAGGAAATAGAGTCAGAAACACAAACACACTTAAACTTCACACCTCCGCTGGATACAGGGCCATCATCAGGCCCCCTCAGCCCCCTCACTCTGCCCACTTCTCAAATGATTCAGCCCCCTCACTTCAGCCCCTCTCTGCCCCCTCTGCCCCCTCTGCCCCCTCAGCCCCCTCAGCCCCCTCAGCCCCCTCAGCCCCCCTCAGGCCCCCTCTGCTTCCCTGATCGGCAGAAACAACAAACCGCTCCGTCTACATCCTACTGGTCACATGGTCAGCTCGGGGAATCCAGCCAATCCCGTCACCCATTCACCCAACCATTCACCCACCCCCTTCACCCATCAAAACCCATCCATGCCTTCACCCATTCACCCATCGATTCACCCATTCACCCATCGATTCACCCATTCACCCATTCACCCATTCACCCACCCCCTTCACCCACCCCGTCATCCATTCACCAATCACTTCAATTAACCCACCCACCCCCTTCACCCACCCATCCATTCACCCATCCACCCACCCTTCCCACCCATCCTCCCATCCCAGCACAGAGAGAGGGCTGGACTGGGCAGAGGTAAGGAGGTGTGAAAGAGAGAAAAGTGCTCTTTCCTGGTCACGGCCACAACATGTTTACTTGCAGTGGAAATACCTGTCTGCTTTTGGGCTTAATCATTAAACTCCTGCTTTCCTTTCCGCATTAAACTCCTGCTTTCCTTTCCGCATTAAACTCCTGCTTTCCTTTCCGCATTAAACTCCTGCTTTCCTTTCCGCATAAACAGGCCTCGCAGCTGGGCCGCGGAACTTCACAGAGACCCAGCTCCAGAGAACCACGTCTTATTCAGAGACCAAATTCAGAGATTTAAAAATCTATCAGGCACAACTGTGTCCATTTGAGACCAGAATGGCTTCACGGAAACGCTGGCAGACTCACTGCACATAATATGTACCCGTCACTTCTCTAATTAAACTCTTCTGCTGGCTTATGCTTAAATGCATATATGCTTATTAAATCCAAAACGACTCGTCTTCTGTTTACTTTTGTTCCTGAATGCAAACCACTCTGGGAAATATACACTTAAATGTGTATGCAGACCACAAATGTACTGCTAATATGTTTATAAACACAGTTGTGCTAACAGGCAATACCGGTCGTATATGTGCATCGTAAAGTGTAACTCGCTAATTCGCATAAAAGCCATATCTGAAATTCGTAAATGGTTACTCAACTAGTATGCAAAATTATGCGTTTATGGGGCGGGAGCGATTAAAGTAAAGGCTTCAAATGCACATTGCAAACCCACATTACACGGAACTTCCTTCCGCACAGCTGTAATCTGACCCAGTCAACGAAGTGCAGTATGTTGCATTTCAAAACAAGCCCTGGGAACCGATAAGCGCATAGATCTAACACTACCAAAAAAAACTTTGTGGTTAGCTTACACGCAAATAAATCGTAGACGTAATAATTGACGCTAACCACTGAGATAGCATAAATTGGCAAGCTGTGTTAACGGCGCTGGCTAGCGACTTGTGTTCAGGTTTGTAATGTGAAGAGCAGGAGAATTGAACTCGTTTCACAAGCGGGCGTGTCCGGTACAGGGGAGCGAAGGTTGTGGCCACAGACTCGCGAGCGAAACTAAAGTTAACACAGCGAGCTTGCTAATCGGATACAATTACCGTTCGTTACAGCACAATGAACACGCATTATTAGCACAAACGCAAACACGCGTGTGAACTTCGACACCCGCTCGCAACCCAGCGAGGTGCGAACATGCTCGTGTCTGAAACAGGGCAGATCCACGCCTGTAACTTGCTAGATAGCTCGCGAGGTAGAAGCACTCTAACGCGTTAATAACGACGTTACCTTCCAGATTTGAGAAGCAAAAGTAAATATTTAAGAGAGAAATTACCTGAAACATCAAGAATTTCGTGCTTGTTATTTATTATCAAGAGGTAGCAGTTTCTCGGGCCGACTGTAAACAGATAAGTATCCACATGCGATTTCGCGGAAAACCAGAACAGGTGTCAACAGCGAGTTGCGATTTTCAGGAAGCAGAATGTTCTCTCCCCGTGCTGCCCTGCTATGCAGCTTCTCCCCGCCTTCCCTGGGCATTCCCGACCGAAACGCACAACTCGTCGGCAATCTTCGGCGTTAGTCGGAAACGTAAACGCACGAGATTTCTCGAGTTCCCTTTCTGCGTTTGCGTTTGCGTTTAACATGCATTTGACAAACATTGATTGTGCATTCGTAGGGCAAGCTATAGGCTGTTGTTTCACGATTGATAAAGTGTGAAGATTATAAATTGAGTTGACCTACTAATTTATGAAGTAAACACACTCATTCCCTTAAAAGTAAAACTCTTACAGAATCATTTTATAACTGTATTATTCTATTGAGCTGCCTTGTCAAGATGTCCAATCTGATAGACAGGTTTATATTTATATATATATATATATATATATAGCCTATATATATATATATATATTTATATCCAGAAGGATAAAGAATGGTGAGATGGCTGCGTCATCACAGTCGCCCCCAGCAGCGGAAGGGACGCATCTGGTCACATTCTTCAGGTTTCACGAGCAGCGGGAAGGTTCGGCGGGAGTGGATTCTGCCTCGCGCTGCTCTGACACCTGCCGGTGTTCCGGAACGTCGCATATTCCGCGCGCAAATATGTAAATCACTCTGCGACACATCTTACATTTTACATTTACATTTTAGGCATTTAGCAGACGCTCTTATCCAGAGCGACCTACACAGTTTACATTTCTTTACATACAATCCATTTATACAGCTGGATATTTTACTGAAGCAATTCAGGTTAAGTGCCTTTAGCTCAAGGGTACAACGGCAGTGCCCCACCTGGGGATTGAACCTGCAACCTTAACGTTACAAGCCCAGTTCCCTAACCATTACAGCACACTGCCTGCCTGGTTATATATGGTTTTATGGTTCTATAACACAGATAATAATGCTAAGAAATAAAATGTAATTTTACAGTTGTGATGCATTTGAACGCAAATGAACCTAATCTCACATTTTGAACTGGTGTCGAATTGAAAAACGTTTCCCCAAACTCACATGTCCACTTTTTAAAGTGAGTTTTGGAAAAACACTTTCGAATTTGTTAGGCACATCATGATTTTAGAATGACAGTTAATTGTATTTATAATATAATTTTAAATCCAGTTGAAAGACTAAATACATTATTTGCCACACCTGTGCAGTGTGCTCCAGCACACACACACACACACACACACACACACACACACACACACACACACACACACACACACACACACACACACACATCACTGCCACACCTGTGCAGTGTGCTCCAACACACACACACACACACACACACACACACATCACTGCCACACCTGTGCAGTGTGCTCCAACACACACACACACACACACACACCACACACACACACACACACACACACACACACACACACACACACACACATCACTGCCACACCTGTGCAGTGTGCTCCAACACACACACACACACACACACACACACAACCACACCTGTGCAGTGTGCTCCAACACACACACACACACACACACACACACATCCACGTCACTGCAAAGATCAATGTACAGTCATACACACTATATAACAGGGGTAAAACAGACATTCTCTTCAACATGCAATAAATAAGCTGCATTTAAATACTTAATTGTCAGGGTTATACTTTGATAAAATGCTTAGAAAGTACCATAGCACTTCAGAATATTTACACAATACTAAAAAAATGAAAAGCACAATTGTGCCACAGTTATCCATACATGAATCACACACCTGAGCTAATTTATATACCTTTTTCTTTTTTCTTACAGATGCACCGAATGCTGATAATGGTGCTTTCCAGTGAACCTGCCCCTTGTGCGGTTCCCAAAATCACCACTAAGTGGCAGTGTTTACTACATAACCCCAAATGTGTCACATGTTTCCTTTAACTTGATAAAGCTGTGACCAGACAGCCAGGATTGTGGTGGTTTGGATGGACATCGTTCTGTGCTGATGTCCAGAGGAGCTTTTCAGTGGATCGTCTCCATGAGGACAGACCATAATGCCCTGGGAGACAGGTGACCTCCACCTGACTGCCCCGCCCTCCCTCCGTGGGAAAAGAAAGAGACTGGCTCGTGTGATCATCTGACTCCAATCACATGCTCAGCGCTGATGAAGCTGCACTGATCCAAACACACAGAACAGAACAGCGCAGCTAAATTCCCCCGAAGACAGGGGGGGGGGTCCTGTAATGGGCTGGTGTGATGGGGGGGGGGTCCTGTAATGGGCTGGTGTGATGGGGGGGGGGGCACCTGTAATGAGCTGGTGTGATGGGGGGTCCTGTAATGAGCTGGTGTGGGGGGTCCTGTAATGAGCTGGTGGGGGGGTCCTGTAATGGGCTGGTGTGATGGGGGGGGGTCCTGTAATGAGCTGGTGTGATGGGGGGTCCTGTAATGAGCTGGTGTGGGGGTCCTGTAATGAGCTGGTGTGGGGGTCTCTTAATGAGCTGGTGTTTCGGACTGTTATTTATTTTCCATAAGCACACGCTCGGGATGGCGTTAAAACACTCATCCTCTCAGCTTTTAAAAGTGAGCTCCATAAATCGTTTAGACTCATCGCTGCATGCGGTCTGTGTCGCGAGATTGGGATCAATCAGATCAGATCGCGCAGACTTGGGTTGGGACTGCTTTGCTTCAGTGTGAGAAGTTTACTTCGGAAAGTGGATTTCATCAGAACTTGGACTCTACAAACCGATTCGGATATTTTTATAATCAATGAATCATGGCTAAATCTGTTTGTGTGAAATCTATTTGTACTGTGTCTGTTTTAATCTCCACATCTGTCCCAGACCAGTTTGATTGCTTAGCACTGAATGTTCGGGTGGGTTGTGCTAATGTCACGGTTGTGGTCGTGTATCGACCCCCTAATGCTCTCCCCTGTGCTATAGTCAATCTCTCTAGTGTATTATCTACATTTCAACATGCTGATCATGGGTGCTAAGCAATCAAACTGGTCTGGGACAGATGTGGAGATTAAAACAGACACAGTACAAATAGATTTCACACAAACAGATTTAGCCATGATTCATTGATTCTAAAAATATCCGAATCGGTTTGTAGAGTCCAAGTTCTGATGATTTCAAGGTGATTTGCGATTATCTAAATCTGACGCAATTAATTTACGAGCCCACGCGACTTAATTTAAAAAAAACAGAGTCTACTTTAATTGATGTTATTTTAACAAACATGCCGCATAAGTATCGTCCCAGCGGAGTTTTCCCGCTTGATATCAGTGATCGTTGCCCTGTTGCTTATATTCTGATCAAATCCAGTTGAATCTTGGCTCTCTTGTTTCTAATGTAAAGCCTACTTCGAGAAACCTTGGTGTGACTTTTGATCCCCATCTTAATTTTAACCAACATGCAAAAACTTTAGTTCAGTCAAGGCATGGCAACCAGCCAGAGAAACACATTCACTGCCCGACTGACGGCATTTCAGATACTTGAGAAATAGATGTCATGTTTCTACACATTAACCAGGACTCTGGTCCTGTGTTTGATACACAAGAAATGAGCAACGTCTTTCATCATCACTTCATAGCAGCAGGAAAATCTTACTAGCTATAAATGCAAATAAATCCATGAGGTCAATTAGACCCTAGTCCTCTACGACTTGCGGCTCCACTGATTGCAAAACCGATAGCAAACATTTTTAATTGATCACTTATCACTGGGACTATTCCCAATGTTTGAAATCTGCACATGTTCTACCACTATTCAAACTGTTCTACCACTATTCAAACTATTCTACCACTATTCAAACTGTTCTACCACTATTCAAACTATTCTACCACTATTCAAACTATTCTACCACATTGATTCTAGTGAGGGGAGGGCAAATGGAAATAAATAGAGGGTAGAATTTGGCACTAAATTGGGAGGGAATTTTTTTATTTTTATGAACAAATGAATAAAGGTAACAAATGAGTAAATGAATAAAGTCTTTAACAGACTCTGGTTGATTTTGTACTGATATACACAATATAATGACAAGTTATGGTATAATCTACTCTTTAGTAGATAATAATTTAATTTCAAATAATGTAACCCCTCATTGACCCCTTCCATTCTCAGTACAATCAGCTGTGTCAAAATAAAGGTCCTGCTATATCACATTAACACACCTCAGCTGTGTCAAAATAAAGGCCCTGCTATATCACATTAACACACCTCAGATGTATCAAAATAAAGGTCCTGCTATATCACATTAACACACCTCAGCTGTGTCAAAATAAAGGCCCTGCTATATCTCAATAACACACCTCAGATGTATCAAAATAAAGGCCCTGCTATATCTCAATAACACACCTCAGCTGTGTCAAAATAAAGGTCCTGCTATATCACATTAACACACCTCAGCTGTGTCAAAATAAAGGTCCTGCTATATCACATTCCAGCTGTGTCAAAATAAAGGTCCTGCTATATCACATTAACACACCTCAGCTGTGTCAAAATAAAGGTCCTGCTATATCACATTAACACACCTCAGCTGTGTCAAAATAAAGGTCCTGCTATATCACATTAACACACCTCAGCTGTGTCAAAATAAAGGTCCTGCTATATCACATTAACACACCTCAGCTGTGTCAAAATAAAGGTCTTGGGCCTCCCGCGTGGTCCAGTGGTTGCAACGTTCGACGCTGGCCACGGAGACCGGGGTTCAATTACCCGTCCCGCCAGAGTCGGCTCTGGCCGGGAGTGCCACCAGGGGGCGGCGATTGGCTGTCCGCCCCAGGGAGGGGGGGGGGAAGCCAACAGGACGTTCGCTGCGCATAAGAGTGGCCCTGTAGTACCGGGTTACGGTTGACGGCCTGGTGAGTGCCCACTCAAATCAGGGTTGTATGTTCCATGACGTTTAAACAGCATTTTAAGGGTGAATGTGTGATTCTCAAGTAGCCCTGGAGAGAGGCGTACGCTTCACTCTGCAGTGCCCGATGACCTTTTGTAGAATTAATGTACAAACCAGGGAGCTGTCCAATTTCTTAGCATAATTAGCACACTGATGATGCAAGTTTGATAGGAAGTGATATCAAGCTAATGAGTTAGCAGGATGTGTTTTGCTCTCTGATGTTTTCTCTGACATATTTGATATTTGACCACTTTTCATTCCTTTTCCACAACTTTCCAGAATGCAGCTATTTTCAAGGAAAATACAATTTAATTTGTTTTTTAAACACAAAAGTTTGTACCTTTAACTGCAGTTTGTCTCTATTCCTGCACTGCAGGTGATCAGTTTTATAAAAAATATTAATAGATTCATATTTATTGTTACTTTTTCCCCTTCAAAACATTCCGTGTGGAGCTGAATGTCGTCACCTGGATGACACTCATATGATGTCATAATGAAACTCATATGATGTCATAATGAAACTCATATGATGTCATAATGAAACTCATATGATGTCATAATGAAACTCATATGATGTCATAATGAAACACACAGGAGTCACAGTGAGACCAGAGACTGGGCCTGGGTTTGCTCTTAAGAATGATCTCTGATCATTTTATTTATCATTGTTACAGAAGACCTGTCACACATCTGATCCATATTATTACTGTGGAAGACCTGTCACACATCTAGCCCATATTATTACTATGGATTATTGTTCATGGTGTTTATGATCCAGGCCAAGTGGTAGCACACACTGGTGAATATTTCTGTCACATGTTGACCTTTCAGCTCACAGGGCCCGCTGACCACTCCATAAACGACATGACCAACCTCATGCACCAGCCCTCCTCCAGAGTCACCCTGAGAGACAGAAAAAGAAGGAGTGTGTGTGCGTGTGTGTGTGTGTGTGCATGTGTGCATGCGTGTGTGTGTGTGTGTGTGTGTGTGTGTGTGTGTGTGTGTGTATGTGTGTGTGCGTGTGTGTGTGTGGTATGTGTGTGATTATGAGGTGGATTAGTGCTTGGAATTTAAACCTTGAACTCAATTAAGTTTTGGGATTTTTTGTATGACGTAAATGTGAAATACGTTTAAATTACTGACTTTATGTTTAAGTTCATCATATCCAAATAAAAAGGCCTTTGTGTGCAAATATGATCAATACTTACACATCCTGTGTATTCTACATGATCAATACTTACACATCCTGTGTATTCTACATGATCAATACTTACACATCCTGTGTATTCTACATGATCAATACTTACACATCCTGTGTATTCTACATGATCAATACTCACACATCCTGTGTATTCTACATGATCAATACTCACACATCCTGTGTATTCTACATGATCAATATTCACACATCCTGTGTATTCTACATGATCAATACTCACACAAAATGGGGTTTTTGCAGCAGTTCCAGCACAAAACTGGTCAGATTTGGGAGGGTCAGTGGCGCCGATTGGACATGTTGCCGTTTTGATTTTCACACACATCAGGTCGTCAGACTCTGAGTTCGGGTCTAAAGAAGGACAGAAGTGCACACTCATATCATTTATAATGAGCATAATACACGACCCAGAAACCCCACAAAAGGCCATTCTGATTTCACAGTCACATCGTCAAGAATCAGAGTCAAAGAAAAAAAAAAAAAGAAAAAAGAAACAAACTCAAACATGTCACCAAAAGGCACAAGAAAGAAGAAGAACTTTGAAACAGAGATAAATAATGAAATAATTTGAGTTAAATAATATGAACCCAAGTTGAGGCCAGAAAGGGTGTTTTATTTGTCCTCTATGGCCCAGTGTTGCCTCAGGGTAACATACCGGCTTCTCCTGAGACCAATGATAAACGCTTTCTCTGAAGGGGAGGGGTCTAGGGCAGCCTATTATGTGCTTACATTTGGTCACATGACTTTCTCATTCTTTCTGTGAACCTCTTTTCCATTTCTGAGCTCACAAAATTGTTCATAAATAACACCATCTTGCAGATTTTCAGCAATGAAAAACATGTTTTGATAATCTTAGGTAAGTTTTGATACATTTTTTATCACTGTACAATGTTTCTCAAAATATATACAGGGTTGGGTTGTAACGGAATACATGTAACGGCGTTACGTAATCAGAATACAAAAATCAAGTAACTGTATTCAGCTCGCGTTACATTTGAAAAACAAGTAATCTGAATACAGTTACTTTAATAAACCTGAAGTGAATACATTTTGGAATACTTATTGGAATTCTTGGTGGAAAGTTGTCCTTACAAACATTAATGAGCTGATATTCATTACTAAAACTACAGCATGAAATTCTCACGCCCACATGATTATCATCACACAGCTCACGAAAACTACAGCCGCTGCACAGAACCAAAAACAATGCATAAAAAAAATAAGTGTGCGCCCACACTCAGAGAAACATTGACAGCGACAAGAAATGTCAGCTTTCAGTTCGTGGCGTTATCGACACCATTTCCAGTTTAAACAAGACCAAGAAGACCATGGGAAAAATCTGTCAGTCCAGTGTACCTTGTGTCTTCCAGGAATAAAGATACTGTCGGCATCAAAGGACTCGACTTCGAATCTTAAAAAGCACTTGGAGTAAGTCGACGTTAGCTAACCTTCAGCTTAATGAACACAGTTCTGCAGTAATTTGCTGTTACCTGACCTTAGCCTACGGTTTGAGGCATCGCAATAACTGCTCTGCTAATTTTATACTGCTTTCTTTATTGTTGAAACGATGACATTTTATTTTATTCTTTTTATTTTTCCCAGTTTTCTCCCAATTTCGTAGCCAATTGTACCCTACTATACGTCAATTACGTTATGCACTGCCGAGCATTCGCCGCTACACAGCCCGCCAACACTCACTTTTCTAAGCCATATCCCTCACAAGTCGCTGTTATTCCAGGGCCAAAAAAAGTTTCAAAAGTTATTACATTGTTTCAGATGTAGTGTTTGAGTTATGCTCATGATGAGCCATCAAAACAGTAAAAGAACTTGCCTTTCAATTTCCCTTTGCTTTTTATTATGATTAATTTTTAATCTGTCCATTCTAATTCCATAACATGTTAATGATGATGACTACAACAAAAAATGCAGATACAATGTTGCATATATTTAGCTAAATTGACATCTCAAATTTATTAGTATTTATTATTAAATAAACAGAAGCTGACCTGACCTCTACACAATGGAAAGTTGAACATGACATCCTTTTTCAAAGTGTAATGCATAATAACTATTTAAATGTATTACTAAAATAAAAAAGTGAACATGGCCTGTGCAAAAGTTTGAGCACCCTTTTAGTACTAAGTAGCACCACCTTTGGCTATATAACAGCTTCCCAATGTCTCCTGTACCCCAAAACATACCCATCTGTGATGGAAAAAGTAAGTATTCCAAAAGTATTCTAAAAGTAATCTGAATACGTTACTTTTTTGAGACATGTAACTGTATTCGTATCTGATTACTTTCAGAGCCGTATAATCAGTATTCAGGCACTAATTACATTTACAAAGTAACCCTCCCAACCCTGAATATATATTATAGTAAACTGATAAAATAGGTATGAAGCGGCTAACGCAGTCTCTCTGGAAAGACTCACTCTAGCATAAATTACAGTTTTTTTCAATTGCTAACAAGCATCGGTCAATACTACAGCCACTTTTTCAAAACTCTTCATATAGTCTGCATTTCCAACATGCATCTCGGCCAAACAGTTAATCTCACTTCCAAAACTCACTCAAACCACCAAAACACTTCATACATGTCTCAAAATAAGGCAACAATTCTCACTCTGAAAGCAGACATTGTCACTCATAACACACTGACCTAAAAAACACTAACAACAGGGAGCATTATAAATGATGAACTTTTATCTTTGAAGTTTGAATGATTTTTCACATGAATCAGTATTTCATTATAGAATAAGAATAACACCTTTTCACTTTATTGACTGACTAAAGTATATGTAACAAGAATGAATCAGAAATGCAGCAATTTGCTTCAATATCCTTTCTTTTTTCTATATCTTTGCATATAGTAATTTACTAAACAAAGAAAATGAATTTCCTGAAATTCCAGGGCTGCAATACAGTAATAATCACACAAAAAAATCATGTATAGTATAATCACTCATACTGTACAGTACTGTGAGGGTTCTAGTTCTCCCTCTCTCCTGCATCTCTCCAGTTCTCATCAACATCACATCTTATGTCTTCTCTGGCAATGAATCTTGGAAAGTATTTTCTGGAATGTCTAATCCAACCTTGGCAGTCTTCAGGAGAAATGTCTCCACACCCCGCATTCATGGCATCCAGTAAGGACATCTGGTCATACACCTTCCACCTCCACGCAGAGAAAAACTCCTCTATGGGGTTTAGGAAGGGGGAGTATAGAGGCAGGAATAGTACTAACATCCTGGGATGTGCAGCAAACCAGTCTGTGACTGCAGCAGAGTGGTGGAATGCCACATTATCCCACACAACAATGAAGGTAGGGGAGTTTCCTGCCCCTCTCTCCTCCGCTGGCACAAGTCGGTTATGCAGGTCATCCATAAAAGAAATGAGCCTCTCTGTATTGTAGGGGCCAGTGAGTGGTTTGTGTAACAGCAAACCATCATTGGACAGTGCTGCACACATTGTGATGTTAGCTCCATCATTCTGTTTTGAATGTGTTTTTAACAGTTTTGAAAACAGTGTGTTAGCATTTGAAAAATGTGCTACAAATATATAGTGTTTTGCAGGTGGTGGAGTATGAATGAGAAAAAAGTTCATGGATTTGGGAAAATGTGGTCATTGAATGCATTTTGTGTGAAAGCAATAAAAAATGATTCACAGTTTGGTCCACATAGACTTCTCTTTTGCTGACTGTGTGAAGAGTTTTCAGTTTTGACCAATGCATGTTAGCAATTGAAAAAAACTGTAAGATGAAATGGTTCAATTTAAAAGTTGATAATAATTTTTTATAATATATATATATATATGTGCCAGAACAAGAAAATAACAAACTAATTGGTGGTGGACATGGGCGATGTTAAGTTCAATTCTTTAAATTCTTAAAATGTGAGTGTGAATGTGTCATGGTTGTTTCCCTGACTTACCACCTGAGGGCGGTGTTGCGCCTGTCTCCTTGTGGGAGGGGCTGTGTAATCAATCACCATTTCCTCCCTATTTAAACCCCAGCTGTTTTTTGGTTCTTTGCAAAATCGTAAGCCATTTTTACGATTTAGCCGGTAAGGTAGGTAGCGTCTTTTTAAAGACACTACTAAAATAACTTACTCTAGGATCTAAGAAATCTCATTAGTAAATGTAGGATCTCTTTTATGTTACCTGATTTAGGGAACTTACTCGCTCCTCCTGAGTTGGTTTGTGTTCCGGTTAGGCAGTCTGTGGACTGTTTTTCGGGTTTCATTTCTAAGCTGGTTATTTGGCTCTTCTAGCCGTTTATCTTTTCATTCAGACACCCGGTGTTGGTGGATCAGTTATTCGTTTTGTTTGTGTCGTTGTGGCACTTAAATCATCCGTTGGGTGATCTTTTCTGTTTTCCCCTTTTTTGTTATTGTTTTTCCTATTCTCTGTTATTCAGAGTTTGTGGTTAGGTTGTTCACTTACAGCTTAACTTATCGATACCTTCGGGGTTCTGCGATTGGCTCCAACCTCTTAACCCATCATAACAGAATGCATGTGTGTGTGTTTGTGTGTCTGTGTGTGTGTGTGTGTGTGTATGTAAGTGAGTGACTGTGTGAGTGTGTATGTGAGTGAGTGAATGTGTTAGTGTGTGTGTGTGTGTGTGTGTGTGTGTGTGAGTGAGTGAGTGTTTGTGTTAGTGTGTGTGTGTGTGTGTGAGTGATAGTGAGTGAATGAGGCCCATTGTGAATATTGTCTTTGTCAGATCATGTCCTTACCATTGGGGTCTGTGTCTCCCCAGCCAGCAACGAGAAGGTCTGTGTTTGCTGGAGCTTGTTGGTTTACAGTGTTGCATTGGTCTTCAGTTGGCAGCTTCACAAAGTCACCAGTGACAGCTGTGTTCAGCTTTAACAGCATGATGTCATTCTCAGGGTCACCAGATCCGGTATAACCATGGTTAAATGGATTAACTGTGATCTTCTGACCGTGCACGTTCTTCTTGCTTAATTTCCTGTCAGGTATTCCAGTGTACACCGTGAGGCCTCTGAAAAGGACACAAACACACATCTCATTTTGCAACGCAAGAAAAACATGTCTGTTGTTTATCAGGAAGTCATAAAGAAAGCGCAGGGTCTGAAATGTTTGGGTTTGATGTGATCTGTGATATTTTAGAGTTCTCCAGAGGGCAGAGGAGATGAGACTGGGGTACTGTGGCCTAGGAAACTGTTTGACAATATAATCAGGTCAAAATATTATTATGGGCTGGATAAGAGGCTCATAAGATGATTTAGTCTAACTCAGTGTGTGTGTTATAGTGTGTATGATACAGAGCCACTCTGTGTGTGTGTTATAGTGTGTATGATACAGAGCCACTCAGTGTGTGTGTTATAGTGTGTATGATACAGATCCACTCAGTGTGTGTGTTATAGTGTGTATGATACAGATCCACTCAGTGTGTGTGTTATAGTGCGTATGATACAGAGCCACTCAGTGTGTGTGTTATAGTGTGTATGATACAGATCCACTCTGTGTGTGTGTTATAGTGTGTATGATACAGATCCACTCAGTGTGTGTGTTATAGTGTGTATGATACAGATCCACTCAGTGTGTGTGTTATAGTGTGTATGATACAGATCCACTCAGTGTGTGTGTTATAGTGTGTATGATACAGATCCACTCAGTGTGTGTGTTATAGTGTGTATGATACAGAGCCACTCTGTTTGTGTGTTATAGTGTGTATGATACAGATCCACTCAGTGTGTGTGTTATAGTGTGTATGATACAGATCCACTCAGTGTGTGTGTGTTATAGTGTTTATAGAGCAGTGTCAGTGTTTATAGAGCAGTATCAGTGTTTATAGAGCAGTATCAGTGTTTATAGAGCAGTATCAGTGTTTATAGAGCAGTATCAGTGTTTATAGAGCAGTATCAGTGTTTATAGAGCAGTATCAGTGTTTATAGAGCAGTGTCAGTGTTTATAGAGCAGTATCAGTGTTTATAGAGCAGTATCAGTGTTTATAGAGCAGTGTCAGTGTCAGTGTTTATAGAGCAGTGTCAGTGTTTATAGAGCAGTAGTATCAGTGTTTATAGAGCAGTATCAGTGTTTATAGAGCAGTATCAGTCAGCAGTGTTTATAGAGTGCAGTTTATCATCAGTGTTTATAGAGCAGTGTCAGTGTTTATAGAGCAGTATCAGTGTCAGTGTTTATAGAGCAGTATCAGTGTTTATAGAGCAGTGTCAGTGTTTATAGAGCAGTACTCACGGCTCATCGCAGTGTGCAGCAGTGAGGACCCACTTGTCACCGAGAAGGGAGCCGCCGCACATTGCTGTCCCTGCAGCATTACTCACATAAACCTGGTACTTTGCCTCATTGTCATTACAAACACCCCCACCGATGATCCGTTTGTAAATGTCCACTGGGTTGGCACCAGTCGGCCAGACTGATGGAGTGAGAGAATGGGAGAGAAAGGAGAAAGAGAAGATGAGTGTATTACTCTGACTCTCTGCACAGCTCTCTTTCTGCCTTCATACACATTTTTGTACATTTTAGTTTGTAATTCTTGTCACAATGTTTAGAGTTTAATATGTCAGAGTACTCTTTTGCTCTGATTGGCCTTCTCCATTCTGTATGTAATAGGTATTACCTGCTGATTTAGTTTGAAAAGCACTCATTCATTTGCATGAATTCTGCTGTCATTTATTGATGAAAATATGACCAAATGTAAAAGATAACCTCCTGGACTTGGTACTGTAGGGCAGTTCACAGAACTATGCCCTGAAGTAACCCCAAAGAGTGTGAACTGTGTTTAGGTTGCCAGCAGGAAGCCAACAGGAGAGAACAATGGTATTGCAGAGGGGAAACTTTAGGGCAGTTCACAGAACTATGCCATAAAGTGACCCCAAAGAGTGTGAACTGTGTGTGTATTGCCAGCAGGGAGCCAACGGGCGAGAACAATGGTTTTGCCCCAGACATCTCACAGACCCCACACTGATCCTGCTGTCTCAGCAAAACAGGACACGGTGGGGGCTGTTCTCAAGACTTGACCACATCACTGAGTTTAATGTGTTATACTGTAAACTTCATCATTCACATGTACAGTATAAGCATGTTTGGTGTTGTTGGAGAGCTGATGTAATGAGCAGTGGGTTGATGTCATTGATGAAGTGTTGCGGGTGGCGCTTACTGAGGATCTCAGAACACCGTTCAAAAGTGAACGGTGCAAATGCAAATTATCTGCAGTCAGCGGCCGTCTGTGAGACTGGCGGTGTGATGCGCGTACAGAAACAGCGCAGGGAGTGGTTCCGTTTTTCAGTGATTGTGTCCTTATTTGGTGTTTTATGGTTTCCTTTGATGCGTGGGTATATAGGGGGGGGAAGTGGCATACATCGAGGAGATTCGTACTACGACCTCCTGCGCAACTTTCGCGTATAGCCGGTTTTGTATTCTTACATTACAAATTCTTGTTTGATGTTTTTCTGCAAGTCCGGCTAATAAACATTTTCATACCAAAGCATCTCTCATTAATCTAGACTGCAGTTACACGTTGTGTGAGGTACGGGATAAGGACCCAGACCAAGATCAGGCAAAAAGGGACGTTTAATTCAGGCAGGGGTCAAAACCAGAAGTCAGAGTAGCGAAGATACAAAATCTAAATCCAAAGAGTAGTCAACAAACAATCCAAAGGTCAAAACCAAGAAATCAGAAAAGGTAAACAAACAGAATCGGCACACAAACGCGAAGTGAAAACAGAAGGGGTGTCTCGGGAAAATGCAACAGACTCTGGCTTACTGATAATCGGCACAGGGAATGAGGATCAACGTTCTGACAAAGAGTGAACATAAACATGGAACTTACATACAAGCAGGGAAGGGAAACACAATAGGAATCAGGTGTGACTGGGAGGAGAGACGAAAGACACGGACTGGGAATCACACAGACACATAGACAATATACGACCTGGAAGAGCAGGCAGACACGTGCACAGTTCGAAGGGGAGGAACGCATAGAGAGAAACTGCGTGCAAATGAATCGAAACGTGAAAAGCGTACAGGGATAGGACAACGAGAGAGAGAATGATAGCGATAGATAGAAGCGTGAGATAATTAGTGATTAGTAATGTCAGTAACTTAATCTAAATCCCTAATGTTAGTAGTTTAGTAGGTTAGTACTATATACATCTAACTAATATATACAAAGTGTTATAGAAAGAAAGAAGGAAGTAAAACGAGATAAGAAACTAAGACGGAAAAACCTAAAACTAGAATTTCCCGAAGTGCATGACAAAAGACAAGGAGTGGATCTCGAAACAAACAGGAACGATGACAGACGGGGAACAGAACGTGACTGAAACGAGAATGATGAATGAAAAATAAACAAAGTACAAAAACAAACCGAACAGACATGCAGAACATAACACGTTGTGGTTTTAAGATTAAAGTTAATACACACAACACAACCAGATCAGATATAGACAGGTGGGTGCAGTTGCCACTCTCTTTGATAGGTAGAATTAATACAATAAAAATGAACACCCTCCGTACATTTTTATACTTATTTCAAAGCATACCTCTAAAACACCCCTCTGCCTATTTTTTATGGGAAAATAAAACAGCCCGAGTAAGCATTCGTTCTTTACAAGATCCATACTCCAAATGGGGCTCACATTACCCAACTTTGAATTGTATTATCTTTCCTCTTTCTTTCGTCCCTTATGGCTCTGGTTACATACTATAGATGCGGGGCCCAGATGGCTTTCTATAGAACAATGTCTAATGAAGTGGATACCGCTGAAGATGATTCCCTTTATTGGACATAAAAATATATTAACAGATACAACAAAGAATCAAATTATTCTGAATATGTTTGATGCATGGAAGAGATGTCATGCATTACTCAATCTGAAAAGTATACTGCGCAGATCCACACCGTTAACAGACAATCCATTTATTCCTAAAGCACAAGTTGATAGAACTTTAAATTCCTGGAAGTTTAAGGGTATAGCCACCATTGGGAATGTATATACAGAAGATGTATTCCTTTCTTTTCAACAACTGAAAGAGCAATATGATATTCCTCAAACCAATTATTTCAAGTATCTTCAAATACGACACTGGATTACAGAAAAGACTAAAGATATATTTCCTAACATTCCAGAAGAAACAGCAATCGAAAGAGTCCTTAATAATGTTCGAACAACCAGAGGATTGATTTCCTTAACATACAATGCTCTTAACAATAATTTTCCACTTTATAATAATCTAAAATACACACTTAAATGGGACAATGATTTAGGTTGTAACTATGATCCAATCGATTGGGATAACTTACTTATAATATCACAAACCTTTATGATGGCAACCAAACATAGACAGATTCAATTAAATATATAGCACAGAACTTATTTCACCCCACATAGACTACACATACTTAACAGTGAAATAACAGATAAATGTCCTAGATGTAAAGTAAACACTGGGGACTTATCACATATGTTATGGAATTATCCTCAATTAGAACATTTCTGGAAGAACATTATAAAAGTGACAACAGAAATATTAAAAACAGACGTTTCAGATGATCCTAGAATATGACTCCTTGGGGACATAACATTATTAAATATCAGATGTCAAAATAATGACATACTTTTGGCTGCTACAGCTGGGAAAAATGTATATTAACAAAATGGAAGTCTGAACATTCTCCTTCCTGTCAACAGTGGTTGAATGAGATTAAGTCATATTGCACTCCAGAAAAGATATAATACTGTGTAACGGAAAATTACTCAAGATTCAGGGAAATATGGGGTCCATTCCTAGACTATCTGCCTACTATACAAAACTAATTGGATTAGCCTCAATTCCCAACATTTACTGTTAGTTTTTTTGTTTGTTTTTTTTGTATATATATACATTTTTTATTTATTATTATTTTTTGTTTAAAAAAAATTCGAACCCAGGCTGCAGTGGGCAACCTGCACTTAAGTGGGCAACAAGTGCCTTACTGGTCACGCCACCCAGGGGCCACAAAATGGCCCTTTTAAGATGTGACCCGCACACTATAGTTTTAGTCACCATGACTACTTACTGGTAGGGATTTGAGATGGCAGGTATGGCCTCCGCCAAGTTACTTGGCAAGTTTGCTCACCTTGACCACACACATAGACAACGTTGTCTTCAGATGGCATCAATATTTTGGTGCGCAGACACATTTAGGTTTTACAGATGTATAGAGCGTTTATGATTTGTATATTTGAGTAACTTTTTTGCTGAGATAAAATATGAAACAGAGAGAGAAGATACACTATGCACTTCATAGCTATGAAGTTTTGGTTATTGAAATAACATTACTAAAAGCATATTCATCACGTGGAACTATTGGAAAGGCTTACCTGCCAGCCCCAGCAAGGGAAGAAGGAGAAGAGTTCTCATGATGAGTTATTCTCTGCAGTGTCTCGGTTATTGAGCTGTTAACTTAGAGCCATATTCATACACACACCCTGCCACACCCCTCTCACAAACTGACCAATGACCCTCCTCCCTCTCACAAACTGACCAATGACCCTCTTCCCTCTCCTTATCTGACCAATGACCCTCCTCCCTCTCACAAACTGACCAATGACCCTCCGTAACACAAACCTGCTGGAATTCATGACCATAACAAGAGCCCCAGCACCAGTAGATGCAAAACAGCTCCATACCCTCAAAGATCCACCATCATATTTCACTGTAGGTGTGATGTTCTTTTCAACAAGAGAGTCCTCTTTCTGACGCAAAACCCGCCGTTGGTTTGCAAGGCCAAAAAGCACAATTTATTTTTGTGATCAACTTTTTATTTGTTTAAGTACATCAGACAAATATGTATTATACACATTTCTGAAAACATATGAGTCCTACATTTTACATTTTAAGTATTTAGCAGACGCTCTTGTCCAGAGCGACTTACAAGATGTGCATTAATACATGGTAAGATCAATCATAGTCTGCGCACGAGATCAGTGCAGTAATACAGCGATAGACATTGCAGGCAGCTGCGTACCATACCTGTAACACTGGAAAGGAAAAGGTTAATACAATGTTTTTTTAAAGTTTGTTATTTTATTAAATGAGTAGGCAGGGATACATATATGTATACTATATACTCCTATATACTCCTAGGCAGACACAGTACATTTTGACAAATAATATCATAATAGAATGGAGAAGCAATGTTGAAAAGAAGATAAATCAATAAGGTAGAAAATAACACGGCTCTAACGGAATTAAAACCTGGGGTGTGATCTTGAGCTCAAGGCGGCACATCAAGCAGCATTTGAGATGTCATTGGCTGTGTGCATCCACATGCCTGTTGTGGAGTGCTCAGCTTGTTCATCCTGGCTGATGAGAGTTCCATGAGGACAATTTCTTTAAAACACAACAGCCATTTTCTGTTCTTTAAAACAAAACAGAAGAATCCATCGCTGGACTATCATTTTCTTAGCAGCCGTTAATCCGGCCAGCCATACTTTACGTTACTGCACTGTCAAAGATATTTCTGAATCGTCATTGAGCAGAATAGTCAAGGGTCCAGTGGAATCTCCCTATTCATCAGTGCAGAGATGATTTCAGTCACTTTCCCCCAGAAAGTAAG
The DNA here is from genome assembly GCA_029706075.1 of Aldrovandia affinis. Taxonomy (NCBI): domain Eukaryota; kingdom Metazoa; phylum Chordata; class Actinopteri; order Notacanthiformes; family Halosauridae; genus Aldrovandia; species Aldrovandia affinis. The sequence goes on from JAINUG010000602.1 coordinate 90,556, forward strand.
AACATGTGTACATAAAGGGCTTGGGGCAATGCCCATGCAGGAACGCTTGTGAGGAGTCAGGTCAGTTCTGTGGCAGATCTTCAGATGAATTAGTTGGTGGCTAGGATTTTTGGATGCATTCAAAGTATTGTCCCACACTGCTGTTCAATCAGTTGGTCTGCCAGTCTGTTTCACTTAGAATACTGTGTGCTCACTTAGAATACTGTGTGCAGTTCTGGGCACCACACTACAAGAAAGATATAGAAGCTTTTGAAAAAGTCCAAAGAAGGGCAGGGAAGGGAAACTAAACTGATACCGGGTATGAAAAGTAAAAGTTATGATGATAGACTTAAGGTACTCAATCTATTTAAACTTAGCAAACGGAGACTTAGGGGGGATTTGATTGAGGTTTTTAAATTCACAGATATTAGGAAGTTTTTCTTTACACAGAGAGTTGTCAATGCCTGGAACAGCTTGCCAGGTCAGGTAGTAGAGGCAGAAACGCTCGGGCTATTCAAGTCCAGGCTAGATGTAGTACCAGATACTCTATAGATTAGGACATGATGAGCCTAGATGGGCCAAACGGCCTGTTCTCGTCATTATGTATTCTTCTGTTCTTCTGTTCTTAAGTCTCTCTCCCAAAGAGATTTTAAAGCAAGGGGGTTTTGTGCAGCTTGGAGTAAATGATTGTGAATTCGGGATACTAACCCCCTGGAAGAGCTAGCTCACTTAGCCGAGCGAAGTCTGAGAGAAGAGAAGAAAGACGAACCTGGTATATCATAAAGATTACCACTGGATATATCTATAATAATAATATAATATACGCCATTTAGCCGACGCTTTTTTCCAAAGCGACTTACGGTAGTGAATGCATACGTTTTTCAGTATATGTGGTCCCAGTGGGAATCAAACCCACAACCTAAGTGTTGTCAGCGCCATGCTCTACCTACTGAGCCACACAGAACCATGCTCTACCTACTGAGCCACACAGAACCACGCTCTACCTACTGAGCCACACAGAACCACACTCTACCTACTGAGCCACACAGAACCACGCTCTACCTACTGAGCCACACAGAACCACACTCTACCTACTGAGCCACACAGAACCACACTCTACCTACTGAGACACACAGAACCATGCTCTACCTACTGAGACACACAGAACCATGCTCTACCTACTGAGACACACAGAACCATGCTCTACCTACTGAGCCACACAGAACCATGCTCTACCTACTGAGCCACACAGAACCACGCTCTACCTACTGAGCCACACAGAACCACACTCTACCTACTGAGCCACACAGAACCACACTCTACCTACTGAGCCACACAGAACCACACTCTACCTACTGAGACACACAGAACCGCTCTACCTACTGAGACACACAGAACCATGCTCTACCTACTGAGACACACAGAACCACAATCTACCTACTGAGACACACAGAACCACGCTCTACCTACTGAGACACAAAGAACCACGCTCGACCTACTGAGCCACACAGAACCACGCTCTACCTACTGAGCCACACAGAACCATGCTCTACCTACTGAGCCACACAGAACCAGTCTTATATCTTTAAAGCTATATATGCCTGCAGAGGACCAGGATGACAATGTAAATGGGTTCTTGCCTGAGAAAGTTTTATTGTGCCACTTTAGATTGAGCTTCGTGCGTTTCTCTGTTCTCTGTCACTGAATACGCCATAATGGGACCGTATAGAAACGCACATTTCTTTGGAGTATGACCTGCAAAGAACCCTAACTGGGTGCACTATTGATTGTTCAATCGCTCTACACGGTATATTATGCTGCGTGTTTAGCCAGACTCTCAGAAAGCGCAGCTGAAGAGCTAGATGGTAGAGTGTACACTTTGGAACGGTCAATCCTCCCGAGGGTTTTGTTCTTTGTAGAGTACTACAGTTTATCTGAGGTAGCTTTTTCCCCCATATAAACTTCTTCAAGACTGCATCTATCCTGGACTAATATCCTATTGGAGGGGATTGCTTTTTCTCTGAGAAATTGTAATAGTTTAAAAGAATATAATGTCCCCCCTTTTACCAGACAATAGAGCTCATGATCTGTGTTGTTAATTCATAAAGCCTTCTTTGCTCATCGTTATGGAGGGTGTGGATCATTCTGGAGGATGCTGTAAATATTATTATATATATTATATTATTATATACTCTAAATATTATTATATTTATTATTTAATAAATATTGAGTGGCATCACATGGGCTGAAGGAATGCCATGTCTGGGCAGAGTGCTGCCAGTTATCTGTATCATTGAGGCTTTCAGGATAATTATTCAAATCACTTTGAAGGACTGTGAAAGAAGAGCATAGAGATAGTTATGGTGTGTTCCTCTCTATCTCTCTCTCCTGTTAAATTGAACCTTCTGTATTTGAATATCCACAGACTGTAACAGAGAGCAGAGAAAGAACATTTATTCATAGTTGCAAATTGCAGGACATACAAGCAAAAACATATTTTTTCTTTACGAATGAGGATGTGCCCATGTGATGCTATTTAAAAAAACTTGAAACATACCTAGACTATTGTTCTTTGTCTGAATGACTTATTTTTGTGTTTATGGTTTCCTAATGAAAAATTAAATCCCATCTCCTACATCTTTGAAGCTACAGGTACCAAACTTGGTCAAACAGCCTGACTTTTATCCCCATTTTATCCCCAACACCCCTGCATGAGTAAAGGGCGCACTAACCAAGTCCTGGACCTGCTAACCGTTCGGTATTACAGTGGAGGCCAATCAGCTGGCTCTGGAGCCCAAGGCCTCCTACACTACAGGGGCGAGCAGTGCACAGCAATATCTGTGTAGGATTATTCACCTGTGATTAATGCACAAAGAAGAAATGGCAGCTAATCGCACCTAAAACTGTATTTCTTGAGTGGCACTGTGGGATGGGTCTGGCTCAGACAGGTTTGAGCACGCTCAGTGTGACCCACTGTGGCACTAGACAGAGGCAGTCATGTTTGGGTGCTGGTATGAGACACAGAGGCAGTCATGTTTGGGTGCTGGTATGAGACACAGAGGCAGTCATGTTTGGGTGTTGGTATAAGACACAGAGGCAGTCATGTTTGGGTGTTGGTATGAGACACAGAGGCAGCCATGTTTGGGTGCTGGTCAGGGCTGGACTGGGAGAAAAAATCGGCCCTGCCATTTCGCGCTCAGACCGGCCCGGCACCCGGTGCAAGCGCCGCATTTTCTGTCGACGGGGGGGGTGCTGCGAATAAATCTGTCGACGGGGGCGGGGTGCTGCGCGAAAAGAAGCTGAGACCAGTTCGTTTATATGCGCGCGAAAAATTTATTGCGCCCCTCGGAACACCCGGTCCGTGGTATAATATATATAAAATGATTCTACCGGCCCTACCGAGTCCCTACCGCCGAAAACTAGACCGGCCCACCGGGCATTTGCCCGGTAGACTATATAGCCAGTCCAGCCCTGGTGCTGGTATAAGACACAGAGGCAGTCATGTTTGTGTGCTGGTATAAGACACAGAGGCAGTCATGTTTGGGTGCTGGTATGAGACACAGAGGCAGTCATGTTTGGGTGCTGGTATAAGACACTGAGGACATCAGGGGGTCTCTCCACCTATGAGACAACAAATGGGCCTAAATAATAAAAAACTGGTTCTTAGAGTGAATGAATTGAGTGGCATCACATGGGCTGAAGGAATGCCATGTCTGGGCAGAGTGCTGCCAGTTATCTGTATCCTTGAGGCTTTCAGAAACATTATTCAAATCACTTTGAAGGACTGTGAAAGAATAGCATAGAGATAGTTATGGTGTGTTCCTCTCTATCTCTCTCTGCAGTTAAAGTGAACCTTCTGTATTTGAATATCAACAGAGTGGAACAGAGAGCAGAGAAAGAACATTTATTCATAGTTGCAAATTGCAGGACATACAAGCAAACACTTATTTTTTTCTTTACGAATGAGGATGTGCCCATGTGATGCTATTTCAAAAACTTGAAACATACCTAGACTATTGTTCTTTGTCTGAATGACTTATTTTTGTGTTTATGGTTTCCTAATGAAAAATTAAACCCCATCTCCTACATCTTTGAAGGTAGAGGTGCCAAACTTGGTCAAACAGCCTGACTTTTATCCCCATTTTATCCCCAACACCCCTGCATGAGTAAAGGGCACACTAACCAAGTCCTGGACCTGCTAACCGTTCGGTATTACAGTGGAGGCCAGTCAGCTCGCTCTGGAGCCCAAGGCCTCCTACACTACAGGGGCAAGCAGTGCACAGCAATATCTGTGTAGGATTATTCACCTGTGATTAATGCACAAAGAAGAAGTGGCAGCTAATCGCACCTAAAACTGTATTTCTTGAGTGGCACTGTGGGATGGGTCTGGCTCAGACAGGTTTGAGCACGCTCAGTGTGACCCACTGTGGCACTAGACAGAGGCAGTCATGTTTGTGTGTTGGTATAAGACACAGAGGCAGTCATGTTTGGGTGCTGGTATAAGACACAGAGGCAGTCATGTTTGGGTGCTGGTATAAGACACAGAGGCAGTCATGTTTGGGTGCTGGTATGAGACACAGAGGCAGTCATGTTTGGGTGCTGGTATAAGACACAGAGGCAGTCATGTTTGGGTGTTGGTATAAGACACATAGGCAGTCATGTTTGGGTGCTGGTATGAGACACAGAGGCAGTCATGTTTGGGTGCTGGTATGAGACACAGAGGCAGTCATGTTTGGGTGTTGGTATAAGACACAGAGGCAGTCATGTTTGGGTGCTGGTATAAGACACAGAGGCAGTCATGTTTGGGTGCTGGTATGAGACACAGAGGCAGTCATGTTTGGGTACTGGTATAAGACACATAGGCAGTCATGTTTTGGTGCTGGTATGAGACACAGAGGCAGTCATGTTTGGGTGTTGGTATGAGATACAGTGCATCCGGAAAGTATTCACATCACTTCACTTTTTCCACATTTTGTTATGTTACAGTCTTATTCCAAAATGGATTAAATTCATTTTTTTTCTCAGAATTCTACACACCATACCCCATATAATGACAAAGTGAAAAAAATGTTTTTGACATTTTTGCAAATGTATTAAAAATAAAAAACGAAAATATCACATTGCAATTTAAACTCTCCAATTAGCCTAACATGCATGTCTTTGGACTGTGGGAAGAAACCGGAGTACCCGGAGGAAACCCACGCGGACACGGGGAGAACATGCAAACTCCACACAGAAAGGCCCCCAGCCTGGATTCGAACCTGAGACCTTCTTGCTGTGAGGCGACAGTGCTGTCCACTGCACCACCGTGCCGCCGCAATAATAATAATTGTAAATAATATGTCAATTTCATCACACTGTCCTACTTGTCATTGTACAGAAATCTATATAATGAAATATTAATGAAATCTCTTTCTATTAGTTCATGGAACATTCAGGGTTTGTATTCTTCAGTTTTTGGACCGAAGAGCACAAACCCTGAGTTTATCTCATGTATTTCAACTCATGACATAATAATATTGTTAGAGACATGGTGTCGACATGACACAGACACTCACTGCCCCCCAGGGTATGAAGAAATTTTACTGCCATCCCTCAAACAGAAAAACGTAAGACACGGCAGAGATTCAGGTGGAGTTATTGTGTGGTATAGAGAGGACCTGTCAACCCAATTACAGCAAATCAAAAAAGCACCAACTCATATCTGGCTTAAATTAAATAAAGACAACATCCAGTGTGACGACGAATTATATATATGTGCAGCCTACACTCCCCCTCTGGAATCGCCCTATTATAATGACAACTTTTTTGAAAATCTCCATTTAGAGATCGGACATTACCAGGCCCAGGGTCATGTTTTATTGATTGGAGATTTGAATGCTAGAACTGGATGTGAGCCGGATATAGTGGATTCTGCTGGAAATAGCCACATCTTCAGACAGTCCTCACTATACTTCACCCCCACCACTACCCAAAGGAACAATCCTGATCGTGTCGTCAACAAAACTGGGAAAGAGTTAGTACATCTCTGTCGATCCTTAGGTCTGTACATGCTTAATGGTAGGATCAGAGGGGACTCTTTAGGGAGGTTCACGTATTGTTCAGCTCTTGGGACTAGTGTAGTCGACTATGCAATTACTGACATGGACCCCTCCTTCATTAGTGCATTCACTGTCAGACCACAGACACCACTAACAGACCACTGTCAGATAAAAGTGTATTTAAAAAGAATTGGACAGCAGAGAAAAAATGAATCTGAGCCCTGCAAACTGTTCAGACTAAATACATCATACAGATGGGCTCCTGACAGTGAGGTCAAATTCAAAAATACAATCAGTTCACCTGAAATTACTAACCTTATTAACACCTTTCTATCAGAAGAGTTTCAACCAAATCAATTAGGCACAAATATGGCTGTAACAAATATTAATAACATTTATCATAAATCAGCCAATAAAGCAGGTCTCATTAAAAACAGCTCTACAATTAAACAGAAGCCAAAAAAAGAAGAGTGGTTTGATAAGGACTGCAGAAATGTCAGGAAAATTTTAAGAAACCTCTCCAACCAAAAACACCATCAACCACAAAACATAGACCTGCGTCAAAATTATGTTGAAACACTGAGAGAATACAAGCAGACACTAAAACAGAAAAAACACTACAATCAAAAACTAAAAGAAATTGAAGACTCAATTGACCAAAACCAATTCTGGGAGAGATGGAACAGCTTAAGCAAAAAGAATAATAAACATTTGGCATTGAGAATCCTTGAAGCAACTATCAAGAACAATCAGAATCCTCTTGATTACCAAATTACAATGAAAGAATTAGAAGACAACATAAAAAAACGAAAATCTGGAAAAGCATGTGGCCCTGACAGTATCAGGACAGAGATGCTTAAACACAGCACCCCTGAACTGCAGCAGGCCCTGCTTAAACTGTTCAATCTTGTTCTTCAAGCTGGCTGCTTTCCTGAGATTTGGAGTCAGGGGCTTATTTCCCCAATACACAAGAGTGGAGACAAATTGGACCCCAACAACTACCGAGGCATCTGTGTGAGCAGTAGTCTGGGGAAGGTTTTCTGCAGCATTATCAATGCCCGAATGCTAGCCTTCCTTATCGAACACAATGTCTTGAGTAAAGGACAAATTGGCTTTCTACCAAATCACCGCACTACTGATCATGTTTACACCCTACACACCCTAATTGATCAACACATACACCAAAAAAAAAAAATATGTGCATGCTTTATTGATTTTTAAAAAGCATTTGATTCGATTTGGAAAGAGGGATTGTATTATAAAATTCTCCAAAGTGGTGTAGGGGGTAAAGTTTATGACAACATCAAATCTATTTATGTCAATAATAAGTGTGGAGTACAAATTGGAAATAAAAGAACAGATTTCTTCACTCAAGGGCAAGGGGTTCGCCAGGGATGCAACTTGTCCCCAACTCTCTTGAATGTTTACATTAATGAGTTGGCGGTGTTGTTGGAACCATCTGCAGCCCCTGGCCTAACCCTAAACAACAAGGAAGTTAAATTCTTGCTCTATGCAGATGACCTGGTGCTGCTGTCACCCACAGAACAGGGGTTACAGCAGCGCCTGGATCTGCTGGAGCAATACTGTCAGAACTGGGCCCTGATGGTAAACTTTAAAAAATCTAAAATAATAATCTTCCAAAAAAAGCCCAGATCCCAGGAAAGCAGACATGTGTTCACTCTAGGAAACACCACACTAGAGCACACCTTGTTCTATGACTACCTGGGGCTCAAAATCAGTGCCTCAGGTAACTTTGGTCTGGCAGTGAATGCACTGAAAGAGAAAGCCTGTAGAGCTTTCTATGCAATTAGAAGAAAATTCCACAAAATAGACATACCAGTCAGAATTTGGTCTAAGATATTTGATAGTGTAATCCTACCAATTGCCTTATATGGAAATGAAGTGTGGGGTCCACTCAGTCAACACGACTACACTAGATGGGACAAGCATCCTATAGAGAACTGTACTTAATATCCAAAGGAAAACACCAACCAACGCATGCAGGGCAGAATTAGGTCGATACCCATTAATTATAAACATTTTAAAAAGAACAGTTAAATTCTGGATGCATCTTAAATCTAGTCCCCAAGATACTCTGCAATTTCAAGCACTGCAAAACCAAGAACTGAACTCCAAAACGAATCCCCTCAGTCAGCTGGTCATGAGACTTACTAACAAAATAACACCTAACATAGTTCAATCTCAGACCAGCACTGCTTTACAATCACAAATCAGAGCAAACCAAATTGTTAAACAAACTAAAAATACCTATCTGGAACATTGGAACAATCAAACCAAAACACAAAACAAACTTAATTGCTATCTGGCCCTAAAAAGAGAGTACACATTGGCGGAGTATCTCTTCACTATCAGAGATACAAAGCAGAGACAGATCCTGACCAAGTACAGACTCAGTGACCACAGTCTAGCCATAGAGAAAGGTAGACACAAGAAATCCTGGCTACCAAGAGAAGAAAGAATATGTGGTCACTGCATGACAGGTGAGGTAGAGACAGAGATGCACTTCCTCTTGAATTGTGAAAAATTCAATAACATTAGAATAGAATATTTTAACAAATTTGATATATTAATCCCTAATTTTACCCAATTGGACAACAATTTAAAAAAAGCTAATTCTATTAGGAGAGGGGCATGGAGCACATTTAGCCGCCAAGTATGTGACAGCATGTCACAACCTGAGGGACAAACAGTGAGGAGAATGTCAATAAGAATATGTTGAACTGTCAATATGTTGTTGTTGTTGTTTATGTTGTGTAATTTGTCATGTTACTTTATTTAAATGTTTGTTTGAATTGCTTTGGCAATATTGTAACCGTACAGTCTTTTTCTCTGAGAAATTGTAATAGTTTAAAAGAATATAATGTCCCCCCTTTTACCAGACAATAGAGCTCATGATCTGTGTTGTTAATTCATAAAGCCTTCTTTGCTCATCGTTATGGAGGGTGTGGATCATTCTGGAGGATGCTGTAAATATTATTATATATATTATATTATTATATACTCTAAATATTATTATATTTATTATTTAATAAATATTGAGTGGCATCACATGGGCTGAAGGAATGCCATGTCTGGGCAGAGTGCTGCCAGTTATCTGTATCATTGAGGCTTTCAGAAAAATTATTCAAATCACTTTGAAGGACTGTGAAAGAAGAGCATAGGGATAGTTATGGTGTGTTCCTCTCTATCTCTCTCTGCAGTTAAATTGAACCTTCTGTATTTGAATATCCACAGACTGTAACAGAGAGCAGAGAAAGAACATTTATTCATAGTTGCAAATTGCAGGACATACAAGCAAAATCTTATTTTTTCTTTACGAATGAGGATTTGCCCATGTGATGCTATTTAAAAAAACTTGAAACATACCGAGACTATTGTTCTTTGTCTGAATGACTTATTTTGTGTTTATGGTTTCCTAATGAAACATTAAACCCCATCTCCTACATCTTTGAAGCTACAGGTTCTGAACTTGGTCAAACAGCCTGACTTTTATCCCCATTTTATCCCCAACACCCCTGCATGAGTAAAGGGCACACTAACCAAGTCCTGGACCTGCTAACCGTTCGGTATTACAGTGGAGGCCAATCAGCTGGCTCTGGAGCCCAAGGCCTCCTACACTACAGGGGCGAGCAGTGCACAGCAATATCTGTGTAGGATTATTCACCTGTGACTAATGCACAAAGAAGAAGTGGCAGCTAATCGCACCTAAAACTGTATTTCTTGAGTGGCACTATGGGATGGGTCTGGCTCAGACAGGTTTGAGCACGCTCAGTGTGACCCACTGTGGCACTAGACAGAGGCAGTCATGTTTGGGTGCTGGTATAAGACACAGAGGCAGTCATGTTTGGGTGCTGGTATAAGACACAGAGGCAGTCATGTTTGGGTGCTGGTATAAGACACAGAGGCAGTCATGTTTGGGTGCTGGTATGAGACACAGAGGCAGTCATGTTTGGGTGCTGGTATAAGACACAGAGGCAGTCATGTTTGGGTGCTGGTATGAGACACAGAGGCAGTCATGTTTGGGTGCTGGTATAAGACACAGAGGCAGTCATGACACAGAGGCAGTCATGTTTGGGTGCTGGTATAAGACACAGAGGCAGTCATGTTTGGGTGTTGGTGTTTGGGTGAGACACAGAGGCAGTCATGTTTGGGTGCTGGTATGAGACACAGAGGCAGTCATGTTTGGGTGCTGGTATGAGACACAGAGGCAGTCATGTTTGGGTGCTGGTATAAGACACAGAGGCAGTCATGTTTGGGTGCTGGTATAAGACACAGAGGCAGTCATGTTTGGGTGCTGGTATAAGACACAGAGGCAGTCATGTTTGGGTGCTGGTATGAGACACAGAGGCAGTCATGTTTGGGTGTTGGTATGAGACACAGAGGCAGTCATGTTTGGGTGCTGTTGCAGTAAAGCGATCACTGTTGCAGTAAAGTGATCACTGTTGCAGTAAAGCCATCACTGTTGCAGTAAAGTGATCACTGTTGCAGTAAAGCGATCACTGTTGCAGTAAAGCGATCACTGTTGCAGTAAAGCCATCACTGTTGCAGTAAAGCCATCACTGTTGCAGTAAAGCGATCACTGTTGCAGTAAAGCGATCACTGTTGCAGTAAAGCGATCACTGTTGCAGTAAAGCGATCACTGTTGCAGTAAAGCCATCACTGTTGCAGTAAAGCGATCACTGTTGCAGTAAAGCGATCACTGTTGCAGTAAAGCCATCACTGTTGCAGTAAAGCGATCACTGTTGCAGTAAAGCGATCACTATTGTAAAGCGATCACTGTTGCAGTAAAGCCATCACTGTTGCAGTAAAGCGATCACTGTTGCAGTAAAGCGATCACTGTTGCAGTAAAGCGATCACTGTTGCAGTAAAGCGATCACTGTTGCAGTAAAGCCATCACTGTTGCAGTAAAGCCATCACTGTTGCAGTAAAGCGATCACTGTTGCAGTAAAGCCATCACTGTTGCAGTAAAGCGATCACTGTTGCAGTAAAGCCATCACTGTTGCAGTAAAGCGATCACTGTTGCAGTAAAGCGATCACTGTTGCAGTAAAGCGATCACTGTTGCAGTAAAGCCATCACTGTTGAGATCTCCACTGAGCAGTAAAGTGACATACTTTGGTTGTTGTTGCTTTTTTTGTAATTCCAGTCTAGAAAATGTACAAAATATGAAACACTGTTTTGACTTTGGAAAGCTTGAGTGCATTCCAGTATTAAGACCCACGTTGAAAAACTGTTACAGGGGTTTGAATAATTGTGACTCATATAATTTACTTGTTAAACTAAATATTATTCTCTGAGCAATTGTATTAGTAGAAAATAATATAATCTCCCATCATGGAAATCAACCATCAATTTTATCCTGCAGAAAGCCATGGAGGTGCTTCTATGAGGGAACAAGACCAAGGGAAAGGTCTCAGCTGGAGAAAGAGTTTATAAATCTACATCATAAGGGTCATTTTCTTGGTGTGTGTGTATCGGGTGAGTTCTGGTACATGAGCGTCTGCTACAGAAAGTGACGTGGATAAGAGTGTGATTAGTTCCCAGACTTCAGTCTTTAGCTCAGCGGGCTAAAGATCGAGATCCTCGGTTTGACACTCCGTTACATCTGCTTTATTGCTTTATTGATTGTTTCCAGAGAACAAAATGAAGACTCCAATTGGATGTACATAAATAAGTGATAATTGATATGTGAGCCAGTGGTAATGTTTCAGAGCACTGCCCCAGGTGACCTTTGAACTCCTGAGTCAACCATTCACAGGGCAGCACTCTGTGTTATTCAGACACAAGTCCTGTCACTATAAACCGCTGGTTCTTTGGTAATGTCATGCGTTGAATAGGCTGGAAGTTGGAAATTTGACATTTTTGCACCACAAACATTATAATTCACCCCCTCATTACATTGTGAGCGTATGGAAATGATTATATACAGATCGTGTTTGAGAAACCTATGTTTATATTTATATGTAACTGTCATTATTATGATAGCGCTGATGTGATTATTGTTCTCATTATTGTATAATTCTTATTATTGATACCATTAGCATCATAAATGTTTATAAATGTCATAAATGCCATTATAGCATTATTAAGCTGCTGCCAATGTGATTAATATTTGCTATAAAACTCATTTATTATTAATTATATTAATGTTTATACCCATAATCCTTATGTATCTGTCTTAATACACTTCTCCCTTGTATGATAGTTTTGTTGTTATGTGTTGTTAGCGTCTGTGTTCTCTTATTAGGCCCCTCCCTTCTTATTTATAAAATAAAAAAGTTGATCACCAAGTGTAAAAGTGTATTAAACAATATTGCAGTCTAGTGCCAGAAAAAGAAACATTTGAGTAAGTGAAGGGTTCTGGCGGCTCTGTTATGGTGTGGGGTGCATTTTCCTGGCACGGTTCAGGTCCACAACCCCCACCCCCATTCTTAGAGCAGCGGTTCTCAACATGGCGTTCCCACGTCTTGAATGGCTTCCTCAAAAATGAGTTCAAGAATACAAAATTTTTAATGGTAAGGAATAGTTCATCATAGATTTTGAGAATCTTTATTATAAATATTAGTTGGCTAGCAGGCAAACTCAAACTCAGAAGGCTTTTTACAACTAGCCATTTACTTGTGCTGGAAAGCCAGCTGTATAAATTTGTCTTGTAAAGTTTTTCCAAACATACCCTGCGATAAGAAATTGCCTTTTAACCAACACAAACATTAAATAAGATGCATAAGATATAAGTTTAGCTAGCTATAAATATTTATGTTTTTAGGATTAAATAAAGTATGGCGGTGACAATACCGCTGTTATCTTTTTCTCCTCATTCATGTTGATTTATGAATAGGAACCAAATTTCGGTGTTGTGTTGGTTTCGCGTGGAAGGTAAAAACAGCAACACATGAATTTGATTGGCTCTTAGCGATACAATATTTTGATTTTCAACTTTTCATCCCGTGACGCCCACAAATCGCAGAATCTGCCATTCACCGAAGTCGCCCGCCTCATAGACAATCAATGCATTTGGCAACTAGTTGCCGAATGCCCGTTAGAATCAGGGGTTAGAGCATGGGGCAGTCTGGGGGTAAATGATTTAAGAATGTAGTGTGCTAATGGTTAGGAGCTGGGCTTTTAACCCAGAGATTGCTGGATTGCCGCCCGTTTGGTGCCCAGCTTTGTGAAAATGTTATTGCTTGTACAAGTTTTCTCCACCGCAGTGCAAACACATGCCCTCACTGTTTCAAGCTCACGTCATTCAAAAAAATAATAATTCCACTGGAAAAAGTCTACTGGTTTATCAGCAGGGAGGGATAGATTTTTTCTGAATGAAATTCATCGGTTGCTTCTGAGTGAGAAAGCAAGTTTAGTACGCATGGGTCAACGCACTCTCCTGGAAACCTCCCAGCTGTCCGATGGAAACTAGTGATGGTGACGATGGCGTGGGCCAATCAACACCGCACGCGTCGCAGCAAAGCTACGCAGCAAGTCACACCACGCCCCGACGCGATGAATCCACCAGGGCAGGGCAGTCAGAGCAGCGATGCTACATATCAGGCCTGGGAAGTGTTGCTCTCTGACTCAGGGCACAGAGCTGGGTATCCTCTACACACCAAACAGGGCCATCATACTCCTTCCCCCTTTCCGCTGTAGTGGCGCTTGGATCCTCTCATCCAAATGTGCTTTTTCTATCAGCCTGTGACAGCCAAGCACCAATCGTCATTGGCCCTCTGCTGCCCTCTTGTGGCGTAATTAGCTATCTGCACAGACGCAGCTTGCTCAGTTCTACAAAAATGCGAATGCCATGTATTCACACGCCTCTCATCCTAGGAGCTCAAAGCTATTTTACCCAGAGGAAACTCCGGGCCCTGTACACCACTGTGCGCCATTTTGGGTAAATATGCAAGGTGTTAATTAAAGGAGGGGTGATGTCTGTATGGGGTGCTAGGACACGTGGACCAGGGTGCCACCCCTTCTCCTCTGTGAGAGCCACGAAACAGGACCGGGATACGACCTTGGTCTTGTTCATATAATTATTAATATGAACTCTGAAATGGCTCGGTATAACTCGGGCAACAAGGAAAACAAAGAGCACATTGCTTTGATTTAGGCACACAGAGTGTGACACTGAGAATACCTTTTCATCACTAGAGCAAATTACGTCAAGGTATTTCACAGACACGATAGCACACTGTCACTAAGAATAAAGTGTATTTCACTGAATCAGAAGAAAATGCCTAAAATAAAATATCAGCAGTGGAAAACAACGTATTTTTTGTAAATACAAATAAAGGCAAATTGTGCAGCAAACGCATATACGTTGATGGCATATTTCCACGTTGCCTGGGGCCTTTTGGGGAATTTCGTAAATGTATTAGTCCTTTGCTTCCCTCTTGTGGCGGAAAAAGAGAATGCAGGTTATGGAAGACAGGGTGTCCATTATCACATTCGAGCTATAGGACTGCTTTGATTCACTTCTAATGTGTATTGATCTACATAAATCTCTGTACACAGCGATGCATGATATATATGCAGTGGCGGAACTAGAGTTTTATACATGGGGTGGCCAAGGCTACTTCAGGGGGTCCACAGTATAGCTCATGGAAGACCTCTTTATAAGGTTCTAGAAACACAACAAACTCAAGGAGAGTAGATGGTCTGTCCATTCCACTTCTCTCTCCTATCAAGAAGCCGCTTGGTTTGATGAACCTCGTGTTTGAGATCCTCTAAATCCAAGGTCTGAGCAAAGGTAAACAGGGGCTCCTCATTCAGGGGCTCCTCATTCAGGAATGTTGTTCTCTTTGGGTTGAGAGACTGGACCCCTTGCATTATTTCGCAATTCTTCTTTGAAAAACGCTTCTGCAGCTCAGCTGTGAGACAGTCAAGCGCCTGTGGTTCTGTGTGGCTCAGTAGGTAGAGCGTGGCGTTTTGCAACGCTTAGGTTATGGGTTCAATTCCCAATGGGACCACATATACTGAAAAACATGTATGCATTCACTACTGTAAGTCGCTTTGGATAAAAGCGTCTGATAAATGGCATATATTATATTATAAAAGATAGCTCTTTGGAAGTTCTCACCATCACTTTGTTCACAAATTCTCTGTCCTACAGTGCTCGTCATCAATGAGTCGTGAAATCTTGAGCTTGTTTTAGGCTGTCTTTTACACCCTGTCTGTACACTTATTTTGCAGTGCTCTGCAATCTCTTCAACCTCTTTCCATAGTTCTCCAAAGTAACCCTCACTTCTGTAGTCCTGTAATGTGTCATGGTTGTTCCCTGACTTACCACCAGAGGGCGGTGTTGCGCCTTTCTGGTAGGAGGGGCGGAGCAAATCAATCACCATTTCCTCACTATTTAAACCTCAGCTGTTTTCCGGTTCTTTGCGAAATCGTAAGCCATTGTTACGATTTAGCCGGTAAGGTATGTAGCGTCTTTAAAGATACTACAAAGTACTTTCTTTAGGAACTAAGAATCTCCTTAGCAAATGTAGGACTTCTTTTATGTGACCCGATTTAGGAAACTTACGCTCCCCTGAGTTAGTTTGGTTTTCCGGTTAGACAGTCTGTGGACTGTGTTTCGGTTTCATTTCTTTCATTGGTTATTTGGCTCTTCTAGCCGTTTATCTTTTCATTCAAACACTCGGTGTTGGTGGTTTATTTCATTCCTTTGTTTGTGTCTTTGTGGCACCTAGTCACCCGTTGGGTGATATTTTCGGTTTCCCCCTTTTGTTATTGTTTTTCCTATTCTCTGTTACTTCAGAGTTTGTGGTTAAGCTGTATAGTTACAGTTTAACTTATCGATACCCCCGGGGTTCTGCGATTGGCACCAATCCCTAAACCCACCATCACAGTACGATTTCGCCATGAACACGGCGTCAGCGGGTCCCCGCGGTATCGAACAAATAGCAGAGTTGCAAAGCAGAGAAATGGAGAGACAGAGAACGACCATAGAAATTTTATTAGAACAACAACGAGTCATGCAAGACAACCAGGCTAGTATGGTCTCGTCTGTTCAAAGTCTGGAGGGCTTGATCCAGACAATGGTCGACGGTCGTCCCCAAACTGCGGTAGGATTCGCCGGTCCTAATCCGGTCGTCACTCCTCGCTGGGGCACACCTGTGGGAGAGGGATTACGAGAGGCAAAGATTCAGCTTCCTCCTCGTTTAGCGGCCGAGTCCGGTAAATGTCGGGGGTTTTTAGCTCAGTGCCAAATCGTATTCCAGACTCAGCCATCTAGATATAGCTCAGAGGAGTCGCGAGTGGCACTCGTGCTATCATTATTATCGGGGCAGCCCTCGAGTGGGCAGTACCTCTTATTCGCTCTCAAGCACCGGTATTGACAGACTCGCTGGGTTTAATGAAGAGAATGGAGTTGGTTTTCGACCACGAGCTTCACGACAGCGAATCTGCGACTAAATTGACGCGCATGCGCCAGGGTAACCAAAGCGTGGCGGATTCTCGATTTCCTTCCGTACTCTCGCGGGAGTTACAGGGTGGCCTGAGAATCCTCTCATAACGTTGTTTACTAACGCTATCTGATCGGTGAGAGACGCGCTAGCTACCATTGGCATTCGATTCACTAGATGAACTAATTACCATCGCTATACGGATCGATAACCGTATTAGGGAACGCCAGCGAGAGAGAGGGGACAGAGAGCACCTGGTACCTACGAAGGGTTCTTACCTCTGTTTCCTAAGCGCTTGGGCAAAGCAGACGAACCCATGGAAGTAGACAGTGCTAGTTTTCGGGTCCCGGCCAGAGGGATGCGGACTTGTGTCGGTACTGTCGACTGACGGGTCACGTTATTAAAAATTGTTCCAAACTTAAGGGAAAACGAATAGTCTCATTATCGGGCCGGAAGCCGGTAGTGAGACATCAGTCCTCTTTCTTCCGTACCTTCATTCCTGTTGAACTATCCTGGGGGAGACAAAACATTAAAATAAACGCATTTCTTGATTCAGGAGCTGTTGATTGTTTTGTGGACTCCGGGTGGGCTAAAGGAATTCACTTACCTGTTCGGGTTCTTTCACAATCTTGTGGTGTTACCGCTCTTGATGGTCGTCCGCTGGGTTCCGGTCGCATTAAGGAATCCACGGAGACTGTAAACATGCGGATCGCTTACAGCGAGCACACAGAACAAATTAAGTTTTTTTTGGTCGAGTCGCCTACGTACCCATTAGTTCTCGGACACTCCTGGTTAATAAAACATCAACCACAGGTGAACTGGGGTAGTCATAAAAACCCTATTGTTCAATGGGGGGATCAATGTTCTCTTGGGTGTTTACCTTTATTCCGTCGTCTTCGGTTTCGGTGGGTCTAAAAGTCACGAGACCGATTCGAGAGACCGACGAATCTATTTACTGTTCGCCTAATCATGCTCCATCATCCGTACACTCCAATGAGACGGAGAACGAACTCGAATGGGATCCTCAGTGTGCTTGGGAAGTCCCACTGGAGGAGTCCACGGCCGAGGAGATTAGTGACCTGGAATCCTTACCTTTTGATTCTTTAGAGGCAGACATGCCGTCTACGGACGATGAGCCCAATTTGTCACGAGTTCGAAAAGATCGGTTAGCTACTCCAGTTCCGATTCCCCATAAAAATTCGAACTGCTCCCATTGAGCACGAGTTTCCAAGGGATAAGGAGGAATGGAACTCATGAGTGCGGAATGTTACTCGCTACCTCCCGGCATTCCTAAGACTTATTCAGATCTTAGCGAGGTGTTTAGTAAGCAAAGGGCTACTAAGCTACCGCCGCACCGGCCTTATGACTGCGCTATTGAGCTTCACCCAGGCACTGTTCCCCCACGTGGATCCCTATATTCACTATCTGTACCTGAGAGTGCGGCTATGAAGAGGTACATTTCGGAATCTCTTACTAATGGTTTTATCAGGCCATCCACGTCTCCTGCTGGGGCGGGGTTCTTTTTTGTCGGAAAAAAGGATGGGGGATTACGACCGTGTATCGATTATAGAGGGTTAAATAAGATTACCATAAAGAATCGTTATCCTCTTCCACTTATGAACTCCGCGTTTGAACGTCTCCAAGGAGCGTCTATTTTTTCCAAGTTGGACCTTCGCAACGCATATAATTTGGTTCGCATCCGTCAGGGTGATGAGTGGAAAACAGCATTTAATACTCACAATGGTCATTACGAATACCTGGTTATGCCATTCGGCCTCACGTCACGCGCCGGCTGTCTTCCAGGCGTTTGTTAATGACGTACTCAGAGAGATGTTGGAGAAATCGGTGTTCGTTTATCTTGACGACATTTTGATTTTCTCCAATTCTCTCTCTGAGCACGTGAAACACGTCAGACAGGTATTAAAATGCTTGTTAGAAGCCCAATTATTTGTAAAAGCAGAGAAATGTGTGTTTCACGCACCTTCAGTTTCCTTTTTAGGATTCATTGTCGCAGAGGGCAGGATCCAAATGGACCCCAATAAAGTGACTGCGGTCAAGGATTGGCCTGCTCCGGTCTCTGTAAAACAGGTGCAGCGTTTTTTGGGGTTTGCAAATTTTTATAGACGGTTTATCCGCAATTTTAGTTCAGTGGTCGCGCCCATCACGGCGCTTACAAAAAAGACTGTTTCTTCTCGGTTCCAATGGTCCCCTAAAGCGGAGGCGGCCTTCGCTGAACTAAAAAAAGATTCTGTTCTGAACCCATTTTAATTTCTCCCAATCCTTCATTACCTTTCATTGTAGAGGTTGACGCCTCTGAGCTAGGGGTAGGGGCTATACTGTCCCAGCGGTCGGCCATGGACCAAAAAGGTTCATCCATGCGCGTATTTTCTCGGAGCCTTTCGCCTGCTGAGAGGAATTACAATGTAGGAGATCGGGAGTTATTAGCGGTTAAGATGGCGCTGGAGGAATGGCGTCATTGGCTAGAGGGGGCGGAACATCCCTTTACGGTCTGGACGGATCATAAAAATTTAGAATACATCCAGGGGGCTCAACGTCGTAATTCGCGGCAAGCTCGATGGGCATTATTTTTTACTAGGTTTAATTTTTTGTTGACTTACCGCCCTGGTTCAAAAAATATTAAACCTGACGCCTTGTCGCGCTTGTATGATGGGTCGAGCAGGACCATCTGCCCACACCCATTATTCCCACCGCACAGATTTTATCTCCTGTTTTATGGGAGATAGAAAGAGTGGTGCATGAGGCCCAACGCCTTGAGCCGGATCCTGGTGGGGGTCCACGGGGGTGCCTCTTCGTTCCCTCAGGAGCTCCGCCCAGGTACTGCAGTGGGGTCACTCCTCTCGGCTCACAGGTCACCCAGGCGTACACCGTACGCACGATTTCCTGGGTAGACGGTTCTGGTGGCGGGGTATGGAGAGGACGTGCGGGAGTTTGTTGCTGCCTGTAATACTTGTGCTCGCAACAAAGTGTCACAGCTGGCACCGTCAGGGTTACTGCGGCCTTTACCGGTTCCTCACCGTCCCTGGAGTCATGTCGCCTTAGACTTCGTCACCGGCTTGCCCAGCTCTAACGGTCATACTGTCATTTTGGTCATAGTTGACAGATTTTCCAAGGCCGCCCACTTCATTGCGCTTCCCAAGCTGCCGTCTGCGCTCGAGACGGCGCATCTTATGATGGACCATGTCTTTCGCCTTCACGGCTTGCCGCAAGACGTAGTGTCCGATCGGGGCCCCCAGTTTGCGTCCAGATTCTGGCGCGCGTTTTGTTCTCTTTAGGGGCGTCGGTCAGTCTGTCTTCGGGTTTTCACCCACAGACTAATGGACAGACTGAACGCACCAATCAGACCATGGAAAACACTCTCCGGTGTCTGGTCTCCGCCAATCCCACATCATGGAGCCGGCATCTGGCCTGGGCGGAGTACGCCCATAACACTCTGCGTAATGCGTCGTCAGGTCTCTCTCCGTTTGAGGCTCAGTTTGGTTTTCAGCCTCCTCTGTTTCCTGAGCTGGAGGGTGACGCAGGGGTTCCCTCTGCAGCGGCCTTTGTGCGACGTTGTCGGGCTACCTGGCGGAGGGTTCGTACAGCACTATTGCGCGCAGTTGATCGCCAAAAGGAGTTTGCTAATCGCCGTCGGCGGGCAGCTCCATCGTATAGGGTAGGTCAACGGGTTTGGTTGTCCACACGAGATCTGCCGTTACGGGTAGAGTCTCGCAAACTCGCTCCGCGCTTTATTGGGCCTTTTAAAATCATCCGTAAGGTTAACCCTGTCACTGTGCAATTACAGCTTCCACAAATCCATGCGGATACATCCCACGTCCACGTATCCCGCCTCAAACCATTACTCATTAGCGCCTTAGCACCTCCCGATACCGCCACCGCCGCCTCGTATCATTGGGGTGGTCCCGCTTATACGGTGCGTAGTATCGTGGCTTCGCGCGGCGTGTAGGCAGGGGTACCCAGTTCCTAGTGGACTGGAAGGGTTACGGTCCTGAGGAGCGCAGTTGGGTTCCGTCCCGGCACATCTTGGATCCATCGTTGATCCAAGATTTTCACCGGCGTGGGTCTGAAGGGTCGTCAGGAGTCGTCCCTTAAGGGGGGGGTCCTGTCATGGTTGTTCCCCTGACTTACCACCAGAGGGCGGTGTTGCGCCTTTCTGGTAGGAGGGGCGGAGCAAATCAATCACCATTTCCTCACTATTTAAACCTCAGCTGTTTTCCGGTTCTTTGCGAAATCGTAAGCCATTGTTACGATTTAGCCGGTAAGGTATGTAGCGTCTTTTTAAAGATACTACTCAAAGTACTTTCTTTAGGAACTAAGAATCTCCTTAGCAAATGTAGGACTTCTTTTATGTGACCCGATTTAGGAAACTTACTCGCTCCCCCTGAGTTAGTTTGGTTTTTCGGTTGTAATGTGTCTGTAAGGGCACCTACTAGATCCACAGCCCTTACTATGTCAAGAGAGCTGGACTGGAGCATGTCAGAAAGACATTTGGCATCACCAAGAACTTTACTAAATGTAACCCAAAGCCCTATGAAGTGTAAATCTATCTGAGAAAGAAGGCCCCTTGCCTCCACTGATCTAGCACCACTATTGTGTGATATCCTGTCTCAGAACTGCTGGAAGCCTGTCCCTCAGATTACGGCATTACCCCCTTACCTCCAGACACTCATCACACCCTACACCTCAGCCAGACACCTCCGCTCAGCCTCCTCTGGGAAACTGACTGTCCCATCCCTCCGGCAGCCGCTCCTCGCGGTCTCGCCTCTTCTCTGTCCTGACCCCTCGGTGGGGGAACGACCTTCCGCAGTCGGTCAGGACCACGGAATCACTTGCGATCTTCTGCAAGAGACTCAAAACCCACCTTTTCAGACTCCACTACCACTGAATTCTGTATTACTACCCAATTGTCATCACCACTGCCTACTTGTTCAATACTTCTTGTATATGTATCCCTGCTTACTCCTCATAAAAAAATGATAATGTACTAACCTTTTCCTTCCCAGTGTTACAGGTATGGTATGCAGCTGCCTACAATGATGTCTATCGCTGTATTACTGCACTGATCTCGTGCGCTAACTATGATTGTTCCTACCACGTATTAATGCACATCTTGTAAGTTGCTCTGGATGAGAGCGTCTGCTAAATGCTTAAAATGTAAAATGTATGGCATGCCATGTATCTGCATGCCCACCTTACGTCCGTAAGTCTCTCTAGTTCCCTGGGCTGCTGCTGTGGATACAGCTCTTTCTGAACTGCAAGCCACTTGAGATGAACGTACGAGCCAGATATAAAGTCATAAAGTTTCTGCAGGAGAGCAAAAAAATCAACTGCCTCAGGCACTGATTTTACAGCATCGACAAGAACCAAATTCAAACAGTGTGCATTACAGTGCACATAAAATGCAAATCTTGCACTGTTTTTAATCCACGCAGATACACCAGAATGCTTTCCGCTCATGACGGATGCTCCATCATAGCCTTGCCCCACAAGATTATCTCTGTAGTCCAGACCATGTTTTTCAAGGCAATCAATGATCATTTTTGTGAGGCCTGCTGCATCTAAGCTTTCAGCTGACTGAAAGTGTAAAAAGCTTTCATGGATGGCCCCGTTGTAATAGTACCTCACAACTTGAAATGTCTGGAATACAAGTTAAATAACGTGTCATATCTCTATGGAAATGTATAATTAAGGGATCCACAAGATTAGATACTAACGGCTGCTAACTAAAATGTGTAGTTTTAAAGTATAGGCCTACCATTGGGTCCTTTGGGAACAGCATATCTGGTGCTTGATGCAGTTGGGAGGGGCTCAATGACATCTCCTGGCAGCTCTGGCTCACTGTCTTGCTCAGAGCATCCCTTGATAAATCTATTACATTAAAATAACACAAGAACCATTAGTGTATAATCACAATAAAAATACCACAGCCATCAAAACAAGAACACACATGAACCAACAGCCAACATTTTAAAGTGAGGCTTAATCTGACAAAATCATCTATTGTTACAAGCTGAAGCTAAACTTAAATTCTGAACTGGGCATGTGGCTGACTGCCTGGTAGATGCTCTGACCTGGTGGTGGTAGACTGGGTCCTTGTGAAGTCTGACCACACTGACTCTGACTAGCCTCAGGTAGGGAGCTGCTCTGGGGTCCGGTGGTGATGCAAGGGCTGGGGTCTGTTTGCACCTGATCTGCCTGTTTGTTCTTCTTTAAAAAGAAGTCTGATATCTCTCCCTTTCTTTTCATGATTGTTTTAATTGACCCTATGCAAAAATAAGACAGTCTATGGTTACATCTAAGCATCCATTTTATTTTTATTTTATCCACATTTTATTCCAATCTCAATCTTAATTAGATTAATCAAGTCCCCATTATCATAACTGTACCTTAAAATCAACTACCAGCCTAAATTACTAGTTAGATCATGGCTAGCCCTACTCTGTAGTAGGTAACTATAATTTCTTACACCTTTAAGATAGCAAACAGACTATCTGCAAATTGTGGTAATCTGTTTCGCAACGTTAACAGATTGATAATAACAATTGTTCGTTTTGAGTTCAAGTACGAAAATCTAACTGAGTTAATGCATTTAAAAAGCTAAATGTTAACTTGCTGAACACTGACAGCTGTACTAGTTACCCCACATGAGCTAAACACTCGAATATACTGTTCTGTAACTTACGACACTGTATGCGTGGCGTGTATTACTAGCACAGGTGTAAACATAATGTTAGGCTAAATTGGGAACCGATCTCTCTTATCTGATTAACAGTCTGTTATTGAGCCAAATTGCCAACATGCTCTACACAGCGACTCAAGTTCAGGAAACCTAAACCCGATGCAAGTTTTATTTAAAACCTATTGTAGCTACTATGTGTGTCAAGACAACCAAACATTTACAGAAGATATAACAGTAGGCAACTTTTAGTAAACATTTTTACTAAATTAAAAATTATTGTAAATATTACTATCATTTTACAACACAAACGGTTTTTAATAATGTAATGTGATCAGGCCGTTTTGGACAATATCAGTGGCCTACGGACGTCATTCACTCCATAGAAATGAATGGGAGAATAGCGTTTTATTTAGCGATGTCTTAAACAACTTTATTGGGCTTTTTGGACAATGTCAGTGGCCTGGTTTATGAGAAGGGACATGGGGGAATCTAGCTAGCTACGTTTTGCCCCCTTTAAACCACTTGGATGACCGCTAGTTTGCCGTTTTTACGGGTGTCATTCACTCCCATAGGAATTAATGGAGAAATTGCGTTTTCTTAGCGATGCTTTAAACCACTTTATCGGCCGTTTTGGGCAATGACAGTGGCCTGCTTAATGAGAAGGGACATCAGGGCATCTAGCTAGCTAGGTGTTGTCACTTGCAAATCACCAGGGAGACCGCTACATAAGAGTTCCCACAGCCCAAAACAGTCCATGTAGCTAGCTAGCTAGCAACCAGAATTTGTTCTCCACAGCGACTGAATTCAAAATGGCGGTGCGATATCGGCTATTATTGCGGACCAGCTCTGTCAACCTCTCTTCAACATTTTCGGCGTTCGTCTTCGCTTTATTCCTGTTTCTCCTCAGCCAGTGGAGGACCAACATGTTTTTAAACATGATAATGTAGCGGTTAGGGGTGGGCGATACCACAGAACTGGATTTCGATCCTATACCAAGTAATACCAGGGCCAGAATCACCAATACCGATCCTTTTTATTATTAAAAGCGGCTAATGTACTTTATCGATCCAGGTTGGTCGCTGCTCTAAATGTGTGCGCGGGGCATTGTGGGGAACACTGTTGTGTGTTTGTTTGTTCCCCTCTGTGTTCATTAGAATGATGTTTGTTAAATCCTGTTGTGTGTGTTGGTTGTTATCGTTTGTGTGTGTGAAACCGATGGTCGCGGTGAGACAAAAGGTAGAGCCACCGTGACCGACGTTCGTTTACTGTTTAGTACCGTTGCCTGTGATTTTCTGTGTTTGTGTTCTGTCATTGACTGCGTGTTCTTCCATTGACTGGAAGTACTCAGATCTATGGGCCTGTGTGGGCTGGACCACAATGTGCCATACAGCTGGGACCCCCCATATGTATACAGGGCCCTGAGGGATTTTGCCTTTAGGACAGGATTGGTCGGGGCTGGGTTGCCCTCATGGACATACAAAAATATCATGTCCTTTTTGAGATCGGGAGAGACCATGACGCTCCCGAGGGGCAGCCCAGCCTTAAACCCTGAAATTGTATGGAAAAATGAAAATCATAAAACTTTGAACAATAAACAAAAAGACATTACATGGATGTCTGCTCATGGCTGTCTCCCCACCAGGCCATTTCTGTTTAGACCACTTAACCCTGACTGAGAACTGGATGTAGGACCCCGGAGCTGCAGCGCCAGTGGAGGATCATTAACACCGCTAAGCAGGTCCTGTGGGAGGCAAGGAACATCAGGGTCTTCCAAAAAATAACAGTGGACCTGTTCACTCTCCGGGGGAGGCTTCAAAACCTCCTCCAGGACGGCGTTTTGGTGGACTTTTTGAAGGACGAGAGAGGGGAAAGGAAGAAATGGGGGGTGAGCCACTGGAAATAACAAATTATATAGCTCACCCCCCCCTCCCAGAGGAGGTGCGCTCTGGACACTGAAGCCCAAGCACAAACATTTGTTTAGTTTTTTTTGGTCTTTTTTTGTTTTGTCCTGATTTAAGATTATATGTATTTCCAGTCCTGTCTGTTGTATAGTTTAGTCTGTTAAGTTCCCCTGTCTTTGAAACCCTATTGTTCCCAAATATTGTTTTTTGTTTTTACCCCCCCTCCAGTTGGTATGCCAACTAGTACGGAAAAGTTTTAAAAATTGTAAGATCTTTTTAAAACCAATAAAAGAACATTCCTGTTTGACATACTAGTTAGTTGAAGAGGCTAATGGTCTGGTGTGTCCTTTTAAGGATGTGTCTGTACCCAAGGAAAGCTCTGGAGACGATATCCGGGGTCGTGCGGTGTATGGGGCCCGGATAATGTCACCTTTTATTAAAGTGGCTATTCACGTAGCCACATTTAAACTGCTGCCGGACTCCCTTCGTCTTCTTGCTGCCCCCCACAGCGCATGCTTGCTACAGGACTTTCATGTAGGGGAGAGCAATGCCTCATGATTTATGAGGTGAATTATTTGCCAAACATTAAGCATTTCTTTTTAGGTTCTTTTCAGTTTTGAGGTACACTATATGGCCAAAAGTCAGTGGACACCTGACCATCACACCTATATGAGCTTGTTGGACATCCCATTCTAAAACCATGGGCATTAATATGGAGTTGGACCCCCCTTTGCGGCTATGACAGCTGCCACTCTTCTGGGAAGGCTTTCCACAAGATTTTGGAGTGTGTCTGTGGGAATTTGTGCCCATTCAGCCAAAAGAGCATCTGTGAGGTCAGGCACTGATGTTGGACAAGAAGGCCTGGCTCGCAATCTGCGTTCTAATTCCTCCCAAAGGTGTTCAATGGGGTTGAGGTCAGGGCTCTGTGCAGGCCAATCGAGTTCCTCCACACCAAACTCGTCTAACCATGTCTTTATGGACCTCGCTTTGTGCACAGGGGCACAGTCATGCTGGAACAGCAAAGGGCCTTCCCCAAACTGTTGCCACAAAGTTGGAAGCGCCCAATTGGCTAAGATGTCTTCGTATCCTGTAGCATTAAGAATACCCTTCACTGGAACTAAGGGGCCTATCCCAAACCCTGAGAAACAGCCCTGAACTCAATAATTAGTAGGGGTGTCCACTGACTTTTGGCCATATAGTGTATATTATTATTTTTAATTCCATTAAATTAATTAATTTACATAACACGTTTCAATGGGCTGAATATATTATTTGAATGTTTGCTACAGTAACAGCTAATGATGGCCAATTACAGTTTGAAAATGTAACATTAACCAAAGCTGAAGATCCAATTTGACTAAAATATCAATTTCACCACTGTATAGGCTGCCTGGATATTCCTTGCCTCTCTGAAAAGACTGCCAGTGAACTGTCTCTGTCTCATGGGTCTGGCTGCTGGGGCATTTCCCTCCTCCTCCCTTATTTTCTGTTACAAGTTCTCTTGTTCGTGGCTTTTTCTAATGTGCTTAAACAAATTGGTGGTGTTGTCACAGTAGCGAACAGCCTTGCTACATACATACATGTTCGGGACGTTTTCATTCATAGCTGTGAAATAAGTCTTTCAGCCATCAGTGCAACCATGTGTCTTCTCTGAACTAAAGAGGAACAGAACTGTTGTTTGATAGTGAGTGCACACAACAGCAGCAGAGAAGCAAAGAGTGCATGCACTAAGAAGTGTGTTCACATGCTCAGAACGTGATCTAACGTTACACTCTTGTCAGAAGATGACAACGGAACGTTGTTTGCAGAGACAGTTTCTCTACCCTTTGATGAAATGAAAATGGGTACAACATAGAAGAGAGAGACAGATCAGTTTTTTTGTATCGATCCTATGGACGCTAGTATTGATACTCAAAACAAGACTTAGTATTGGTAGTATCGATACTTTTGGTATCGATTCGCCCACCCCTAGTAGCGGTGGACGCCACCGAATCGAGAGTCAAGAGATTTTGCTTTTCCATTTCAGTACTACTTCTTTATTTAAAATAAAGCTTGTAGAACAGGGGAAATACATCATATGCACCGGAATCACACAGAGTTATTCTCAATGCATACACACCCAGTGACGGTGATAACGTCACATACATATATACGCCGTTTAGGTATATATACGCTGTTTAGCAGACGCTTTTATCCAAAGCGACTTACAGTAGTGAATGCATACTTTTTTTTCTTACACTATATGTGGAAGAAGAAATATGTGACGTCCAACTGAGCCACAGAGAAGCACATACACTCAAATACACATCATTCATAGGAGGGAAAAATGGGCTGTCACTCAAACAACATCGTGGTTTTCATGCTTGAACATTTATGAACATAACTAGTCGAACTGGAACTGGAACGGCGCATAAAAACACAACAACTGGAACTGATATGCATCCTATAAAATAGATATATCCTCGATTCACTGTTATCACAATGATAATAAATCGTATTGTTTATTAAAAAATTAATTGTTTTTATTTGAGCAAATAACAGGCTTTTATTATAGTAAGTTACACTCATGCATTCTCATTTAAGCCAGTTACTAATCAAAACTGCTAAGCCCCCAAAGACCAGCGAATATGTCATTCCGCAGTTTCACAGTATGCCAAACAGTATGAAACTTTAGCCTCATTTTTACATTGAGATTTTTTAATAGATTTTTTAAAATAAGTTTGCAGGAGACGCAGTGTTGTGGTGTTTTATTCAATTTATTTCTATTCATGCAGCAGTCGGTATCTAACTCACAAGCACAACGAAAGTATTCCACAAGATGGCAGTGCAACGCTTCCCTTATTTTTTGTAAAAAATAATAATATATATATAACAATAATACTGCTGCTGGGGAGATGTAACTTGTAACTTTAGTCCACGCTACCCTGCTACTTGATGGAAAAAAATATTTAACCACTTGAAAGCTACTAGATTTTGGAAGTAATTAAACTACCACAATTTACTAGAAAATGTAGTTAAGTTAGTAGTTCCGCTACTTGTAATTCCACTACTCCCCAACATTGACCAACACCCAAACATGACTGCCTCTGTGTCTTATACCAACACCCAAACATGACTGCCTCACCCAAACAAACATGACTGCCTCTGTGTCTTATACCAACACCCAAACATGACTGCCTCTGTGTCTCATACCAGCACCCAAACATGACTGCCTCTGTGTCTTATACCAACACCCAAACATGACTGCCTCTGTGTCTTATACCAGCACCCAAACATGACTGCCTCTGTGTCTCATACCAGCACCCAAACATGACTGCCTCTGTCTAGTGCCACAGTGGGTCACACTGAGGACTTTTCTTCCATATTTGGAAGTTCAATCTTTTTATTTTGTAATTATCTTGTATATTTATTTACAGGTTGCACACACACTCACACATTGTACTGTTAAAAGCTAGGAGATTTAGCTAGTTTGGATTGAACGGAGGAAGAATTGAACGAGTTCTGTACCAAGAATGATAATAAACATACAGAATGAAAAAAGCTTTTTGTGTTTTTGTGTATTTGTTGTTCTTGTGTGAAATGTGACCTTTGTGGATTAATCACAGGTGAATAATCCTACACAGATATTGCTGTGCACTGCTCGCCCCTGTAGTGTAGGAGGCCTTGGGCTCCAGAGCCAGCTGATTGGCCTCCACTGTAATACTGAACGGTTAGCAGGTCCAGGACTTGGTTAGTGTGCCCTTTACTCATGCAGGGGTGTTGGGGATCAAATGGGGATAAATGTCAGGCTGTTTGACCAAGTTTGGCACCTGCAGCTTCAAAGATGTAGGAGATGGGGTTTAATTTTTCATTAGGAAACCATAAACACAAAAATAGGTCATTCAGACAAAGAACAATAGTCTAGGTATGTTTCAAGTTTTTTGAAATAGCATCACATGGGCACATCCTCATTGTAAAAAAAATAAGATTTTACTTGTATGTCCTGCAATTTGCAACTATGAACAAATGTTCTTTCTCTGCTCTCTGTTCCATTCTGTTGATATTCAAATACAGAAGGTTCAATTTAACTGCAGAGAGAGATAGAGAGCAAGACACCTTCACTACCCCTATGCTCTTCTTTCACAGTCCTTCAAAGTGATTTGAATAATTTTTCTGAAAGCCTCAATGATACAGATAACACGCAGCACTCTGCCCAGACATGGCATTCCTTCAGCCCATGTGATGCCACTCAATTCATTCACTCTAAGAACCAGTTTTTTATTATTTGGGCCCACCCGTCCTGCTTTTCTTAATTCATCTTAATACCATTATCCTTTATGTTTCTGCACTTCTGAATATTCTGCTCTCTTACAACAAGCAGCTCACAGACAAGGAAATAGTTTGGTGCATGTGCAAATCATACATATGATACATATGTCATAAATATTGGTTTGATGTGTGTATGTATTAGTTTATGTGTGTATGTATTGATTTGATGTGTGTATGTATTAGCTTATGTGTGTATGTATTAGGCTATGTGTGTATGTACTGGTTTGATATGTGTATGTATTAGCTTATGTGTGTATGTATTAGGTTATGTGTGTATGTACTGGTTTAATGTGCGCATGTATTTGCTGTAAATTAGTTTTCTGGCAAGCAGTTGATGACATGATGGTGAACATTTGTGGAAGGGCTCAACTGAAAGACTACATCCCAAACATCTTCTACAGAATTCACATCATATATAAATGTGTCACATGGTTCTGTGTGGCTCAGTAGGTAGAGCGTGGTTCTGTGTGGCTCAGTAGGTAGAGTGTGGTTCTGTGTGGCTCAGTAGGTAGAGCGTGGTTCTGTGTGGCTCAGTAGGTAGAGCGTGGTTCTGTGTGGCTCAGTAGGTAGAGCGTGGTTCTGTGTGTCTCAGTAGGTAGAGCGTGGTTCTGTGTGTCTCAGTAGGTAGAGCGTGGTGCTGTGTGGCTCAGTAGGTAGAGTGTGGTTCTGTGTGGCTCAGTAGGTAGAGCGTGGTTCTGTGTGGCTCAGTAGGTAGAGTGTTGTTCTGTGTGGCTCAGTAGGTAGAGCGTGGTTCTGTGTGGCTCAGTAGGTAGAGCGTGGTTCTGTGTGGCTCAGTAGGTAGAGCATGGCATTGGCAAAGCTTAGGTTGTGGGTTCAATTCCCACTGGGACCACATATACTGAAAAATGTATGCATTCATTACTGTAAGTCGCTTTGGATAAAAGTGTCTGCTAAATTGTATATACTGAAATCAATTTTAGGTACTCAAATTGAATTCAAGAATTGATCCTTTAAAAAGAAGAGTTTTTTTCTGAATGGCTTAGCGTTATGTCCTCAAGTTAATTCAAGCATTGATTCTTCAAAAAAGGTTTTAAAACTTTTCTGAACAGGAAAATGTTCTAAGATTCATACACAATTGTACGTACTTGGCGGCAGTGTAGTGTAATGGTTAGGGAACTGGGCTTGTAACTCACAGGTTGCTGGTTTGATTCCCAGGTGGAGCACTGCTGTTGTACCCTTGAGCAAGGTACTTAACCTGAATTGCTTCAGTAAAATATCCAGCTGTATAAATGGATTGTATGTAAAGAAATGTAAACTGTGTAAGTCTCTCTGGATAAGAGCGTCTGCTAAATGCCTAAAGTGTAAATGTAAAAATGTACAATTGTGAGGATTTTTAAAAGCTGTCCTCTGCCATTCTGCCGGGTAAAAAAAAGGAAAAAAATCCTGTGCCATAAAGCTGTATAAACAATCGCTTAACAGAGGTCATAAAAGCTGTACAAACATTAGCAGTGTATTTGGGTTATTTGCACTAAGCAATAAGGTGTTATATGGCTACCATGAGAGGAACAGGCAAGCTGCGATACTGTGTTAGCTCTCTGTCAAGATGTCAAAGCCGCGTCAGGCGATGGGGACATAAGGTTGAGTGGAAGAAGCACCCTACCCCACAGCTGTTCTCTGTCATACTGATGGTGAAAAAAAAACAGAGACCCTGTGCCAGAAACGCTGGATAAACGAATGTATAGAACAGTCGTTCGCTTTGAAGAATCCAGATAAAATGGCTTGAGACGTCAACAGAGTTCCCAGCCCTCCTGAACCAGTAGCGATCGATACAAGTATGGTGGAAAGGTCCGAAAGACTCTACCAAACATGGAGTAAGTCAAAATAATTCTTACATTTTCATTTACTTTTTTAATTAGTTTACTTTTTAATAAGTTTGGGGTAGTTATGAACTCAGATTTTCATCTATCTTTAAAGGTTGGCGTTCCTGTTAATTACCTGGATTTTTTTCGATAAAAAAAATTAAATGTATGTCTATTTTAGAGATCCCAAACTCTGTGGAGAACAAAAAACTTTTTCATGCATACAATCTGAATATCTCTATCTCTAAGGAATGATTATCTTGTTGTCATTTTTAGCATTTAATTCACTGGATGAAGTGTCTGAATACCCTCCAATGAAAAAAGCATGATTATTCATCCAAGATCGTACGTACTTGTTTACAATAGTTTTTTAGCCTCAATTTACAAAGGATTGTTTATTTGAATTTATAACTGATACCTTTTAATGCTCAACAGAAATGACAGACGAAGGGCCTCCCGCGTGGTCTAGCGGTTACAGCGCTCGACGCTGGCCACTGTGACCGGGGTTCGATTTCACCGACTGCGCCAGAGTCAGCTCTGGCCAAGAGTGCCACTAGGGGGCGGCAATTGGCTGTCGGCCCCAGGGATGGGGGAAGGAAGCCGATATGAGCTCGCTGCATATAGGAGTGGCTCTGGAGTACCGGAGTTACGGTCGACAGCTTGGCGAATGCCGTCTCGGAGGAGGCAATACTTCACCCGTGTCACTCTTGGTCTCAGGGCTACAGCAGCGAGCTCACAATACGAGGGAGGGGGGGATT
Source organism: Aldrovandia affinis (assembly GCA_029706075.1). Lineage (NCBI taxonomy): Eukaryota > Metazoa > Chordata > Actinopteri > Notacanthiformes > Halosauridae > Aldrovandia > Aldrovandia affinis. Next base: position 122,473 of record JAINUG010000602.1, read on the forward strand.
GACCAGAAAAGAGAGGATGTAATTGGCTACTAAATTGGGAGAAAAATGGGAGAAAATTAAAAAATTAAAATTACAGACGGAGAACTGCTTGGTATACATAAGTATCGGCCATATACAATAACCCTGATTAATAGTTATTATTATTATTATGTTTTTATTTTTTAAATCGTCTTGTGTGACCCATTATTCTTCCAGGTGGTGAGATTGCCGACATTCAGCTGTTTGGCTTAGAAGATGCAGCGAGGCCTACAATCTCTTTAAGCGACTCGGAGGATATTAGCGAATATTTAGATTTTACTCCTTCATCGCATGGACTAACCTGTATTGGATTACAAACCCTCAAAACGCTCGTACCCACCCAAGGGAAAGCTACTTGGACCAACAGAACTCACAGTACTCGAAGCAGAGCTGTCCTGTTTACCACCTGAGGAAATAATTCATCTCTTGACTCGTGAGTTACAACTCAATATTAATACGTTGCAGAAGGTTTCGGCTTGGTGTAACGCTAGGAAATAATGGCTTTTAAAAGAACACATACCGGGGCTGTGGATAGCGTAGCGGTCTAACGCACCGTATCTTGGCTGGTCCAATAGGAGAGTGGCTGCCTGTCAGGGACGCGGTTCTAAACCCGTCTCTACCAGACCGGCCCTGGTCACGAGCGGCGGACTCGTGTGGGGAGGGCAAATCTAAATAAATAGAGGGTGTAATTGGCCACTAAATTGGGAGAAAAACGGGAAAAAATCTGAAACAAATTTAAGAGACAAAAAAACACATAATGACAGTTTTGACAGCGAGGAAGTCAATCCTTTTTTACAAAACATGGTAGATGCATTAAACAATGAGTTTTTACCCCCTGGAATGAGATGTGGATCAAATGAATGAACAGCATATCCCCGATCATATCGTTAATCACGTGGACCCTGTAGTAGAAACTGTAGAGCAGATTTCTGACGACTCTCTTGAAGGTCAGTTTACAGCACTTACAACAAGGGGGCGCTGTTCTTGGTTTTGACAACGAATCTCCCCAAGCACTGCAGATTGTTCACAGGGAGCGCTTCAGGAATATTGAAATTAGACGCTTTACAACATTGAATGCTATGCAGAGTTCTATAATCTAGTTTTAGAAACACTAGGGACTCTTTTAAAGAGTCACAGACTTAGTCGGTGAAAACTGAAGACCTTATCCAGAGTGACTTACAAGATGTGCATTAATACATGGTAGGAACAATCATAGTTCAGTAATACAGTGATAGACATCTTTGCAGGCAGCTGCGTACCATACCTGTAACACTGGGAAGGAAGAGTACAGTAAGAGTTGTGGAATGTAGATACTTTTTGACTTCAGAAAATAAATGGCCACATACTGCAAGAACGATGTAGTCATTTTAGGGGAAGTGTGCTTCAGGTTTAGAGCTGAGGTGTTGAACAGCCTGATCCTCTGCAACGTCTTACTATCGCTCGTATGAAAATGTTCAGGGCCAATATTTTACAGAGAGACACCCTAGCCATGACATCTACGGAGAAACACATTCGGCTACAAAAGTATTTTTCCAGTGCCTCCATTCAGGGGCTGGAATATCTGTCAGCGAGCTCCAAGGTGTTTATCCAGCACACACTCAACAGGGTGAGGTTAAAGAAGGTGCTACACCCATGGGCACTCTGAGGTTGCTGGACACCGCACTGCATATTCATTTTCCGGCTGTTTCTATCACAGGTGTCCACAATGTTTCAAGCCAAACACAGTCAACCCCCTCACAAGAATTACATTTGGCTTGATGCATCAGCATTTCCAAAACAAAATAAAATATCTAAAAAACCCAACAATGTGAAAGTGAAGGTTTAATGGGGACACGTGTGGGAGGGGCTCTAAAAGAACACCCTAAACTTACACTACACAGTGTAGCCGGGCGAGAAAATGACTACTATGATTTCACTTCACTTATCCTTGTGAATAAGGTGAAAATGTACTACTATGATTTCACTTCACTTATCCTTGTGAATAAGGTGAAAATGGACTACTATGATTTCACTTCACTTATCCTTGTGAATAAGGTGAAAATGTACTACTATGATTTCACTTCACTTATCCTTGTGAATAAGGTGAAAATGTACTACTATGATTTCACTTCACTTATCCTTGTGAATAAGGTGAAAATGGACTACTATGATTTCACTTCACTTATCCTTGTGAATAAGGTGAAAATGGACTACTATGATTTCACTTCACTTTATCCTTTTGTGGAAGACCCGATTGGTCATCCGCAGATCATATTTCGTGATTTCAACCCCCTTGAATGTTATTTTGGTTAAAAATAATAAGCTCACGTTCCCACTGTGCAGATCCTGCTGTGAATCCCTGAACCAAGACATCAAATGCGTGCATTCTGATGATGAGAGGGCTCTTTCAGGGGTCTGGGACAGCACAGAGCTTGAAAAGGCTGTTGAGAAAAGGTACAGAGTCGCCAAACTGTTGGCATTTCACAGAAAAGTCAGATTCCCTCTTTACCGATTACATCAAGACCTTTTTATAAGGGAAACAGGAGGCAAGCAGTTCTGATGGCGCTCGTGAGGGGAACTATATTCAGAGCTATTTGGAAAGCAAAGGCATTCAATTCGATCTGGCAAACATCTCTGTAACCAACCAAACGGCAAATATCTCAACTCTAAACAGCCTTTGGGGGAAATTTGACCAAACATTAGATAAACTAAAAACATCTTTGTGTGGTTCTGTGTGGCTCAGTAGGTAGAGCACAGCGTTGGCAACGCTTAGGCTGTGGGTTCAATCCCCAGTGGGGCCACATATACTGCAAAATGTATGCATTCACTACTGTAAGTCGCTTTGGATAAAAGCGTCTGCTAAATGGCATATATTATTATTATTATTATTATCTTTGATTAGGGATCCGGAACTGTTTCTGCAAATACATGTTCCCCAACCAGTACGACATATCGCCATAGTTTTCATTTTTGAGCCAGGAGACGGCCATGGTGCAGTGGAGAGAGTTACAGCACTAAATACTAAATATCCGGTCGCTCCTGGTAAAGTCAATGTGTTCATAGCTGCCTTCACAAGCCTACGGCCATCTCGCGCTGTACATTCTCATGGATAAACTACAGAGACGTGTACTGTATCATGACACCGACAGTGTGGTTTTTGCCGGTAGGTCTGGAGACTGGATGCCCAAACTGAGTGATTTTCTAGGCGGTCTCACTAGCGAATTAGACCCACAGGACCACATTGTCAAATTTGTTTCAGGGGGTCCAAAAACTTACGACTACCGCACCCTAATGGGGAACCCCTGTCTGCAGGCAAAAAGGGCCTTTATCACACTTACACTTACTTACTTACACCACACCAATGCCTCTGTAGTACACCAAAGGTCACGACCTCTCAATATCCTTACATTCGATACCTTCCTCTCTGGAGATGTCATTATGTTGCTAAGGGGACACAGGTCAAAGGTCACCTGTCAAAATCCTTGATTTGTGCCTTGGGGTCAAAGGTCACCTGTCAAAATCTGAGTTACATGAGCTGTAGGGTATTTATATATCTCATCAATACAACATGTTTTTTATTTATTTATTGTATTTAACCTTTATTTAACCAGGAAAAAAAGCCCATTGAGATACAATCTCTTTTCCAAGGGAGACCTGGCCAAGAAAGGCAGCAGAACAGCATTTAAAAGTTACCATGGGGCGACATTTATGAAAAAATCATCTATTTATTGTACATACATGTGTGTATGTATTGGTTTGCCATGGGACATACAGGTAACTGCCAAAATAAAGGAAACACTCGAGTAAATGAAGAGTTCTGGTGGCTCTGTTATGGTGTGGGGTGCATTTTCCTGCCATGGTTTAGGTCCACTCAACCCCTTAGAGGGCAAAGTAAACGCCAATAAATACAAAGCCATTCTGAGTGATCACCTTCATCCTGTGGTGAAGCATTTCTATCCTGATGGGAGCGGTCTCTGCTGCCACTGAGACCTCAGCACCTCACTGCGGTCGATCGCTATACAACATTCTTGGCATGTCCAGACAATGCCTATCCTTCACATTATTTCATGACAACACAAGTACAAGTTGAAGATATACTTTTTTTTCTTCTTAAAATATGGATTTGAAAATGTTATATTTTCAGCAAAAAGCGGTTTCATAAAATCACCGATCACTGTCACAAAAAATAAAAAGTAAATGACTAAAATAAAATGAGTAAATAAC
>JAINUG010000603.1:0-70000 GCA_029706075.1 Aldrovandia affinis
TTTCACACACGCCACACACACACAGGGCTAACGTTAGCTAGCAAGCAGCCCGCTATCTAGCTAGCAGCTGACTGTATACAGTTCCAATAGATAACATTACACCTCATGATTTAAATGTGTCTCACTAGACTCGGGGTTGTAATTTTAGGTTGGATGCAGTTCCCTGTTGGTCAGTCTGTCTGTTCTCCATCTTCTTCTACTGTGTTTATCCTCTTCAAACAGCGAACATGTTTGTGAGTACTCCCCTTGACTGAGAGAATGGCCAGTACCAAGGGAACTTCATTTTTATTAAACATTCTGATATTTGAAATATAGAAAGAGGGACGACGGTTTCTGAACAATCGCCCAGAAGGACAGAGAACGCTGTACAACTCGATTCAATCCCATGTTAGGTCAAAATATATTACAAAAATAAGACTGGCCGATTTATATTTGATCACAGCTCATTCATTTTAAATCACACCTACACCATTCAAACTTTAAACGGGAGAGGACTACCTCTATTAAGACGCCTTTTTACAGAATGTTTTATACATGCTGTACTTTTGGAAACCAGAGCTGCTTATGTTTTGAAAGCGTCTAACGAAAAAACATTTGTTTTTAAGAGTTTACCAGGCGATTTCGATGTCCTTACAACTCCTTCATTTTAAATCATACTGACACCATTCAAACTCTAAACGGGAGAGGACTACCTCTATTAAGACGCCTTTTACAGAATGTTTATACATGCTGTACTTTTGAAACAGGAGCCGTTTATGTTTTGAAATGGCTTGATCACATTTCAGAACAACGTTGCTAGGCAACGGCTTAACATAAAATGAAAAATGTCAAACCGCGTTCCGACATGTTTTAAACAACTTTCTGGACCGATTTGAACGGGGAAAAAGGCCTAGTTATTGAGGCGGGTATCACAGCGAATACATTGAAGTTTTACACTGGTTTAACCGCCAGATTTATCGCTACGTTACAAAATGTCACCGCAATGCTAGCGCGACCATTGTTTTCAATGGGTAGCATCCTAGCATGTTTTCAGAGTTCATTTACACAAATTTCTCGACCGATTTGAACGGGGAAAAAGGCCTAGTTATTGAGGCGGGTATCACAGCGAATACCTAGCGAAGTTTTACACTGGTTAAACCGCTAGATTTGCCACTGCATTAAAATCATTTTTCCAACTTGAAAAAAAACCAAAACTTGACTTTTTGGAACATCTGAACACTGTCTCTAACACACTGAGTCAACCTTACCAAACCACGCCACACCACACACACACACACACGCACTCCACACTCTCACACACACACTCACAACAACACATACGCACTCTCCTCACACGTGCACACACGCACACACACGCACTCACACGTGCAGCACACTCACACTGCTCTCACACACACACCACAACACGCGACGCACTCTCTCTCACGCATGCACACTCACACACTCTCTCACACACATCTCTCTACTCCGCTCCCAGGCCTCCAGACTGGTCTTTTTCACCACCGTGGAACCGGCCCGAAAATACAATTGTAACCGGGCCCCAAAGTGAATGTAAACTGTCCCAAAAATCGAGAATGTTGTTTCTTTATTTTGGTTTTGTCATCTATAGTTATTTATTGCCATAAAAAACACCATTCAAATGATTAGGAAAATAAATAATTGTATTTTTATTTGAAATAATTATTTTTTAACAATAGTACATTAGATCAACAGGTAACAACATTTCATTCTAGAAGACATTTTCTTTCTTTTGGCCAGAGCTTTGTTTCTGTAGAGAAAGAGAAAATAAATTGGTTTTTAGTCAAAAGGTTCCAGGTGGAAAGATTTCACAAGAATCATTATGATTATTTATATATATATATATATAGTTAGTGTTAATGATGTCTTGTAGATTATTATGGATATTTGCAACTCTATTATTTTAAGGACTGATAGGATAGTTTATGAATTAATAAAACATGTAGTGAAAAGTACAGAAATCATCTGACATATCTAAGGGAGTCAAAGTGTCGAATTTCATGGATACTGTAAGGAATACGAGTGTGTTCATTCAACCATATTTATTACAAACTGAAAATGTTCAACACTCACAATCAAATCAACTGCTCAACTGTTAGCTATTACTGCTGTGTAACGTTATGGCACGTTGTAACTCATACTAACGTTGTGTCAGACAAAACCTTTAATTTCTCCGAAACGCTGGTTCGCATTATCATTGTTTATTGTGTGTGTTCAAAGACGCTGTAAAATACCTCTGTGGTGGACTGAACAAATGAACGGGCTGGCAGATTGCCGCCAGTCAATGCGCCCTAGCAACCGTGGTGGCGCAGTGAAGTGTAGCGTCAGTAACCTGAGACGGATTTCTCCGCTTTGTTTCGATAAATGTAACAAGAGGCCAATCAACTCTGCCCTGCAATGGTAGTAGCTACTTTGTTGCAAAATGGTATACACAATGTATCTGTCTTGTGCTTGAATTGAGACAACTGGCTAACTGATGCAGTGCATGCTGTTTGAATGCTCTGACTGCCGTGCAGCCTACAGCAGTGGTGAAGCATTTGCCGCCATGAAAAAGGAATCTAAAATTGAACTAATATGAACCAAAACATCACGGAATCAACCAATTAGTGTAATTAACAAAAATAATATACTGAAATAGCCTAAATGTAGCTTACTTCGCTGGTTGCTTGCTAATTGTTCTGGGTGCTCGCACTCAGCACGGAGTTAGCGCTAACACCGTTTTTTCACACGCCACACACACAGGGCTAACGTTATTAGCAAGCAGCCCGCTATCTAGCTAGCAGCTGACTACTGTATACAGTTCCAATAGACTAACATTACACCTCTGTGATTTAAATGTGTCCTTACCTTAGACTCGGGGTTGTACTTGGGCTGATGCAGTCCCCTGTTGGTCAGTCTGTGTCTGTTCTCCATCTTCTTCTGCTGTGTTTATCCTCTTCAAATAGCGCAACATGTTTGCGAGTGCTCCCTTGACTGAGAGAATGGCCAGTACCGCGGGAACTTTTATTAAACATTCTGATATTTGAAATAGAAATAGGACGCACGGTTTCTGAACAAATCGCAACAGAAGGACAGAGAGAACGCTGTGTACAACTCGTGATTCAATCCCATGTTAGGTCAAAAAATATATTACAAAAAATAAGACTGGGCGATTTATATTTGATCACAGCTCATTCATTTTAAATCACACTGACAATTATCCAAACTTTAAACGGGAGAGGACTACCTCTATTAAGACGCCTTTTTACAGAATGTTTATACATGCTGTACTTTGGAAACCAGAGCCGTTTATGTTTTGAAAGCGTCTAATCGCAAAAAACATTTTTTAAGAGTTACCAGGCGATTTCGATGTCCTTACAACTCCTTCATTTTAAATCATATGACACCATTCAAACTCTAAACGGGAGAGGACTACCTCTATTAACACTTTTTTTACAGAATGTTTATACATGCTGTAATTTTGAAAACAGGAGCCGTTTATGTTTTGAAAGCGTTTAATTTAAAAAACATTTTTTAAGAGTTTACCAGGCGATTTCGATGTCTTTACAACTCCTTCATTTTAAATCATACTGACACCATTCAAACTCTAAACGGGAGAGGACTACTCTATTAAGACGCCTTTACAGAATGTTTATATATGCTTTACTTTTAAAAAACAGAGCCGTTTTATTTTCAAATCCGCTTGATATGCATTGCAGAAGAACCGGTTGCTAAGCAACGCTTAACTTTACAGAAAATGTCAAACCGCAGAGCTTTGTTTCTGTAGAGAAAGAGAAAATAAATTGGTTTAGTCAAAGGCTCCCAGGTGGAAGATTTCACAAGAATCATTATGATTATTTATATATATATATATATATATATTTAGTGTTAATGATGTCTTGTATGATTATTATGGATATTTGCAACTCTATTATTTTAAGATGGGTTCGCATTATCATTGTTTATTGTGTGTGTTCAAAGACGCTTGTAAAATACCTCTGTGGTGGACTGAACAAATGAACGGGCTGGCAGATTGCCGCCAGTCAATGCGGCCCTAGCAACCGTGTGGCGCAGTGAAGTGTAGCGTCAGTAACCTGACGGATTTCTCCGCTTTTGTTTCGATAAATGTAACGTTAGGCCAACAACTCGTCCTGCAATGGTAGTAGCTATTTTGTTGCAAAATGGTATACACAATGTATCTGTCTTGTGCTTGAATTGAGACAACTGGCGAACTGATGCAGTGCATGCTGTTTTGAATGCTCTGGTGACTGCCGTGCAGCCTACAGCAGTGGTGAAGCATTTGCCGCCATGGCGTGAATCTAAAATTGAACTAATATGAACCAAAACATCACGGAATCAACCAATTAGTGTAATTAACAAAAATAATATACTGAAATAGCCTAAATGTAGCTTACACTTCGCTGGTTGCCTTGCTAATTGTTCTGGGTGCTCGCGACTCAGCACGGAGTTAGCGCTAACACCGTTTTTCACACACGCCACACACACACAGGGCTAACGCTAGCAAGCAGCCCGCTATCTAGCTAGCAGCTGACTACTGTATACAGTTCCAATAGACTAACATTACACCTCTGTGATTTAAATGTCCTTACCTTAGACTCGGGGTTGTACTTGGGTTGGATGCAGTTCCCTGTTGGTCAGTCTGTGTCTGTTCTCCATCTTCTTCTGCTGTGTTTATCCTCTTCAAATAGCGCAACATGTTTGCGAGTGCTCCCTTGACTGAGAGAATGGCCAGTACCGCGGGAACTTTTATTAAACATTCTGATATTTGAATAGAAATAGCAGGTCTCATGGTTTTTCTGACAACAAATCGCACCGTTTGAAGGACAGTGAACGCGCTGAGAAACTCGCATTCAATCCCATTTTAGGTGGAAAAAAAAATATTACAAAAATAAGACCGGGAGATTTCTATTTGATCACAAATACATATTTTAAATCTCCCGGGACAACGTGGGACACTTTATTCCACGGACGGCCCCTTATTCCAAAAACGGGAGGAGGACTACTCCCTATTGAAGACAAAAATGAGAAATGTTTTTACATGTTTCTGAACAAATCGCCCAGAAGGACAGAGAACGCATTCAATCCCATGTTGTACAACAAAAATAAGACTGATTTATATTTGATCATTCAATCCCATGTTAGGTCAAAAATATATTACAAAATAAGACTGGGCGATTTATATTTGATCACAGCTCATTCATTTTAAATCATACTGACACCATTCAAACTCTAAACGGGAGAGGACTACCTCTATTAACACGCCTTTTTACAGAATGTTTTTACAGAATGTTTATACATGCTGTAATTTTGAAACAGGAGCCGTTTATGTTTTGAAAGCGTTTAATCGCAAAAAACATTTTTTAAGAGTTTACCAGGCGATTTCGATGTCCTTACAACTCCTTCATTTTAAATCATACTGACACCATTCAAACTCTAAACGGGAGAGGACTACCTCTATTAAGACGCTTTTTTTTACAGAATGTTTATATATGCTTTACTTTTAAAAACAGAGCCGTTTCTATTTTCAAATCGGCTTGATATGCATTGCAGAAGAACCGGTTGCTAAGCAACGGCTTAACTTTACAGAAAAATGTCAAACCGCAGAGCTTTGTTTCTGTAGAGAAAGAGAAAATAAATTGGTTTAGTCAAAAGGCTCCCAGGTGGGAAAGATTTCACAAGAATCATTATGATTATTTATATATATATATATATATATATTTAGTGTTAATGATGTCTTGTAGATTATTATGGATATTTGCAACTCTATTATTTTAAGATGCGGGTTCGCATTATCATTGTTTATTGTGTGTGTTCAAAGACGCTTGTAAAATACCTCTGTGGTGGACTGAACAAATGAACGGGCTGGCAGATTGCCGCCAGTCAATGCGGCCCTAGCAACCGTGTGGCGCAGTGAAGTGTAGCGTCAGTAACCTGACGGATTTCTCCGCTTTTGTTTCGATAAATGTAACGTTAGGCCAACAACTCGCCCTGCAATGGTAGTAGCTATTTTGTTGCAAAATGGTATACACAATGTATCTGTCTTGTGCTTGAATTGAGACAACTGGCGAACTGATGCAGTGCATGCTGTTTTGAATGCTCTGGTGACTGCCGTGCAGCCTACAGCAGTGGTGAAGCATTTGCCGCCATGGCGTGAATCTAAAATTGAACTAATATGAACCAAAACATCACGGAATCAACCAATTAGTGTAATTAACAAAAATAATATACTGAAATAGCCTAAATGTAGCTTACACTTCGCTGGTTGCTTTGCTAATTGTTCTGGGTGCTCGCACTCAGCACGGAGTTAGCGCTAACACCGTTTTTTCACACACGCCACACACACACAGGGCTAACGTTAGCTAGCAAGCAGCCCGCTATCTAGCTAGCAGCTGACTACTGTATACAGTTCCAATAGACTAACATTACACCTCTGTGATTTAAATGTGTCCTTACCTTAGACTCGGGGGTTGTACTTGGGTTGGATGCAGTTCCCTGTTGGTCAGTCTGTGTCTGTTCTCCATCTTCTTCTGCTGTGTTTATCCTCTTCAAATAGCGCAACATGTTTGCGAGTGCTCCCTTGACTGAGAGAATGGCCAGTACCGCGGGAACTTTTATTAAACATTCTGATATTTTCGCGGGTCTCGTGCAGTGGTCTCATGCCACTGTCAAGTAGGCGAGCACTCAGAAGATGCGCACCGTTTGCCAGTGGCAGTGATATGCGCACTGAAAGTCAGCTCAGTTGACATTTTACAAGTGGAAAAAAAAAATCCTCTTCGCCCCGACTGCGTCCCGGGGAGGATTTCTGTTCGTCCCAAATACATATTTTATCGTCCCCGGGACAACGGGACGGTCCTTTATTCCACGGGACGGCCCTTTATTCCAAAACCGTGAGGCCTATTTCAATGGAATTTACATTGGATGAGAGAGGACAAAAATGCCTACATTTTGGTGCATAAATGGGCCTGTACAATGGAAGGGTGTGGGAGTTACATGATAATGTTTGGAAGATTTCTTTAATAAAAAATGTCAGATTCCACTTTACATTGAAGTCAATGGACACAGCTAGAGTGGGTGACGTCACAATGGCCTCTAGCTTGACCAGGTGCAAATTTTATCAAAAATCTCCTAAACATTATCGTCTAACTCCCACACCTTACACTCTACATGCACAATTTATACACCAAAACGTAGGCATCTTTGTCCTCTCTCGTACAATGTTACTTCCATTGAAATAGGACGCACGGTTTCTGAAAAAATCGCCCAGAAGGACAGAGAACGCTGTGTCAAACTCGCATTCAATCCCATGTTAGGTCAAAAAAATATATTACAAAAATATGACTGGGCGATTTATATTTGATCACAGCTCATTCATTTTAAATCACACCGACACCATTCAAACTTTAAACGGGAGAGGACTACCTCTATTAAGACGCCTTTTTTACAGAATGTTTATACATGCTGTACTTTGGAAACCAGAGCCGTTTATGTTTTGAAATGGCTTGATCACAGTTCCAGAAGAACCGTTGCTAGGCAACGGCTTAACTTAAATGAAAAAATGTCAAACCGCTTCGTTACGACATGTTTTAAACAACTTTCTGGACCGATTTGAACGGGGGGAAAAACCTAGTTATTGAGGCGGGTATCACAGCGAATATATTGCGAGGTTTTACACTGGTTTAACCGCTAGATTTATCGCTACGTTACAAAATGTCACCGCAATGCTAGCGCGACCATTGTTCTCAATGGGTAGCATCCTAGCATGTTTTCCGAGTTCATTTACACAAATTTCTCGACCGATTTGAACGGGAAAAAAGGCCTAGTTATTGAGGCGGCTATCACAGCGAATACCTAGCGAAGTTTTACACTGGTTAAACCGCTAGATTTATCGCGACGTTACAAAATGTCACCGCAATGCTAGCGCGACCATTGTTTTCTATGGGAAGCATCCTAGCATGTTTTCCGAGTTCATTTACACAAATTTCTCAACCGATTTGAACGGGGAAAAGGCCTAGTTATTGAGGTGGCTATCACAGCGAATACCTAGCGAAGTTTTACACTGGTTAAACCGTTAGATTTACCGCGACGTTACAAAATGTCACACGAATTCTCCCATTCAAAACTTGGGCGCGCTACTAGTCTCTCAGTGTTGCCAGCACACACGCAGAAAATACATCAAAACGTGCGCCTCGACCGGGAATCGTGTGCTATTACTTTTCTCAGCGATCGCACATGACGTTTTCGCATAACGTGCAAAAACGTGACTTTTTTGTGGACCCATTCAAATGAATGGAGCGGAATGTTCACAGCTAGAGTGAGTGATGTCACAATGCCCCTGCTGAAGGACTCTAATTATGAACATTCCGCTCCAGCTGTGAACATGTTCAGTGACATCTCAACACTCTCTCTAACACACTGAGCCAACCTTACCAAACCACACCGCACACACACACACACACACACACTCACAACACGCACACGCACTCTCTCTCTCACGCACACACTCACACACACACGCGTATCTCTCTACTCTCTCACGCGTACACTCAGACTCTCTCTCTCTCACACACACGCGTATCTCTCTACTCCTCTCCTACACATCTGTGTTTGTGTGTGTGTGCGCGCCTTATTGCTTGTGTGTGGGGAGAAGGCACCCTCAAAATTTCTGTGGAATTTTTTCTAGTTATTTTTGCAATAACGAACCGCCACCTGTAAGAAAACAGACCAAGAACAATTATTGCATGTTAAAAACTACAGGTTAGCCCAGTTACAAAACCAGTAACATGTTGACCTAAGAACAGAAATGAAATAGGAAACATTAAATGCAAATTTTAATCTTGTAAGTCACTTTGGATAAAAGTGCTAAATAGCAAAACTGTAAATTGTAATGAATTGTCAGATCCACAAAGATAACAGCAGTGCAGTTGTTTGGTTGTTTTTGCTAGTTTTCAGTGTTGTGCAGTTTTCAGTGTTGAGTGTTGTGCAGTTTTTGCTAGTGTTGCAGGTTGTTTAGTTGATAATGTTGAGTGTTGCGTAATTGTATTGTTTGTGTTGAGTAGTGTGTTTTGTTGTGTAATTGTATGGAATATTGTGTTGTGTAACTGTGTTGAGCATCGTGTTGTGTATCTGTGCTGTGTTTTATTTATGATTTTACTTAGCCTTTATTTTACCAGGAAGTCCCATTGAGATTGAAAATCTATTTTCCAAGGGAGACCAAGAATTGCAGCAGAGGTTACACAGTAAACACGTAAAACATACAATACAGTCAGAATACAAAGTAATAAAACATGTACAATATAAAGGTCAAAGTGACAATCTAGATCAGTGTGTGTTGTGTTGTGTAATTGTGTTGTGTTGTGTAACTGTGCTGTGTTGTATTGTGTAACTGTGTTGCGTTGTGTAATTGTGTTGTGTTGACAGACCCAGGGGCTGATGCGTCTCTCTGCATCATGGCTGCCCCCAGCGCGTCCAGGACAAACGCAGTGAGATACGGCACCATGCGTGAAAATGTGCTCAACCTGGAGGTGCTGCTGGCCGACGGCACTATATTCCACACTGGGCAGGGGGCGTCGGCCCAGGTACTATAAACACCTGCCCCGCCTCCACCTCTGACCCCCACACCGGGCAGGGGGTGTCGGCCCAGGTAATATAAACACCTGCCCCGACTCCACCTCTGACCCCCACACTCAGGTACAGTGGTGCTGTACCTTTAAATTACCACAGTGTCTAAAGTGGGATGCATGTCTAGTGTGTATAGTATACCATAGATATGTAGCATCTAACATACCATAGATATGTCAATCTCTCTCTCTCTCTCTCTCTCAGACAGTGTACGGGGAGCACGGGGTGCGTTTGGGGAAAAGAGCGCTGCTCAGGGAAGAGGTGGGACCCCTGACCATGGAGGTCATGCAGGGTCTCATAGCCACTCTGGACCCCAAAACCCTGATGAACCCTGGAAAGGTGCTGTAGCACACAGTGGCCCACAGAGGACACTGTAATAGTGAGACTCTCGACAGGGACACAGTGGAACTGATTGTAGGTCAGACTGCTGTATCCAACAAGGGGTCAGGAGTGGTCATTCTAAGCAGGATTGTGTTCGGGGTGACCTGATCACTTCCATTTGCTCGTTTCCCAAGTTTATGATAAATGCTGTTAAAATGCTTTTCATTTTCAAATTACTATTGCTAGTATCCATCCCACCATCATCAAACATATATCTATGTCCGAAAAACTAATTTATTCACATCAGAAAAATCAAGAAAACCTTATAGTGCCTGATCCACAAGTCCACAAATGTGAACGTACCATAATAGTGGGTTCGTGTCTGCAGCTTACAGCTGGTGAAAAGCATTGCACGGAGAGCTATCGCTATTTTATGTATAATGTCCAAGTTTCGTTTGATAGCTTTATTTGTGCTGCCTCGCGACTGTAAACTGTCACAACGTGCACGCAGTTTATAATTCACGGGTCCTCGTCCAAGCTTCTGATGAAGCCAAATCAATCGACAGAGAGGAATTGCTGAAGAAAAACCCGAGGCGACACCAGTGTGCACTTCGACAGTGCGACAATCGTACACACTTTGTGTTGAAGTGCAGTACAGGTGCACAATGTGACAGTTAAAGTGACACCCAAAATCAAAGGCTTGGATGGGGGGGGATTAAACAAATGGGGGGGATTTCAACAAATAGTTTATTTGATTTTTCCAACACAATGCAAATATTATTAACCATTGTGCACATGTGTAGAATGCTTGTATTAATTTTTATTAACCTTTGCATTATTGATTTCTGTGCACTTCACATAACTAGGGTTGCCACCAGTTCCGTAAAATACAGAATAATCCCACAATACAGAGTGAAGTGTTGCATTTTGTTTCAAACATACATGGAACAAATGTGTTATGCATTTTCATTCAGGCACTCAAACTCTGATACTGAAACAATATGTAATGTAATCAAAAGAGTTCAAATAACTGCCAAAATAAAGGAAACACTTGAGTAAATGAAGGGTCTTGGCGGCTCTGTTATGGTGTGGGGTGCATTTTCCTGCCATGGTTTAAATCCGCTCAACCTCTTAGAGGGCAAGGTAAACACCAATAAATACAATGGCATTCTGAGTGATCACCTTCATCCCATGGTGAAAGCAGTCCTATCCTGTTTTCCTCCTGTAATGTTCGGGATAAGGACCCAGACGCAGATCAGGATTAGTCAAAATAATCGTTTAATCAAGACAGAGGTCAAAACCAGAAGTCAGGGTCGTGAAAGTACAAAATCAAAATCCAAAGAGAAGTCACAAACAATCCAAAAGTAAAAACCAGTAAATCAGAGAAGGCAAAACAAACAGAATCGGCAGGCAAACGCGAAGTGAAAAACAGAAGGGGTGTCTCGGGAAAATTCTACAGACTCTGGCTTACTAGTAATTGGCACAGGGAATGAAGATCAACGTTCTGACGGGGAAGGAACATAAACACGGAACTTATATACAAGCAGGGAAGGGAAACACAATAGGAATCAGGGCCCGTATTCACAAATAATTTTATCTTACCACTAGGAGTACTTCTAAATCGCACTAAAACCTTTTAGTTAGGAGCCCCACCTTAAAACCTATTCACAAAGCTCCAAAGTCAAACTCTTACTAAGGAATTCCTACAATTGTGAAACTAAGAGTTGACGTCGTTGCTAAGGATGACGTTGTTTCTCATGAACGAGCTTACTCAGAATGCCCACAGTGATTGGCTGATATAGGGGATGGGTCTCTCCCCGCGTACGGATCAACCCCCACGGTTCGGCACGCATATGATCCGCAGGATTAATAGCTAAATTGAACCATCATAGAAAAATACAAATACAGCCGCTGTCATATAAACCATATATGTTTTGGTTTGCTTTGTTTTTCATACGAAATGCCTTTCTGGGAAGCATGTTTTTAGAAACGTGACCGAATTAAATAGAATTGAAACATTAGTGATCTTTTATTTTTTTATTAAATTAATTCAGGCATTAGACCACCCTAGTTACATCGCCTAAGGCGTACTGAATCTAAAAATGTATTTTGTGAAATTTTCGAATAAAGATTTAGTGAAATAACTTAAATTGAAAACTGAAATTATCATTCATTAAATTCCTTTAGAATAGTTCCTGGCAATTTTTGGTGGAAACGCGCCTTTGGTCGCCGTTATTATTATTTTTTGCTGATCCGAAAAATGATCCGATGCACCCCTATTCTATTCTAATAAAGATTCTAAAATACAAATGTACGCTACGTGTCACTGATTTAACATGAAACCAAGAATACCGACTAGTCAATTGGTTACATGTCTGCATTCAGAACAATCACGGGTATCTATATATAATATATATAATATTATATATATAATACCTCGCGATTGAGGCGGTAATTTTTATGAGCTCTGTATCATTCAATATCTCCAGTGTTGACGCGATTGCGACAACGATTGCCGCCAGCAGCAGATTTTCGGATCGCCGTGAGTAGGTCTTTAGCGACTTAGAAGTCCTCTTGCCTGCTTCTAACTTTTCCTGGACTTAGGAGCTGTTTTTAGCTCTCAAACCCTTTGTGAAATACTCTTATCCCAAAAATGTAGGACTCTTAAATTTATGAGTGACACGGCCATTATTTTTGGGACTTGCTCCTAAGTTTCGCAGTTAAGACCAACTTTTACCCTTCTTTGTGAATACGGGCCCAGGTGTGCACTGTACCTCGGTTTGAATCGTCTCGTCGCGTGCCAGTAAGTGTAATTATCCGGCGTTAGATTTTGTTTAGCCTCTGCATTCGTATCCTGTTTCATTGGTTGCAAGTGGCACTTAATGCTACTTTGTTATTTTAACTAGTAGGCTATTGTGTTGCTGATGTCCAGCGGTCATTAACTTGTATCGCTGCTTAGTAGTTTTATTTCAAAGCTGATTGCTACTTAGCTGTTTTCAATCGGTTTTATTATTTCAGCTCGTGTTTGTAGTTGAGCGTTCCTCGAGTAGCGGAAGAAACCTAGGACTTGTTCATTAGTCTCTATTGTTGTCAGGTGGCACTCGCCACTTAGTGCCTGGCATCACTCGGCTATATTAGCAACCATAGTTGTGGATAGCGGCAGCCTCACCTTCCTAGCCTCACCGAACGAAGACTCGGCGGACAAAGATGTAGGAGTCTACCTACAGGAGTCAAGACTCGGCGGACAAAGACATAGGAGTCTACCTACAGGAGTCAAGACTCGGCGGACAAAGACGTAGGAGTCCACTGAGGGGGGCCAGCTTGGGAGTGCTCGCCGCACGGAAAGTATCATAGTCTTGTATCTCCCTGTTCTTCCTCTGCATCTAACACTACATGCTACCTCCCTATCCCAGTCCATGTCTCCTCTTCTAGATTGCCTAGAAGAGAGATTCTACTCACACCCGTAATCTGTCCAACCTCATCCACCCTCCTAGATCTCCCGGTGTTGACGTGGTGGTAGCAGGCGGACTATGGAACTGCCAGTCCGCTGTCCGGAAGGCCGATTTCATCTCGGCCCAGGCCTCACTACTCTCCCTGCAGTTCCTGGCGCTCACGGAGACGTGGATCACTCCACAGAACACGGCCATTGAGAGGCCATGATAGAGAAATTCTGTGTTTAAAAATTGTTTCTGAATAACTTCACATACTTGTACTGTTTCTTAGGACTGTTTTTGCTGAGAGCTAGCTAAACCGCCACAGTCGAGGTCAGAGCAGTGTGCCTTGCCAAAAGATACGAGGTTGTCTCAGAGAGGAAAGAAAACAACTGTCTCTTGATGGGCGAGGCTATAGCATTTGTCTAAATTATTGTGTATAAGAAGTGTTCTCTCCGGAAATGATTTGTTCATTTGCCTGGCAGGGAGGCGAGCCTCACCGAACGAAGACTCGGCGGACAAAGATGTAGGAGTCTACCTACAGGAGTCAAGACTCGGCGGACAAAGACATAGGAGTCTACCTACAGGAGTCAAGACTCGGCGGACAAAGACGTAGGAGTCCACTGAGGGGGCCAGCTTGGGAGTGCTCGCCGCACGGAAAGTATCATAGTCTTGTATCTCCCTGTTCTTCCTCTGCATCTAACACTACATGCTACCTCCCTATCCCAGTCCATGTCTCCTCTTCTAGATTGCCTAGAAGGAGAGATTCTACTCACACCCGTAATCTGTCCAACCTCATCCACCCTCCTAGATCTCCCGGTGTTGACGTGGTGGTAGCAGGCGGACTATGGAACTGCCAGTCCGCTGTCCGGAAGGCCGATTTCATCTCGGCCCAGGCCTCACTACTCTCCCTGCAGTTCCTGGCGCTCAAGGAGACGTGGATCACTCCACAGAACACGGCCATTGAGAGGCCATGATAGAGAAATTCTGTGTTTAAAAATTGTTTCTGAATAACTTCACATACTTGTACTGTTTCTTAGGACTGTTTTTGCTGAGAGCTAGCTAAACCGCCACAGTCGAGGTCAGAGCAGTGTGCCTTGCCAAAAGATACGAGGTTGTCTCAGAGAGGAAAGAAAACAACTGTCTCTTGATGGGCGAGGCTATAGCATTTGTCTAAATTATTGTGTATAAGAAGTGTTCTCTCCGGAAATGATTTGTTCATTTGCCTGGCAGGGAGGCGGTGAACCCCGAATGCATTTGGTTGAATAAACTCTGTTGAAAATTGGTTGTATGTTCTGTTTTCTCATTTGGTGCAAGTGTTCTCTATTCACTTTGAAGGTCTTCTGAATTTCGTGAACCTAACAGCCTCACCGAACGAAGACTCGGCGGACAAAGACGTAGGAGTCTACCTACAGGAGTCAAGACTCGGCGGACAAAGACATAGGAGTCTACCTACAGGAGTCAAGACTCGGCGGACAAAGACGTAGGAGTCCACCGAGGGGGGCCAGCTTGGGAGTGCTCGCCGCACGGAAAGTATCATAGTCTTGTATCTCCCTGTTCTTCCTCTGCATCTAACACTACATGCTACCTCCCTATCCCAGTCCATGTCTCCTCTTCTAGATTGCCTAGAAGGAGAGATTCTACTCACACCCGTAATCTTTCCAACCTCATCCACCCTCCTAGATCTCCCGGTGTTGACGTGGTGGTAGCAGGCGGACTATGGAACTGCCAGTCCGCTGTCCGGAAGGCCAATTTCATCTCGGCCCAGGCCTCACTACTCTCCCTGCAGTTCCTGGCGCTCACGGAGTCGTGGATCACTCCACAGAACACGGCCACCCCTGCTGCTCTCTCCGCTGCCTACACCTTCTCCCACACTCCACGACCCTCAGGTAGAGGTGGAGGGACAGGTATACTGATCTCCCACCTGTGGAGATTTGGTATTGTTCCTCTTCCTCACTTTTCACCCTCCTCCTTTGAATTTCATGCTGTCACTGTCACTGTTCCATGTAAACTGCACATCATTGTTCTTTATCGCCCTCCAGGTCCACTGGGGAGTTTCCTAGACGAGATGGATGCCCTCCTCAGTGCCTTCCCTGAGGATGGCACTCTCGTCTTACTCCTTGGTGACTTCAACCTGCCGCTGGAGACCTCTCAGGCCTCTGCATTCCTGCAATCCCCATCCACCCACAAGGCCGGTAACCAACTGGACCTGGTCTTCACCAGGAACTGCGCCTCACCCAACATTACGGTATCGGTATCGCCTCTACATGTGTCTGACCATTGCTTTCTGTCTTTCTCCCTCCCCCTCCCCTCTGTGCCTAAACCATTTCCACCTGCTCCCACTGTCCTTGTCCGTCGCAACCTCTGCTCCCTCTCCCCCGCTGCCCTGTCGGCTACTGTCCTATCTTCCCTTCCCCCTACTGATGCCTTCTCTCAGCTACCCGCTGAGGAAGCATCGTCCACCCTACTTTCCTCTCTCTCCTCCTCCTTTGACTTACTCTGTCCTCTATCCGCTAAACCTGCTCGTCTCTGTCCCCCCGCCCCCTGGCTAACCGATTCCATTCGGGCTAACCGACTGAAACTGCGAGCGGCAGAAAGGAAATGGAGAAAATCCAAATCCCCTGTCTGATTTCCACACACTCCTGGCTTCCTTCTCCTCTAACCTCTCCTCTGCTAAGTCTGCATTTTTCCTTTCTAAGATTCAATCTTCTGTTTCCAACCCACGTAAACTCTATTCTACGTTTTCCTCTCTCCTCACCCCTCCTCCTCCCCCACCCCCCTCCTCTCTAACGGCCGATGACTTCTCATCCTTCTTTCACGAGAAGGTCGATGTCATTCGCAACTCCTTCCCCCCAACCTCTCCCTCACCCATCTCGCCACCTAAACCTCCCACCCCTCTGTCCTCCTTCTCAGCCCTTCCTGACTCAGACATCCTTCAACTTGTTCTCTCTCACCGTCCCACCACCTGCCCTCTTGATCCCATTCCTTCCCCCCTCTTCCAGTCCATTGCTATGGACATCCTCCCCTTTGTGTCCAATGTCATTAACTCCTCTCTTTCCTCTGGCTCTGTCCCCTCCTCCCTCAAATGCACTCATGTTGTCCCCCTCCTCTGAATCCTACTGTCATCTCTAACTACCAACCTGTCTCTCTCCTCCCATTCCTTTCCAAAACATTAGAGCGGGCTGTACATTTACATTTACATTTTAAGCATTTAGCAGACGCTCTTATCCAGAGCGACTTACAAGATGTGCATTAATACAAGGTAAGAACAATCATAGTTAGCGCACAAGATCAGTGCAGTAAAACAGCAATAGACATCATTGCAGGCATCTGCATATCATACCTGTAACATTGGGAAAGAAAAGGTGAGTGGGTGTTTTTTTGTTTTTTTTGACTAGATTGACTAGATGGACAGTGTTCAGTGGTAGTGGAGTCTGAAGAGGTGGGTTTTGAGTCTCTTGCGGAAGATTGGAAGTGATTCCGCAGTCCTGACCGATTGCGGGAGGTCCTTCCACCAATGAGGGACCAGCACAGAGAAGAGGCGAGACCGCGAGGAGCGGCTGCCAGGCGCCCGGAGGGATGGGACAGTCAGTTTGCCAGCGGAGGCAGAGCGGCGGGGTCTGGACGGGGTGTAGGGCGTGATGAGTGACTGGAGGTATGGGGGAGCAGTACCTCTGGCCGCTTGAAAAGCAAGCACCAGTGACTTGAATCTGATGCGTGCTGCGATGGGGAGCCAGTGCAGAGAGGAGAGTAGAGGGGTGACGTGGGTGAACTTTGGCTGGTTGAACACCAGGCGAGCAGCAGTGTTCTGGACTAGTTGCAGTGGCTTGATGGCACAGGCCAGAAGTCTATAATCAACTGTCTGCTCATCTCTTACAGAACGACCTGCTTGATCCCAACCAATCTGGGTTCAGAGCAGGCCACTCCACAGAGACTGCTCTCCTTGCGGTCACTAAGTCTCTTCATGGGGCTAAGTCCCGATCCCTAAGCTCCGTCCTCCTCCTCCTCGACCTGTCGGCGGCATTCGACACCGTGGACCACCGAATCCTGCTCTCATCTCTCGTCGAGATGGGAATCTCTGGATCTGCGTTGACATGGTTTGAGTCCTACCTGGCTGACCGGTCCTACCAGGTGGCCTGGAGAGGATCCCTCTCCTCTCCCCACACCCTCTCTACTGGAGTCCCGCAGGGCTCGGTGCTAGGCCCCTTCCTATTCTCTCTGTACACCATGTCACTTGGCTCTGTTATTTCTGCTCATGGTTTTTCCTATCACTGTTATGCTGATGACACTCAACTCTTTCTCTCCTTCCCTCCATCTGATACCCAGGTCCCGGCACGGATCTCTGCATGCTTGGCTGACATCTCCGCATGGATGTTCACCCACCACCTGAAGCTGAACCTGGGGAAGACAGAGCTGCTCTTCTTCCCTGCAAAGGGCTCCCCGACGATTGATGCGTCAATCACCGTGGAAGGCTCCATAGTGTCTCCGTCTCAGTCTGCCAGGAGCCTTGGAGTGACCCTGGACAACCAGCTGTGCTCCTCGAGTCATAATGCAGCGATCACTCGGACCTGCCGTTTCTCCCTCCACAACATCCAGAGGATCTGACCATTCCTCACCCAAGAGGCCACTCAACTCCTGGTCCAGGCCCTGGTGATCTCTCGTCTGGACTACTGCAATTCCTTGCTGGCAGGCCTTCCGGCCTGTGCCATCAAGCCTCTGCAACTAGTCCAGAACGCTGCCGCCGCCTGGTGTTCAACCAGCCAAAGTTCACCCACGTCACCCCTGTATTCTCCTCTCTGCACTGGCTCTCCATCGCAGCACGCATCAGATTCAAGTCACTGGTGCTTGCTTTTCAAGCGGCCAGAGGTACTGCTCCCCCATACCTCCAGTCACTCATCACGCCCTACACCCCCCCCCAGACTCCTCCGCTCCGCCTCCTCTGGCAAACTGACTGCCCCATCCCTCCTGGTGCCTGGCAGCCGCTCCTCGCGGTCTCGCCTCTTCTCGGTCCCAGTCCCTTGCTGGTGGAACAACCTCCCGCAATCGGTCAGGACTGCGGAATCACTTCCAATCTTCCGCAAGAGACTCAAAACCCACCTCTTCAGACTCCACTATCACTGAACACTGTCCAACTAGTCAATCTGTCGTCACCACTGTTTACTTGTTCTACACTATTTGAAAAAAAAAAAAAAAAAAACCCCACTAACCTTTTCTTTCCCAGTGTTACAGGTATGATACGCAGATGCCTGCAATTATGTCTATTGCTGTATTACTGCACCGATCTTGTGCGCTAACTATGATTGTTCTTACCTTGTATTGATGCACATCTTGTAAGTCACTCTGGATAAGAGCGTCTGCTAAATGCTTAAAATGTAAAATGTAAAATGTAAATGTGTGACTGGGAGGAGAGAGGGGTAGGAACACAGGTGAAAACGATGGGATTAGTTAATACAATAACGAGGGGAAACGAAAGACACGGACTGGGAATAACACAGACACATAGACAATAAACGACCTGGAAGAGCAGGCAGACACGTGCACAGTTTGAAGGGGAGGAACGCATAAAGAAATCTGCGTGCAAATGAAGTGAAAAGTGAGAAGCGTACAGGGATAGGACAAGAGAGAGAATGATAACGATAGTTAGAAGCGTGAGATAATTAGTGATTAGTAATGTTAGTAACTTAATCTAAATCCCTAATGTTAGTAATTTAGTAGGTTAGTACTATACACATCTAACTAATATATACAAAGTGTAATAGAAAGAAAGAAAGAAGTCAAACGAGATTAGAAACTAAGACGGAAAAACTGAAACAATGAATTTCCCGAAGTGCATGACAAAAGACAAGGAGTGGATCTCGAGACAAACAGGAACAATGACAAACGGGAACAGAACGTGAATCGAACGAGAATGATGAATAATGAATAATCAAAGAACAAAAACAACCGAACAGACATTCAAAACATAACACCTCCTCCCCCATGAGACCATAACTACGGGACCAGCACTGAACCACTTCCTTTGAGACAAAACTTACCTATTTGTCTTTGCCCACAGGGAAGCTTTATGTGCTTGTGGCCAGCTCGTGCCAGCTTCCCTCCACCCTTCCCCTGGGGTGGTCAGCCATTCATGCCCCTAAACAGGACTCCCGGCCAGAGCCGTGTTGGCGCAGCCGGGGATCGAACCCCAGCCGCAGTGGACCCAAACCTCAACGCTTATTATGACTGGGCATCGGTTACTGGATGAAAGCAATGACAAAGGAAGAACGCGCCCGCTACTCAGTGTTGTAGCCTGTCAGGCGACGCAAAGAATGAGACCAGTCCCCACACACACACTTCTACAGTCACTATCACAGTCAAACAGCCAGAACTGCAAGGTAAGCAAGCACAACGACAAACGGAAACTGAGCAGGTTAGCAAGATGGACAAGAGCTACTGTAAAACATTTTGTGAAAATCCTGTCAACGCGTTAATTCTGTCGTAATCATACTCGACTTTCCATCATTTAAACAGTTCCCGCTTTCGTTCAGACGGGCTTCATACACAGGGAGTTGGCTATCGATAGCTAGATAACATTAGCTAGTACAAAAGATAGACTAGAGCTAACGTAACATTACTGTAAATCACTAGTTGCTTTATGCTGTGTAGAAATTCAGTTATTATGTTCTGTATTGCCATACTGTCACATTCATAAGCGACTTTCTGCCATTTCTTCAGGAAGGGTTAGTTTGGTCACCTGAACTATGACTGCCCAAAGCCATACTAACACTTGAAATATCAGCTGCCAAGAGTCAACAGTTATGTTGAGTCAATAGGATGTGTTTTTCAATGACTGATTTGAGGCTAGATAGGCTATTGTCTGAGGTTCTTGGCTCTGTGGCTCAGTTGGTAGAGGTTGTGGGTTCACCATTGGGACCGTTGAAAAAACGCTACTGTAAGTCGCTTTGGATAAAAGCGTCTGCTAAATAGTATATATTATATATTATATTATAAGTGAATAACATGAAACAATATACAGTATACAAATTGTATAGACATTACATTTACATTTTTTACATTTTAAACATTTAGCAGACATTCTTATCCAGAGCGACTTACAAGATGTGCATAAATACATGGTAGGAACAATCATAGTTGGCGCAAGAGATCAGTGCAGTAATACAGCGATAGACATCATTGCAGGCAGCTGTGTACCGTACCTGTAACACTTTTTATTTTAAAAATTTTATGAGGTGTAAGCAGGGATACATAGTGTCGAGCAAGTAGGTAGTGGTGATAACAATTAGCTAGATGTACAGAATTAAATGATAGTGGAGTCTGAAAAGGTGGGTTTTGAGTCTCTTGTGGAAGATCGCAAGTGATTCCGCAGTCCTGACCGATGGAAGGTCGTTCCACCACCGAGGGGTCAGGACAGAGAAGAAGGCGAGACCGCGAGGAGCGGCTGCCAGGCGCCCGGAGGGATGGGACAGTCAGTTTGCCATAGGAGGCGGAGCGGAGGGGTCTGGCTGGGGTGCAGGGTGTGATGACTGTCTGAAGGTATGGGGGAGCAGTACCTCTAGCTGCTTGAAAAGCAAGCATCAGTGATTTGAATCTGATGCATGCTGCGATGGGGAGCCAGTGCAGAGTGGAGAGTAGAGGGCTGACGTGGGTGAATTATAGACATAGACAATTATAGAGACAAATATCTTAATTAGGGATGCACCGATATGAAACTTCTGGACCGAGGGTAAAACAAGTCAGGAGAGTGGGAGAATTGCAGAGTGGGCTTTAACTTTTAGTGAGTGATGATTTTACCTTTTTGTTCTTTTTTTTTTTTTAAGTTCTTTTTATTTTATGATTATTCATTATTGTTTAACTTATAGTTATTTATTTGCAGCAGTGTTTTTCAAATATGTTTTTAAAGTCTGATGCCTCAGCTTTGTGGATGAAGTTCCTTTGTTGCTTAATACAGCCAATGAAAGGAAAGTCATTGGATGTGTCCTTTCTAGTTCCCTAATAAACTGCACATCACTTACTTTACTGTAGAGTTTCAAGTTATAGCCTACAGATGTTGCAGTTTACCTGTCAAAACTGCATTGCACTGTTGTTTTTAGCATTGCAGCTTTAATAAAAAGTTATTTATATTTTATTTTGCTGTGTTTGGTTCTTTATTGATTTCTATGAGTGAAACAAATTTTCAATATTAACTAATGATCAAATGATCTTAATATTTGGCAACATAATAACACAAATGCAGAATGTAACATGTAAGAGTTGGAGTTTTAAATAATTTATTTACATGCATGATAGACATTTAGCTATCAGTAGTCTGAAATGTTAAACATAGTCTGAAACAAGTGAAACTAGGCTAGCCTAGTTGAGCCTGCTGGTCAACTGGTACTGCCGTTCAACAATGAGTGTCAGGCAGTAAAGGAGGAATTATGCTTCTGCGTCTGAGAATCTGCCTACATGCACCTTTGTCGCACGCAGATGTCCGCATGGGTGTCTGCCAACATACTTGTGCGTAATGTTAACGCGTGCACTAGGGGGAAGTGTTGCGTTTAATAAAACTAAAGAATATATAGAAAACGAAGAAGAAACCAAAGAGACATGCTTGTTGCATTGTAGTGGATCCATTTCTCTATCCCACAGAAATGGATAGGAGAAAGATATTGAATGCCTTAAAAATAATTTAGTTCGTTAGTTTTGGCAATATTACACTTTTTTATGTTTTGGTTTTTGGTTCTTTGTTTTAGTTCTGTTTTGGGTCTTGACCCAACCCCAAAGCTACTGGATATACTTCCCTGCTCAACAAATCAGCGTTTGTTTGATGCACACGACCACAGCTACCCGTGAAGTTTTGGAGGTGTTAGCTCCTCTGCGAGCCTCTGCAGGCTACAGTTACCCATAAACCCTTCTCTGCGTAGATATGCAGAGACGTTTACGTGTATCTTCACAGAAGCATAATTCTGCTTTAAGAGACATTCCCTGTTCTAGACCGGCCCCCTCCAGGGTCCGGCAAAAATCCACCGAGAAGTCTGGAATTTTGAAATGGAAAATGTGTAGGAACCCTGAAAAGAGAAATGATTTTTCATTAATTGAGACAAACCTTTTGGGATTGCTTTGACTAAAATGTTGTTTAGGTTAAAGACATAACATTATGAACAATGATGAACACATGTAGTGCTGACTTTATAGCATTGTGCTTTTAAATGATAGCAACCCTGAAATGTTGTATTGTCCCTTTGAAACTGCACTTATTGCGTAGGCTATTATCAAACTATTTTTAAAAATAGGCTATGCTATGTCGGACATTGCCTCAAACGAGTGTGACTAACCTCTCGTCTTACTGGTGCCATTCAACTAATAACAGGTAGAGAGGAATACCCCAGTGTTTGACGATGTATTTAATCTTTATTTATACAGGTAAGTCTCACTGAGAAATCGATTTTTCAACAGAGACATTTTTTTAAATAACAGCAGACAGACACATAAAATATGATCCGTTCAACATCTAAACAACAAAAGACCATAAACTAAGGATTAAAACGTATCTATACATTAAACATCATTTACATACATTTTCATCTCAGTTTCACATTAAAGCCTCCCCAACTTTCCAACCAACATAGAAACAGTTAAAGACTGACTTGTGAGGATACAGCACTGCTAACTCAAATTCCTACTGTCTAAGATTCCCAAGTAAACACGCACATTTTCAAGGCTACTTCCAGCAGACCAAAACGCATTTAATACTTTAAAAGTTATTTTCTTTTTAGTTTAATCGTATTTTCATTTGATACATTTAAAATCGGCTTGAAATCGACATATTCCACAAAAGTGAGACACTTTTGAAATATCATAAACAAGTTGTTTTATGCTTATTTCGTTTTTTGGTTGAAAATGAATTATCTTAAGGTACACAGCATAGATATAAAAACGTAGATGCCTCATTGACCGTGTTCAAATGCGTCAACATTGCCGCCATATTGGCGCTGGCAAGTTCCTGTCTAAAACAAATGCATCTGTATTGAGAGATGCAGACTTCCCATGATCAAATCTACTGTAACTCGCTTAATTCTCAACCAGTTCAAACATAATCAGCTGTGACCTAATCATACCGTGTAGACGTATCGCTGCAACATACAACAGCAGCCAATGCGGTATCTACGTATTTAGATCTATGGTGAACAGTCCTTACACGGACCGTTTCAACACGTATGTTCCTTAATTTGTTGTACTCCGGACTGTAATAGTGAGGCACAAACCGCTGGTTTCATCTCAAATAAGGCGTATTCTCGAAAGCAGGGGAGGGGCGCATGTTTGCGCATCAGTGGGATGTAAGCGGCCTTTTTTACATTTACATTTAAATTTTAGGCATTTAGCAGACGCTCTTATCCAGAGCGACATAGTTTATTTTACATACAATCCATTTATACAGCTGGATATTTTACTGAAGCAATTCAGGTTAAGTACCTTGCTCAAGGGTACAACGGCAGTGCCCCCACCTGGGAATTGAACCAGCGACTTCTGAGTTACAAGTCCAGTTTCCTAACCATTATATTACACATTTTGAACGGCACAGACTCACTTTTAACAGCAGTGTCTCCTTCTCACAAGACTAACAAGAGACCGTGAACGCTGTGGATGCAGGATCAAGTATAATTCAGGCCGTAGTATTTTAAAGCCTTTTAGACTTAATGTATTTTCAATATTTAGACGCACAGAAAACGCTGAACTGGAAACCAGGGGTGAGCATAATTTTATCTTTGACTTTTATGCAATTCAGTGTTAGACAACGTAGCAAACTACCAATGTAACATTACGAGTTTGCAAACTTCAGCGAACATATCCAGCGGCTTTAGGTCTTTGATTATGCACTGGGGGTTCCAGTAAGCAATCTATATCGCTAGCCAGCTATCTAGTACGAATTAAAACGAAGACTTTGTTGTATAGCCATACATTTGTTGTATTACTTTAGCCCATCAAGTAGCTAGTTTCCAAGCGATTTATAAACCAACATGTAGATGCATAGTAATGTGCCTTTGATACTCGTACAGCTTTCCGGTGTGGTCAGATATTGAACATGGCTAGTGAACGTTTTTTTAATCCAATTCCTGGCTTTGACTGCCGACATTTTCCACGACGGACGTTGTTCACAATGTTGAACAACATTAAAAAATAAAACGTTCTAAGCTAGATAAGGGACCAATTATTTTTGAGCAGTTTATATGCAATTGTGAAGGTGCTGTTCGCGCGCTAGCCAGTGTTGTGCACGCGGACGCGGAGGATATTCCTGATCGGCTCGTTTAAAACCAGTTTTGCACTGGGAGAGAGCGATAGACATCTTTTGATTTGTAGATTAGGAAAGCATAGTAGTCTGTTTCTATTTGTACATTAGTTAAGAATGGCAAGAAAGCTACCAAACTAGGTAGCCTACTGTTTGGCGCATACTAGCCTACAACAGCAAGCAAGCTAGCTCAGTTTACTGGCAAAGCAAGAGATTTAGTTTGATAAAATAGACTGTCTGCAGATTTACGTCTCTCTAACATTACATTATGGCTTACAGGGTTAACAGGACGACAAGTGGGAGTCTTATTGCACACCGTGTTTGGAAATGCGATGGGAAAAGTAGGCTATAGTACTATAACATTGGGTAGCGGTTAGCAGGAATGTATATGTGATTGCCAAAATTAGATACTTATTTCCTTTTCGTCACGTATCCCTATGGAGATTCTTAGACTCATAGCACTGATATGCTTTATATGTGTAAAGAACACCCTGATTAGCTGTGGTGAACAGGACTAAAGGCGTAAGGCGATGCCATTTAGATTTTTTGCCGATGTTTCTTGGTAGTTAACACTATTTAATAAATAATATGTATCTAGCAAGCTAGTTACGTAGGTATGTTGGCCATCTCCCTTATGTCTCAAATATGTGACAGCTAATAGCTCACATTAGCTTAATACCATAACCTAGTAAGCCATCAGTTAGTATAGTGGCACATCGGTTTTCAACAAATAGTCACCACTTGAGCTTTTAAGGAACCCTTTTGCATTGTAGCTGACACGTATCCAACATGTTCGTACCTCGTCTGTGTGACTGAGCTTGAAAGCAGCATCCAGTACACAGCAGACGAAGGCATCTTTCTTTAGTTGAGTTGTTTATTAGCAAAGTAAAATGAGCAGGATAACAAAGGCTCCGAGGCTCCTAAAGCTTCCACGTTCTACTTCCTCACAACTTTGAACGATATGCTTATTTCATACATTTAGATACTTTTAAACAACCTATTTCTGGCTCCTCCAGTTAGAGTATGCCCTAATTACATTTACATTACATTCTATCATGTTATTGATGTTCAAATCAGATGGCGGTGTGTTTGTAGCCAGCTAGCTACCGATACTTAACTTAGTAGCTAGCTAAGCTGGACCCCCGCCCCCGGTTTACTTTTGATGCAGTACAGCTAACCAGCTAGCTCACTATGTATTCTGAAATGTAGTACAATGTAAAGCAATGGTTGTGTCTTTTTGACACCATTTGCCCATCTTTCCTTTGAAGACATGTCCCAAGGCATTATGTAGTGCAAAACATTCTCTGAAGTAATTCTACCTTTGTAGTACAACCCAACTGTTTTCATTTTAGGTGCCTTTTTGTGCTGCCTCCAGAGACTGCTCCCTGTGAAGGATGCAAGCAGACTGACAAAGGGAGAAGAATGGAGTATAATCAGAATGCAGGCAACAGGAAGAGGAGAAGCTGTCCACAATTGCCATGTCCTTATGAAGACATAAAGAAAGAATCTGTGGTGGACAGCACAGATTATACAGGGGTGGAGCCGAGATCAAGTCTGAACACAAGTGAAAACACAGAGGAGAGGAAAGAGAGGAAGACTGGATACAGGATGAGCAGGGAGGAAAAGGATATACTGTTCAACATGAAGGAGGAGGAAGGAGAGGGGTGTCTGAGTGTTAAAATGGAGAGGGAGGGTGGTGTGAGAGATGAAGAGGGACTTTGGAGAGGGCAAAAAAGAGAGGGTTGAACAGGAGAGAAATGTAACCAATCAAATGGCCCAAACTGACAGAAGGGAGAAGAATGGAATAAAATCAGAATGTAGGCAACAGGAAGGGGAACTGTCCACTCTTGTCATGTCCTTATTGCTGAAACAGCCGAGAGTGCTGATTCGCCGACCTGAATTCACGAGTATCTCAGTTCCTGTGTCATCACCTCCACATTCCCTGTCCAGCACAAGAGACCAGGGAACAAGATTTCCATGGAGACGGCATGAGCTCTCGCCAGTGGGGATGAGGTCACTGGGGCAGAATGGGCAGGTCGTGACCCAGAAGAGGAAGATGATTAGCCAATTGGAAAGATCCCTGAAAGCTTCATCAATGAATGGGTAAGAATCAATTGGGAAATGGACAATGTCTCTTCTCACTGCTCTCAAATCTTATATGAAATAATGTGCCTTTTACAGGAGCTGTGCTGAAGCCCCCTGTAGCTCTCCTGCCATCACCCCCAGGAACCAAAACACAGGTTAAGATCTCTGCTAATCATTTTCTCTGGGTGCAGGCTGAGCCCTTTGGCCTAGTTATCGCTACTTCCAGTCAGGGCTAAGTCAGCCAATAGAAAGGGATGTAATTATTTAGCAAACAGAAGAAAGGTTAGTCTAGCACAGAGCTGGAGGTGGTTGACAGGTGTCAATGCAGAACATTTAAGATTTTGAGGAAAAGGACAAAAAAACAACAATCTGTAAACATGATTATTGTACATTTAAGGCTGTTTGAAACCAATATTGAGATGATTTCTGCTTTATCACTGAAGTGCATTTTCTTCTGATTAGATTTTTGAAATGGGGAGAATATGGACCTGGAGGGATAGTTACTATATATATAAATCCTCACTTTTTCTTGTTTGGTCTTGTATCCATTTCTACTTTCTCTCAATTACAGTTGTGTTCATCAACACCTACTTACTTGTATATTTCCAAAAAGCTTAATGTCTCCTTTACCCCTTCTCTCCCCAGGACACCTTGTTGAGGTGTCCTCTCGGGTGTTTGCCTGCTCCCAGTGCCCCTTCGTTCACATGGAGGAAGTGAATCTTCACCAGCACATTGAGAAGGTTCACTCAGAGGAGCACAGCCAGATCCTGAGGTCTGGAGGAAACCCAGCAGGGAGCTCACTGCAGGGAGCTCATCAGCACCCCACACCCCCTAAGACTCTCCCCACCCTAACACAGTCACACACAGGTACTCCAGGGGCCCACCCATGTTCCCAGTGTGGGACGAGCTTTAGATCTGAACCCCTGCTGAAAAAACACCAGCGAATCCATACAGGGGAGCGTCCATACCACTGCACCCAGTGTGGGAAGAGTTTCAGTCGTGGAACTCACCTGAAGGAACACCAACATATTCACACAGGGGAGCGTCCATACCACTGCTCCCAATGTCGGAAGAGTTTCAGTCAAGTTAGTAACCTGAAAAAACACCAGCGACTCCATACAGGGGAGCGTCCATACCACTGTGCACAGTGTGGGAAGAGTTTCAGTCATATTCAATTATTTAACAAAACACCAACGGATTCACACAGGGGAGCGCCCATACCACTGTTCCCAATGTGGGAAGAGTTTCAGTCGTGTAAGTAACCTGAAGGAACACAAACGGATTCACACAGGGGAGCGCTAATATCAATGCTCCCAATGTGGGAAGAGTTTCAGTCGTGTAAGTACTCCGAAGGAACACCACCGGATTCATACAGGGGAGCGCCCATACCACTGCTCCCAATGTGGGGAGAGTTTCAAGTTTATTTGTATAGCGCTTTTCACAATAGAATTGTCACAAAACGCTTAACAGAGGGGGAACCCAGGCCTAGACCCCCCCCAAAAGCAAGCCTAATGGCAACAGTGGCAAGAAAAAACTCCTTGGTAGGGAGAGAAACCACGTCGGAGAGGGTCCAGATCCAGGAACTGGGGTTGGCGGGGGTGAGGGGGTTGATGGGGCACACACTTCTCGCAGGATCTAGGGCTCGGGGCAGGTGCCGAGGCAGAGAAGAGAACATGCAGTCAGAAAAAAAAGCAATGCTATAGCCAGTAGCATTATGTAAGAGCAGGGGAGCACAAGCATAGGAAATATACAGATAGCCCCAACAGGTGTAAGCTATGGCAGCATACCTATTAGGAGAGGGACAGAGAAAACACGCAGCCATGAGAGTTCCAAACAATCCACACCTGATCAAGGATAACCAGCATAACAGTGGTGGTAACACATTGAGGAGGTGACAGTATGGAAAGTTTCTCACTCCATAAGACACTAGGGCACTAAGACCTTCTCCATCTCTCCACCTCTCCACCTAGACTATGTTTGGCAGTAGGCTAGGCTGAAAATATGTTTTTAATCTACACTTAAAAATTGAAACTGTGTCCGAATCCCTAACATGCCTTTTCAAAATTCTAGGAAGTAATAGATGGCCGGCTTCTTGTGAACGAAGCAGTCGTGTCGGCTTATAGGGGGCAATCATTTCGGTCAGATATAAAGGTGCAAGTCCGTTTACTGCTTTAAAAGTTAGCAACAGTACTTTATAATCAGCCCGATATTTAATAGGAAGCCAATGTAGTGATGCTAACACTGGAGAAATGTGCTCATACTTTTTGGATCTAGGGCCGCTATATTCTGTACTAGTTGAAGACTCTTTAGAGAGCTACTAGAGGAGCCGGATAATAAGGCATTACAATAGTCTAGCCTCGATGCAACAAAAGCATGCATCAAGGTTTTAGCATCCTCTAATGACAGAATGTGCTGAATTTTAGCTATGTTTCTTATGTGAAAGAAAGCTACTCTGGAAGTGTTTTTAATATGAGTGTCAAATGTAAGGTCCTGATCAATAATAAAACCAAGGTTCTTAACCATAAGACTTGAAGAGTTTCAGTCGTGTAAGAACTCTGAAGGTACACCAATCGATTCACGTGGTATAAAAGCTCCACCCACCTGTGCTCACATGACTGAAGTACCATTCAGGGAAAAGTGTGGATGGAGTTCATGTTCGAGAGGCCAGCATATGCTGGAACTGTGTTTGGTGTATTTGGAAAACATTTTGGATTGCAATTTGGCTTGTTTATTTGGCCTGGTAACCATCCAAGCTGGCCAGTGAGGGAGAGAGCTGACACTTAAACCTCCTGAACTTGAATTTGGGGCATTTGAAAAAGGCAACTTGAATTTCTGAGATTTGTATATTGGGAAACTACATTTTTGAGATGTGTATTTTCAGTACCTGTAACATTTGGATTTACAGTTAATAAATTCAAAACTGTTGAATTAAACGTGTTCCTAAATTAATTTCTTCCATATCCTGAACAATGAAAATCATCATCGAATAGGATGATGTTTGGGTGAAACCAGATGGAAGTTGGATTTTGAGTTTGTCCCTGATGGGGGTCTCAGGAGGATGGAGTAGCAGTGGGAGTGTACAACACTGTTTGCCAAATCTTATTTGATGATTGAAGGGTAATGTGGAATGCGGGTGGTTTTCTCAGGATAGCATTTAAGGGAAGCCCAATGAGATGTTTGGGCAGAGTTTGATATGGTACCACATAAGTGGCTTCATAATTAGCTGCAAGGGCGAATACAAAGAGTAACAGTAGGCGTCTGACGTAGGTGTCGTATGTGGGAAATAAAAATACAAGACCGGAGTATTTTATGGTTTTAGTATGTGTTCAATTTGAAAAAGTCGTAGGAATTGTAGTTGATTACATTCTATCTGCATCTAAGCAGTGAGCTACAGCAGTGAAAAAGGCTAATAGGATGGAATACATGTATTGAATATAAATAAAAGGAGATTATATTAATGTTATATAATGCCCTTGTCATACCTCACTTAGAGTACTGTGTGCCGTTCTGGCCACCACACTACAAGAAAGATGTACAAGGTCTTGGGCATCTAAATTGGTACCTGGTATGAAAGGTAAAAGTTATGAGGAAAGACTTAAGACACTCAATCTATTCAAGCTCAGCAAACACTCAAGCTCGGAGACTTAGGAGGGATTTGATTGATGTGTTTAAATTCATAAAAGGGATTAACAAAGTGAAATACCAAAGATTCTGTATGGATATTAGGAAGTTTTTCTTTACCCAGAGATTGTCAATGCCTGGATCAGCTTGCTAGGTCAGGTAGTTGAGGCAGAAACACTTGGACTATTCAAGTTCAGGCTAGATGCAGTACTAGATACTCTGTAGATTAGGACATGACGAGCCTAGATGGGCTGAACGGCCCGTTCTTCTGTTCTAATTTCATTATTTCTTAATCTCCAGGCAGCCAGTCTTTTCCGTGGAATGGAATCACTGGGGTATGCAAGAAATTTGTCATTTGTAATTGTGGCTATGTTTTAGAAAAGAAACTTAACTGCCAAAATTATATTTGATTCTGAAATCATGCACAGAAATCAAAAAGATTTTAGTGAAACAATATATATGTTTTAAAAATGTGTAGAAATGCATTGTCTTTTGTGGTTCTGGCAAAGACTGCAAATCCAAAATGTCCTCATTGGACTTGGGCAGAATAAAGATTGAGAAGTACATCACTGATTATGAAATCATGCACAAAGAGGCCACTGCCATCAGGGAATACAGTTGCCACGAAAGGGTGTACTTGGTCTGCAACTATGTTTAGGTAGGTGGTACGTGTCAAAGTAACATCCACATGAATGCCAGGAGAATGAATGTTTCCCAGCAGAACATTGCCCAGAGCATCACACTGCCTCCGCCGGCTTGCCTTCTTCCCATAGTGCATCCTGGTGCCATCTCTTCCCCAGGTAAACGACGCGCAGGCACCCGGCCATCCACATGATGTAAAAGAAAACATGATTCATCAGACCGGCCCACCTTCTTCCATTGCTCCATGGTCCAGTTCTGACGCTCACGTGCCCATTGTAAGTGCTTTCGGCAGTGGACAGGGTCAGCAGCTACGCAGCCCCATACACTGTGTGTTCTGACACCTTTCCATCATAGCCAGCATTAACCTTTTCAGCAATTTGTGCTACACTAGCTCTTCTGTGGGATCGGACCAGACGGGCTAGCCTTCCTCCCACGCGCATCAATGAGCTTGGGCGCCCACGCCGGTTCACCGGTTGTCCTTCCTTGGACCACTTTTGGTAGTACTAACCACTGCATACTGGGAACACCCCATAAGACCTGCCGTTTTGGAGATGCTCTGACCCAGTCATCTAGCCATCACAATTTGGCCCTTGTCAAAGTCGCTCAGATCCTTACGCTTGCCCATTTTTCCTGCTTCCAACACATCAACTTCAAGAACTGACTGTTCACTTGCTGCCTAATATATCCCACCCCTTGACAGGTGCCATTGTAACAAGATGATCAATGTTATTCACTTCACCTGTCAGTGGTTTTAATGTTGTGGCTGATCGGTGTATATTAAAGCCACAGGCTTTTGGGGAGGGGGAGGGTATGAATATATTTACAATATAAAACAGACAACATTAAATGGAAAATGAGCCAGCAGTGTCCAACATTTTATGAATACTGAAAATAAATAAATAAAGTTAACTTCAATCAATGAAAGGTTTAAATTAAATTAGAAATATAAATAATCATGGTGCAGTAGGTGCTCAGGCTGGACTGGGGCAGGCCGCTGGGCAGCCAGCCTCCCGCGTTCCCTGACCCTGCTGCTCATTCCGCCCTGGGCACAGTGGTGGGACCTGAACACCATCAACATTGCCCTCTGGCTCCAGGACATCACCAGTAGGCAGACAGATGTTGTGGAGGAACGCTGTGAGTTACACTGCGCTGTCCCCACCCCAGACCTGACTCCAGCTGGAGTGCCTGAATGGGGTGCGCTACCCACCCCAGTGCCCCGCCCGTCTGCACTGGGCCCGCCTCTTCATGCAGACGCACTGCCCCCGGCCTGCCTGCATCTGTGCAGTCCTGGCCTCCATTACGGCTCTGGATGGAGCTCATTGCACTGCTGATGGTGCTGTTTAAGGTAAAGGGGTGACCTCCATTATGGCTCTGGGCCTGCACATTGCACTGCTGCTGGTGCTGTTTAAGTTGAGGAATGGAAACTGGTATATACACATTAACACACTCAAACGCCCACAGACACACACACACTCATAAATACACACACGCCCACACGAACAAACACCCAAAAATGCATATTCACACTCGCACTCAAACATCTACATGTTAGTCTGATCTTATTTGGTTTGTTTAATTATTCCTGTGTCTCTCTCTCCATTTAGGACACCACTTCCTCCTGTTCTCCTGGTTCGTATGGCGCCATATCAGCACAGCGGATCTAGCTTGTTCCTGGGGTCAAAGGTCAGAGGTCTCCAGCCTCTTCAAGAACACAGCGTGCTTGTTAACTACGTGAGATCCGTGTCCAGGTGAATTGTGGGTCACATTGTCCCTTTTGCTGCTATCCTTGTTGATATGGGGCCTTGAGCCTCTCACAGGACTTTAATATCACACCACCTGCCAACTGACTGTAGCAGCGTTTACTAAAATAAATGTGTCACATCCTTAGACTCGTACCTGACACTGACACTCCTGACCCTTGTATATTCAAACTGTGTCCTACGCCTTTTACCTGGGCACCATTCACCCCGCGGGTTTGTTTCCACTCTTTTTAAGCCGGGTGCTATTTTTATCATATAGCTCTCGTTTCAAAATATTATGGTGCTTTATTGTGTATAGCCTACATACTAGACTATTTTTTGTTGTTGGAATATACACTGTTGCATCATGGGAAAATACAAAAGCTTTAATGTCAGAAATAGCTATACATGCCATGAACAATAAATGTCCCATATTGACATCTCAGAACCTTAAGTTTGGTTAAATTGATCAACTAATGCTCTCGTGTTCTGTAATGTGCGATACGACACGATTCCTTCAGAATGAGGCTAATTTTGAATTGATTAAATTATCGACTGGCAGGTTGGAGTCAGTGGGGCCTAATTGTTGAAAGTGTGTACATCTGGTCAGTGAATCTAAACCATTTGCGAAAAATGAAGAGTTGAATGACAGAGCAATGGGCAACGAGCCAAACCTGCATTGTGTTTAAAGTAAGTTGAAGGAAAAAATGATGGTAGAAAACACATTTTCAACAACTTTAATGGATCGCAGTGTTCTGGCTGTAAGAAAAACCAGCATAGCCTACACAGCGGGTACGCAGAACTGAGCTTGCGGGCCACTGAAGTGAAGGATCAACTGTAATGTGCTCCTACGTTTGGTTATTTTGCTGGGATGTAGGCTATAAGTTACTGCAGTCGTCAAGACAATATGGAAATATTTTGGGTCATTTTAAATATTATAAACTAGTTGCTCTGGAAAGGGATTCATTGCGATGTGTACAGTACAGTGAGCTTTTACCATCTGATTCTTTGGTGAAATAAATGTATAAAAGTGTCGTATCATATGTCATTCATATCTTTCAAAGCCTACACGTACATTCCGTATTAGAGAACATTTCCCCACTTTCTTAAAGTATTTTCTACTAAATTGTTAATATTTTTCATGCAAGTAATCGTCAGTCTAAAAACATAAATACATTGTTATTTATCAAGTTGATTGGCACCGCCGTGTTCGTATTTCTGCTCAATCAAAATATAGGCTATGTCCTTAATATTAACGCAATTCCTGTTATTTCAGCTGTTTATTGTGTTAACGTGAGAAAATTGCTTTCCATGCCGTTTCATTTTGAAACAGATCATATTTACAGTGGTATTACATCTATAAATATGCTCTGTGACACAGTAACATTCGCTTACGGCCATACCACCCTGAACACGCCCGATCTCGTCTGATCTCGGAAGCTAAGCAGGGTCGGGCCTGGTTAGTACTTGGATGGGAGACCGCCTGGGAATACCAGGTGCTGTAAGCTTTTACAAATCTGTGTTCTTCACAATAGAAGTACAATTACAATTTCATTTACCTTTCAGGCGAATTTTGAGCAAGGTGGGCTAAATATTTATTTTCTTCTTAGCATCACGATTTCCCAATTCCTTTTCAGACGCTGACTTGTGCTCAAGGACTACAGTGGGGTGGGGAGGAATGGGAATACAGTACAGGAGGTTCCCTGGAAAATACTGGAGCGTCCACAGATATGGCATGAGTGTTGTTTGTGTGTACAGTGGAGGGGGATCAGCCTCTGAAACTAAAGCTCCAACCAAACAACTGCAACTGCAGTCCAGACAGGGTCAGTATAGCAGAAGAAAAAAACATACAGTTAATCCGTTTGCCCACTTTGGTAATAAATTAAATAGCTAAAAAAGAAAGCATCTAATTTCAGGCTTTATTCATTATTTATCTTGACATATTGAAACAGTAGTAGGCAAAAAAGTGGAAACACTTGAGGAAATGAGGGACACACAGTATACTGAAAGCAGGTGTTTTTCCTGAATTAATTAGGCAATTAGCATCCCAACGTGCTCAGGGTTGTGTACAAAATGCTGGGCACGTTTGCCTATAATTATGGCCAGCATGGCTAGAACAGTGTTTCTCTACCAGAAAAACAATGTGTTTGGCCTTGGGGTGAAGGTCTCTCTGCACTGGGGACAGCTGTAGACACCAGTATTGTGCATTGTGATCCCAGCAGCCCTTAATACAGCCCATGCAGTAACTGTGTCCACAGGGAATAGTCACCGGATCCTTCAATATATCCAGACAGATTGGACAGCTGAATTAGTCCTGATCCAGTAAATGCCCAGCTTCAGCCATTTTACTCAAAGAGACTGAGAAACAGAGATTAGGTTGTTCATCTAAAAAATAATGTGTGTGTGTGTGTGTGTGTATGAGAGATAGAGAGAGTGAAAGGCTTACTTGTACCTGTAGGAGGTGTGGCTGATCTGACCTTGACCTTCTCTGATGCTCCGGTGATAATGCTGACTGCCCCTGCTGCTCTGAAGATGATGATGATGCACTCACTGCCCAGGCTGATGCTGCCTGCCTGCCCCACTATTGCAAAATACAGGGATTATCCTCATATTAGAAAAAAGACTAGTAAAGCCTGACATAATATAATTTAATCCTACCATCTTCATTCAATAACAAATTAATACTTTTTTTTCATCAAATGAGTACTTTGATGAAACATTACAAACAAATAAAGTGATAAATTAGCAGTTTATTAAAGACTTGGAACATAGGTAATGCAAATGTTTTTCAACGTAACAGTAAATACATTATGGTACACTTGGTAATACTAGCCTCACAAAGAAATTGGTTACATGTCAACTCTTATAGAGAAACAATACAGGGTATGGTAGCTTAATTCCCTAATTAAGGTAACAGCTAACACATTAATTTTGCAACATATCAAAGGGCTGTCCCCTTACCTTGTAAGCAAATTCTAATCTCCTTTATTTCCTAATAAAGAGCCCTACAGTACCAAGTTCACATGACATTTCCTGCCGTCTCGGTCTCGCTCAGATGAGGGAGGGCTAAACAAGGCAGAGGGGCGCACTGTGCACAGCCTGCCAAAGCAGATAGTCCTGGAAAAGTGCACCCACGTCGAGAGGAACCACCTGCACAACATTTTAGGGATGTGCCTGGCGCGCTGGGGGGTTACCAAGGTGGGGTTCGATTGCCATTCGGTCAGAAATTGAGCTTTAGTCACCTGTAGAGTGGGACAGACCGCTGAGAATGGTCCCTGGAGAGTAAGAACCACTTTGGTGAAAGTGCTCCAAAAGCCTGCATTTTGGGTAAAATTCGCTCAAAAACGGCTGATCCGCAGTGCACGAGAAGCGACCAACCTTGCCCAAGGGTTGTCTGTGTCAAAAACCTGCTTCTAAGTTTTTTAAAACATGTTTTTTATAAATCCCCTGGCACCCTCGTGTTCAGTTGAAACATGCAAGATGAGACGAATTATTCGCTAGATAACGTTAACTGTTAGCTAACTTTAACAAGAACAAACCCGCAGCTTATTATTTGACATGTTCAATATACAAAGACTTTATTCTAAAACGTCACGCTAATTAGGTAGCTAGCTAAAATATCATGTTTGATCTGAACTGCAAACGTCAGTTAGCCCAAGGAAGTTAGCAGACTAACAAATTAATACAATTATCTAACATTAGCCAGCTACTGTGGCTAACTTTAAAACTCCAACAGATCAATTTAGAATATAAATGATTAACAGTTCAATTAAAATACCGAATTTTCTTTTGGACAAGGATGGACACAGATGGACGTAGGTCTTGGAACATTGTCCAATTAAATTCCCCAAAACCCATCACATGTTATTTCAAGCTTCAAGCTCGAGGCGATAAATAGTGCTGGTTTAAACAAAACATTTCAGTCTAAGTGACATACCATGGAATTGAAATACCACTCTCTATTTTTTTTATTTTTAAAAATAGATATTAAGTTAAAAAAAATAATTAATGTTGTGGCAGCCCGATGGGCTGCACTAGGAAATGGCTGCCTGGCCTACAACACATGGCAGCCCCAAAACACTACATTACCCAGCAGACCACAGTGACACCTGAGAGAAGTCAAGCAAACGGGACTAACGATCAGCTGAAGGCCATTTCAAGGCCTATTTAAACTGCTGATTCCCACTACACTGGAAGAGGAGTAGGAACGTGTTTGGGAAGGAGTGCTGTGTGTTTGAAGAGAGAGAAACCTGTGGAAGTCGTTGACCAGCCAGGATTTGAAAAGGAGTGTTGGAGTGTGTTTGTGTGTTTGTGTGTTTGAAATTGGATTGGTTTGGAATATCGACTACGGACTGGATTGTGGACTTGGACCCGGATTTTGGATTGGAACGGACATTGACAAAGAGATAAGGATTGCGGACTTTGTGTTTGTATTCTCCCGAAGACCCCACCCTTTGTTTTGTGTTGTATTAGTAGTTAATAAATTATCATTTTGTTTATATTACTGCCTCCTCTGGGTTCTTTAACTTGCCTACGCCCTCTGCAAGGTCCGTGAGTGTCGCCCAACCCCTGGGGACACCACAATGTTGTATTTAAAAAATATTTCCCATCCCCCCAAAAAATGTATTGGGGAAGCCGAGCTTCCCATTAAAGGCAGTGGCGCAATTCTCTTTTTCTTCTGAGCTTAATTGAAGCTTAATTGAAATATTTAAATTATTTTTTAGCACCCTAACATATAGCTAGCACAAATACATTTACTTATTAGAGAAAAAGTCTCACTTACCCATACGTAGAGCTTGTCAGCTGCTAAAAATAAAAATTTTACATTTACCTTTTAAGCATTTAGCAGACGCTCTTATCCAGAGCGATTTACCAGATGTGCAGAGGAGGCGGAGGGGTTTGGCTGGGGTGTAGGGTGTGATGAGTGTCTGGAGGTATGGGGGGGGAAATAAATATAAAAGTCTTCGAAGGAGCCGCAAATCCAACTGTGTGTTTCTTTTCTTCATCCTTGCAAATATCTCAATGACACTGTCGAAGTCAATCCTTTCACTTACTTCTGTCTCGATAAAAAGCGATGCCAGATTGCAGAGACGCATCTCATGCATTGAAGAACGCAGGTAGGCTATTTCTTCATTAGTTTAAGGGACTGTATCTGTGCTCTGCCTGCGCACTGCTTATGGGAAGAGTGGGATAAATCCCATATAAAGTTGAAATATTCGGGGAAGTTCGGTGCATGTAGCTAATTGGCGATACAGAAAGACAGAATTTAACCAGTTAAAAGCTACTGACAGTAGGCCTAAGAGTTTTTTTTTTTTTTTAAAGGAACACAAGTTGCAGCCGTACAAGAAGGTTGTTTTGTTTCCTCCCTTTCCGCCTTGCATCGCCCAATTTAGTTTGTTTAATAGGGAAATATTGCTTAAATAATATATTGGAATAACAAAAATTAGATATAAAACTGATTAACACACCAGAGTAGTTAATTAGGGCTATCTATCAGGGGTCCGCATTCTGTGGCTACTAGTATTTTTTATTCTTACTCATATATTTGTTAAAAATACTCTTGTCATCTTACGTCATTCTCATTTCGGCGGGAATAGAGGCAGTTGGTGCCCTCGCGCAGAGAAGGCTGTTCGCCGGAGTCTCATTTCAACAGAAGGACAGAAGGAGACGAAGCACACATTTGTAAGTTGATCATTTATAAGTTAATTATTGAAATGTCCAACGAGAGAGTTAACGTCAACTGGATGAGACTAAAAATATTTTCTGTCGCTCAGTTGCCGTTTCTTAAATTAGCCTACTTACATTTAGGTATCTTAGTGCTAACTTAGCAAAGTTGCAGTCATTTATAACGTCGACGTTGTTCCACAGCTAGCTACCTAGTTAGCACGAAACAACTTAACGTTATTATAAGTAACGTTAGCTAGTCTAAATGTATAAGTAGCCTATCTGATTCAATGGAGCTGCTAAATGCCACAGTGTATAGCTAGCGAACGTTAAATTATTCTATTTTTTAATAAAGAAAAACAGCCCGGATTTTTAGCATATGTCCTTATCCTGCGAGCTAACTAACATTTTGCACATTTGTTTAACCGACAGTACATTTCTGTAATATTGTAAATTTCTTTACAATATTTAGACGCACAGAAAACGCTGAACTGGAAACCAGGGGTGAGCATAATTTTGTCTTTGACTTTTAGGCAATGCAGTGTTAGACAACATAGCAAACTGCCAATGTAACATTACGAGTTTGCCAACTTCAGCGAACGTATATCCAGCGGCGTTAGGTCTGTGATTATGCACTGGGGGTTCCAATAAGCAATCTATATAGCTAG
The DNA here is from genome assembly GCA_029706075.1 of Aldrovandia affinis. Lineage (NCBI taxonomy): Eukaryota > Metazoa > Chordata > Actinopteri > Notacanthiformes > Halosauridae > Aldrovandia > Aldrovandia affinis. The sequence continues at coordinate 39,074 of JAINUG010000603.1, forward strand.
CCAGCTATCTAGTACGAATTAAAATGAAGACTTTGTTGTATAGCCAATTTTAGCCATATATTTGTTGTATTACTTTAGCCCATCAAGTAGCCTAGCTAGTTTCCAAGCGATTTATAAACCAACATATAGATAGTAATGTGCCTTTACGATGTGGTCAGATATTGAACATGGCTAGTGAACGTTTTTTTCTCTCCAATTCCTGGCTTTGACTGCCGATATTTTCCACGACGGACGTTGTTCACAATATTGAACAACATTAAAAAAACAACGTTCAAGGGATTAATTATCTTTGAGCAGTTTATATGCAATTGTGACGGTGCTGTTCGCGTGCTAGCCAGTAAGGCGATTAGTTAGCTCTGTGTGCTAAGGTTATATGCAATGCTATCTAGCCAGAGGTTTCATCACGCAATCGATCAATTTTCAACCATTTTATAACCACAGCTAGCATTTTCTATTTGTACATTAGTTAACAATGGCAAAAAGCTAGCAAACTAAGTAGCCTACTGTTTGGCGCACACTACTCTACAACCGCAAGCAAGCTAGCTCATCTTACTGGCAAAGCAAGAGATTTAGTTGGATAAACTAGACTGTCTGCAGACTTACGTCTAGCTAACGTTCATTACATTACGGCTTACAGGTAGGGTGGCCATTTACGAAACCCCATAACGGAGGACACTTCAGACAGCGGCAATTTAAAATGTAACAATTTAACAACTGAGATTGAAAATGTGTATTCACAATAGCATGTCGTTCGACAGCACCCTTTCCTTGGCTGCTGACGACCACCTCACACCGACACATTGCACAGAAGGTATGATAATCGTCTTTTCTGCTTTTAGAAATAAATCCGTGCTCTTCTGACCACTCTGGGTTGTATGAAGTCTTCCTTTCTACATTTTTCAGGGCTGTCTATGATATCACGATAGCGAATCGCGTGGTTTGCGCTCGCGCCTACAGTGTATGTAAGAACGTCATATGAAAGCATGGTATTTGTTGACATTTATTAGACCAATGACACAGGCGATTCTTTATTTGACAAATGCATAAACCAATAAGAAGCACGTTCGAATCTTCAAAGGATTTATCTTCAGAGGATCATTGTCACAAAACGCTTAACAAAAGGGAACCCAGGCCTACCCCCAAAAGGCGACAGTGGCAAGGAAAAAGGCAGCAACCTTGGGAGGAACCAGACTAAAGGAGGGGGGGCATCCTCTTCTGGCCGGCACAGGGTGTGTCCAAAACCGTATCATGGTCAGTCAGGGCTGACTGACTTTGCGCCTCCGAGTTAGGTAGTTTATTAACAGAGAAATAAATGACATTACAACCTTTTTTTTTTTTTTTTTTTTTACACAAGAGATCAGTAATAATGTCAAGTTCATGATATGGTGTATGATACAATTCAACATCTCTTCAGAAATGTGTGATATATTCCATGTCATGTATCCCTATGGAGATTCTGCTTAGAAACTCAGCATTGATCTACCATATGAAAAGAACACCCTGATTAGCTGCGGTGAACATGACTAAAGGCTTAAGGCAATGCCATTTCGATTTTTTTGCATTGTTTCTTGGTATTCATAAATAATGTGTCTAGCTAGCTAGCTAGGTAAGTGTTGGCCATCTCCTTTATATCTCAAATATGTGACAGCTAATAGCTCACATTGGCTTAACACCATAACCTAGTAAGCCAGTAGTCAGAGTATGCCCTAATTACATTTACCTTAATTTCTATCACATTATTGATGTTCAAATCAGATGACGGTGTGTTAGTAGCTAGCTAGCTAAGCTGGACCCCCGCTTTACTTTTAGTACCCCTTCTAAATAGTCTGCATGACACCCCTGAATAGAATGCATTATGGCCTCTATAATTTCTAGAGACAAAGCAGGTTTACAATGCTAATTTGTAAGTTTAAGTGCTAAGTTATGGCTTTGAAAACATTGTTTCCCTAACAGGTTTACCCCTTGGCCAGGGTACAAATGATAACGGGACAATTTTGTAGCTTTTCTTTTTTTTATTTTATTTTTTTAAATTTTTTTCTGATTTTCTCCCATTTTCTCCCAATTTGGTAGCCAATTAGACCCGCAGCTAGCTATCACTTACGTCAATCCCCCCCTAGTAATGTGAGTTCGCTGCCGTAGTCCTGCGACCGGTAGTGACGAATGCGAAGTGCGCGAAGTCCGCCCCAGGGAGGGGGGAGGGAAGCCGACATGACATTCGCTGCGTATAAGAGTGGCCCTGTAGTACCGGGGTTATGGTCGACGGCTCGGCGAGTGCCGTCTCGGAAGAGGCGTCACTTCGCATTCATCACTTCCGGTCGCAGGACTACGGCAGCGAACTCACATTACTAGGGGGGATTGACGTAAAAAAGCGGGTCTAATTGGCTACCAAATTGGGAGAAAATGGGAGAAAATCAGAAAAAAATAAAAAAAAAATGTTTACGAGTATGTATCACAGCACTGCAGAGTTATCCAATAGCACAAACTCTAGTGAGTGTAATAATATTGCTTTGAAACAACCTTGTTGATTTTATGAAATACATCTAGCAATATTTTGCAAAAGAAACAATTTACGACTACAAAACGTTTTTGTTATATTTTGTATAGCCTAATGTTACCTCAGCCGACAATAGCATAGTGTCGTGAATTAGCGAAATTTTTTGGTGTTGGTGAAATTATTTTTTTGGCATGACAGTATTTATGCATCCCCGGGACATCGGTTCCATCAGAACAGGTGTTCTCAGCGGCTGGTCTTACTGTAAACAGGCTGCGCACACGGCTCACCCCTGAACACGTGGATATGCTTCTATTCTTAAATAAAAACAAGTAAGGGGACGAGTTAGGAAGTATGCCAAGCCTCCGCTGCTGGACAGCCCTTTTCATTTCAAAAGGAATATTGTTTTCATTGTTAGGCCTACTGAATGGTGTTTCATTTCCTTCATAATTCCTATTGTTTTATGCTGTTAAAATAGGCCTGTGTCTCAAAAGTTTGAGTAAAGCTTTGATTGAGGAAACAAAACGCACATTTTGTATTCTGTCATACACTACATTTTGCTGTTTTTTTAAGCCCTTTTTAAAGATTAATCAATTAATTGTTTGTTATTGTGGGCGACGATCGATCAAGGAAATTTCTTAAAATTAGCATCCCTAAATGTAGTACAAAACAATGGTTGTGTCTTTGTGAAGGCAGCTGCTTTTTGACACAATTTGCCATCTTTCCTTTCAAGATATGTCCCAAGGCATTATTTGGGCAAACATTCTCTGTAGTAATTCTACAAATGGCCCAAAATAGAGCAGCACGCATATCATTACATTGTAATTACAGAACACATGTGATTAATATGCATGATTGTCTTGATTGGTTATTTGTTAAAAACAGATTATTATATTCATTATTAGTATTTTTTAGAAATATTATAGTCACAAAGAATCCTTTTATTTTGTATCAGAGTTTAACTTTCAGTTTAACTACACATCATTATTTAACCAGACATGCGGAGGGAAGACATTTTATGCTACCAATTGTGAGAACAAATGCAGTCAAAAGAACGGTGTTATACGGAGCCATGTTTGAATGGAATTCACTACCCAGCTACCCAGCATTGCACAGGAAAATAGTAAAACTCGATTTAAATTCTTATTAAAAAAATATCTAAAAGTTATGAATTGAAACGTGTTATGTGTGAGGCATGTATGTAATGTTGTTTTAGTCTTGTCTGTTTTGTAATGTTGCTAGTCTTGTCTTGTCTCTTGTTTTATTCTTATGTTGTAATATTGTATATGTTTGCTTCAGTTTTGTCTGTATGAGTTCAATGTGATGTTTGTCATGTGCAATGTTGGAATGTCATGTTGCCTTGTCACTTGAAGCTGTTTGACGACCCCAGGAAGAATAGCTACTGTAGTTGCAGTAGCTAATGGGGATCGAAATAAACTAAACTAAACCTTTGTAGTACAACCGAAATGTTTTCGTTTAAGGTGCCTTTTAATTTTTTAGCACTGCCTCCTGAGACCGCTACCTGCGAAGGATGCAAGCAGACTGACAGAGGGGAGAAGAATGGAGTATAATCAGAGTACAGGCAACAGGAAGGGGAGAAGCTGCCCACAATTGTCATGTCCTTATGAAGATATTAAGGAAGAGCCGAGATCAAGTCTGAACACAAGTGAAAACACAGAGGAGAGGAAAGAGAGGAAGCCTGGATACGGGATGAGCAGGGAGGAAAAGGATATACTGTTCAACATGAAGGAGGAGGAAGGAGAGGGGTGTCTGAGTGTGAAAATGGAGAGGGAGGATAGTGTGAGAGATGAAGAGGGACTTTGGAGGGAGGAAAAAAAAGAGAGGGTTGAACAGGAGAGAGATTTAACCAATCAAATGGCCCAAACTGACAGAAGGGAGAAGAATGGAGTAAAATCAGAATGTAGGCAACAGGAAGGGGAACTGTCCACTCTTGTCATGTCCTTATTGCTAAAACAGCCAAGAGTGCTGATTCGCCGACTTGAATTCACAAGTATCTCAGTTCCTGTGTCATCACCTCCACATTCCCTGTCCAGCACAAGAGACCAGGGAACAAGATTTCCATGGAGACGGCATGAGCTCTCACCAGTGAGGATGAGGTCACTGGGGCAGAATGTGCAGGTCGTGACCCAGAAGAGAAAGATGATTAGCCAATTGGAAAGATCCCTGAAAGCTTCATCAATGAACGGGTAAGAATCAATTGGGAAATGGACAATGTCTCTTCTCACTGCTGTCAAATCTTATATGAAATAATGTGCCTTTTACAGGAGCTGTGCTGAAGCCTCCTGTAGCTCTCCTGTCATCACCCCCAGGAACCAAGACACAGGTTAAGATCTCTGCTAATCATTTTTGGCCTAGACATAGCTAGTTCCAGTCAGGGCTAAGTCAGCCAATAGAAAGGGATGTAATCATTTAGCAAACAGAAGAAAGGTTAGTCTAGCACAGAGCTAGAGGTGGTTGACAAGTGTCAATGCAGGACATTTAAGATTTTGAGGAAAAGGACGAAAAACAACAATCTGTAAACATGATTATTGGGCATTTAAGGCTGTTTGAAACCAATATTGAGATGATTTCTGCTTTATGACTGAGGTGCATTTTCTTCTGATTAGAGTTTTGAAATAGGGAGATGGGCCTGGAGGGACAGTGTATCACTTCTAATATAAATATAAATCCTCACTTTTTCTTGTTTGTATCCATTTGTACTTTCTCTCAATTACGGTTGTATTCATCAGCACCTACTTGTATATTTCCAAAAAGCTTAATGTCACCTTTACCCCTTCTCTCTCCTCAGGACACCTTGTTGAGGTGTCCTCTCGGGTGTTTGCCTGCTCCCAGTGCCCATTCGTTAACATGGAGGAAGTGAATCTTCACCAGCACATTGAGAAGGTTCACTCAGAGGAGCACAGCCAGATCCTGAGGTCTGGAGGAAACCCAACAGGGAGCCCACTGCTTCCCAGCAGCATACATCAGCACCCCACACCCCCTAAGACTCTCCCCACCCTAACACAGTCACACACAGGTACTCCAGGGGCCCACCCATGTTCCCAGTGTGGGACGAGCTTCAGATCTGAACCCCTGCTGAAAAAACACCAGCAAATCCATACAGGGGAGCGTCCATACCACTGCTCCCAATATGGGAACAGTTTCAGTCATGTAAGTAACCTGAGGGAACACCAACAGATTCACACAGGAGAGCGCCCATACCACTGCTCCCAGTGTGGGAAGAGTTTCAGTACAGATGGAACTCTTAAACAACACCAGAGAACTCACACAGGGGAGAGGCCATACCACTGTGCACAGTGTGGGAAGAGTTTCAGCAGAGATGGAACTCTTAAACTACACCAGCAGACTCACACAGGGGAGAGGCCGTACCATTGTGCACAGTGTGGGAAGAGTTTCAGCAGAAATGGAACACTTAAACTACACCAGCAAACTCACACAGGGGAGAGGTCGTACCACTGTGCACAGTGTGGGAAGAGTTTCAGTAGAGATGGGAATCTTAAAGAACACCAGCGAACTCACACAGGGGAGAGGCCGTACCACTGTGCACAGTGTGGGAAGAGTTTCAGCAGAGATGGAACTCTTAAACAACACCAGCGGACTCACACACAGTGTGGGAAGAGGAGAGCACCAGTGGACTCACACAGGGAGAGGTACCACTGTGCACAGTGTGGGAAGAGTTTCAGCAGAGATGGAACTCTTAAACTACACCAGCAGAGATGGACTCTTAAACACACAGGGGAGAGGCCGTACCATTGTGCACAGTGTGGGAAGAGTTTCAGCAGAAATGGAACACTTAAACTACACCAGCGAACTCACACAGGGGAGAGGTCATACCACTGTGCACAGTGTGGGAAGAGTTTCAGTAGAGATGGGAATCTTAAAGAACACCAGCGAACTCACACAGGGGAGAGGCCGTACCACTGTGCACAGTGTGGGAAGAGTTTCAGTGACTCCGGTAACCTAAAGAGACACCAGCGGACTCACACAGGGTAGATGGATTATAAAGGTTATATAAAATAAATTTAAAAATAAAGCACGTTTGTCCTTGGACAGGGGTTGTGTGTGTTTTTGTATGTTTACATGTGTGTACATGGTAAAGGCATCCAAAGATATGTGTTGTATATCAGTTTGTATATGTTCTACTGTCTTCATTTCTTTGTTTTAATGTTGGGTTTTTTAGCTTTTCATTTTAAATTGAAATAAACTTCCATGATCTATTCTAGTGTATTTAATGTTGTACTTTAATAGTTTAATGTAAATAAAATGGGCTTTTGCTTTCCCCCATGATGGCTGTATTCTTCCAGGGAATAAGTGAAGACGAGGCAGAGTGTGAGTGTTAGTGATGTGTGTTCTTACACAGGGTGTCCGCGGATCCTTGAAAAGTATTAAAATTTGTTAAATTTGTTTATCAACCTTAAAGGTCTTAAATGTCTTAAATCCATCTTTCAGAGGTCTTAAAAATGCCATAGACAGGAAAGATAAAAATTTGGATTTGTCATTTTATGTTTCATTGTGAAATCTGGGGGAAAAACGGGTAACGGGAGATAAAGTCGGAGATTTTTTATTTACCGTTTTGTACCGTCACGCAGACCGGAATGAGCGGAACCAACAGAGGTCCTTATGTTTGCGGGGAACTATTTCAGCAACGGAGTCGACTCTCTCGAGCACAATATTAAAGTTCAACAAGCTAAGTTAGCTAACTTAACTTGGGAAAGTGCAAATTTGATGAGAACTGGCTCGATAACCCAGCGTTTGCGCCATGGTTGGTCCCAGTCAAAGACAATCATGAGGCCCGCTGCAAACTGCAAAATAGATTTTAAACTCGGGACGATGGGGGTGAAAGCAGTCGAATCGCACATGCAGAGCGCCAAGCATAAATCGGTTGATAAAACCCGCCTGCAAACGACAAGTATTTCGCATTTCTGTTCGGCCCCTGCCTCCACTTCAGCTGCGCCATCTCAGATAGGACTATCTGCAACACCAACAACATCTGCACGAACAGAAGTCCGGACAACATTCGGCTCCACGCCGACGCTTGAAGCTGAGGTACGGTGGGTTCTGAACACTGTCACGAAGCACCAGTCCTACAATGGCAATGACGGGTAGGAGAGTTATTCCGTGCTATGTTCCCTGACTCGAAATCGCTAAAACATTCACATGCGGCAAAGAAAACTGCCTACATAGCAAGGTTTGGATTGGCCGCTTATCTCCGAAATAATCTAATCGCGGATGTAAACAAGGACACGTTTGTGTTGATGTTCGATGAAAGCCTCAACCAAAACCACGAAAACAAAACAACTGGACCTTCATGTGCGCTACTGGGACAAAGATCAAGTTCGGTCCAGATACCTGGGTTCGCAGTTCATGGGGCATGGAACAGCTCGAGATCTACTGCACCAAGTAAGTAGTGAGAAATTATCTAACGTTAGCTAAAATATTGGAGCACTATAAGCTTGTAAAAAGACAGTACATAAAGTGCTATAAATATGATACGTGTATTATTAAGTTGTTATATGCTTCATATATTATTCTCATTTAATCTTCAGGAATGTGCAGAGCAGATGGACATGCGAAAGCTCCTGTCAGTCTCAATGGACAGCCCAAATGTGAACTTTTAAGTTTCTGGAACAATTGCAGCAGGAGCAATCTGAGAGAATTGGAGAAGAGGGCCACAGAACTGAGATACATGCCCCCCAAGTGACTACACATATGGCAGTTTCAATGCTAGGCCCATCAGTGGTCCCTATGCAGTGGTCCTCCCGTTTGTCTCTAATGTCATTAACTCCTCTCTTTCCTCTGGCTCTGTCCCCTCCTCCCTCAAATGTGCTCAGGTTGTCCCCTCCTCAAAAACCCTCTCTGAATCCTGCTGTCATCTCTAACTACCGACCTGTCTCTCTCCTCCCATTCCTTTCCAAAACGTTAGAGCGGGCTGTCTATAATCAACTGTCTGCTCATCTCTTACAGAACGACCTACTCGATCCCAACCAATCTGGGTTCAGAGCAGGCCACTCCACAGAGACTGCTCTCCTTGCGGTCACTGAGGCTCTTCACGCCGCTAAGTCCCGATCCCTTAGCTCCGTCCTCCTCCTCCTTGACCTGTCGGCGGCGTTCGACACCGTGGACCACCGGATCCTGCTCTCATCTCTCGTCGAGATGGGAATCTCTGGATCTGCGCTGACATGGTTCGAGTCCTACCTGGCCGACCGGTCCTACCAGGTGGCCTGGAGAGGATCCTCTCCTCCCCGCACCCTCTCTACCGGTGTCCCGCAGGGCTCGGTGCTAGGCCCTGTCCTATTTTCTCTGTACACCAAGTCACTTGGCTCTGTTATTTCTGCTCATGGTTTTTCCTATCACTGTTATGCTGATGACACTCAACTGTTTCTCTCCTTCCTCCATCTGATACCCAGGTCCCGGCACGGATCTCTGCATGCCTGGCTGACATCTCCGCATGGATGTCCACCCACCACCTGAAGCTGAACCTGGGGAAGACAGAGCTGCTCTTCCTCCCAGCGAAGGGCTCCCCGATGATTGATACGTCAATTACCGTGGAAGGCTCCATAGTGTCTCCGTCCCAGTCTGCCAGGAGTCTTGGGGTAACCCTGGACAACCAGCTGTGCTTCTCGAGCCACATTGCAGCGATCTCTCGGACCTGCCGTTTCTCCCTCCACAACATCCGGAGGATCAGACCGTTCCACACCCAAGAGGCCACTCAACTCCTGGTCCAGGCCCTGGTGATCTCACGTCTGGACTACTGCAATTCCTTGCTGGCAGGCCTTCCGGCCTGTGCCATCAAGCCACTGCTTGGGATCAGAGGAAGCACTCTGGGGGGGAGCCAACCCTCTTCTGGCTGGCACCAAAAAGATGAAGGGAATAAACGGGGGAGTCAAGAGCACATACAAATAAGCATCAGATGATAACTACAGTTGGAGAGAGATTCAATTTAAGTAGAGTACTGAAACCCATCAAGGCTTTACAGGGCAAAGTTAAAGGACAACCCAGATTGCTGGAGATTACCTGCAGAGGGCGCTCTGGTGCATGCGCTGTAGAGCTGCCCTAAAGCCCAACACTTATGGTTTTGGTGCATGAGAGTGTGAAGGGGGTCATAGGGTTTGAGGTTCCTTTTTGCCCTAGGTGTTTTGTGTTGAGGGACCCTTCCTTAATCGAGGACCTCCCTTCCTCAGACTCAGACTGGGTTCACACTGCAGTGATGCTGGGTAGGAGGCTGTTCAGCATATGTGGTCCCAGTGGTAATTGAACCCACAACCTAAGCATTGCCAACATCATGCTCTACCTACTGAGCCACACAGGACCATGCTCTACCTAGTGAGTCACACAGAACCATGCTCTACCTACTGAACCACACAGAACCATGCTCTACCTACTGAGCCACACAGAACCACGCTCTACCTACTGAGCCACACAGAACCAGCTCCCTAGGCAGAGTGGCACCTCCTGCTTAGTAAAGTAGCTGCCTCTGAAAGACTCCTGACTGCTACACAGGGTGGAAGATTTTTTCCTTTAGTGGAACAAATATCTTTGTTATATTGAGGGCCCCTTTACCCCCCTTTCCTCACAGTACTTAACTCTCCAAGAGTGGTCATTGTGTTGTAATTTGATTCACTATGTATGTTACATATTATTAATTTATACACAGATACATATTTATTTTATTTTTCCTTTATCTTTATCTTTACATTTTTATTTATTATTATTGTTGTTTTTAATTATTATTGTTTATATTGTGTTTTCTGTAATTGTTGTATTCTTCTTTTACATAACATGGAAAATGACCTTGAAAATTCTTTAAAGTACTCATCGTAAAAATTATACAGATTAATTACAAGGAAAAGCAACCAGGCCTCGCCCTTCATAAGGGCCCTTCTCTCCAGGCCTCGCCCTTCATAAGGGCCCTTCTCTCCAGGCCTTGCCCTTCATAAGGGCCCTTCTCTCCAGGCCTCGCCCTTCATAAGGGCCCTTCTCTCCAAGGCAGAAGCTTCATCCATGATGTCCAGGAGGGATTCTCCCCCAGTCTCCTCTCTCACATAGTGGAGAATGCCATGTAAATACATCCATTCAGCAGCGCTACAAACGCCAATAATTCAGTCATGCTGTATCTACACAGTCTAAGAATGACGAGAGATTCCTAAGATGCACACACAATCATCAAAATCATAATCATAGAACTTGTGAAAGGGAGACATTTGGTCAAATATGAAATATGACCAATATATAAAATATGAAAATTGGAACATTCTGCTACTTCATAACTGTCCCTGAAGTACTTTATTTTGGCAACTGAAAAAAGTAAATCGGTGTCATAGACGAACCACTATTCACAGCCACCTGTAAGAAAACAGACCAAGAACAATTATTGCATGTTAAAAACTACAGGTTAGCCCAGTTACATGTCGGTAACATGTTGACATTAGAACAGAAATTAAATAGGAAATATTCAATGCACAAGCAGCTTTGGATAAAATTAAAGCGTGTGTAAAATTTAGTATGTAAATTGTAATGAATTCTCAGATCCACAAAGAGAACAGCATTGCTGTAAATATTTGGTGTTGTGCAGTTGTCCGGTTGTTTTTGCTTGTTTTCAGTGTTGTGTAGTTTTCAGTGTTGAGTGTTGTGCAGTTGATAATGTTGAGTGTTGCGCAATTGTATTGTTTGTGTTGAGTGCTGTGTTTTGTTGTGTAATTGTATGGAATATCGTGTTGTGTCACTGTGTTGTGTTGTGTAACTGTGCTGTGTTGTATTGTGTAACTGTGCTGTGTTGTTTTGTGTTGTGTTGACAGACCCAGGGGCTGATGTGTCTCTCTGCATCATGGCTGCCCCCAGCGCGTCCAGGACGAACGCAGTGAGATACGGCACCATGTGTGAAAACGTGCTCAACCTGGAGGTGCTGCTGGCCGACAGCACTATATTCCACACCGCAGGCAGGGAGCGTCGGCCCAGGTAATATAATTCATATATATATATACTGTATATATATCCCCATCGCAGCACGCATCAGATTCAAGTCACTGGTGCTTGCTTTTCAAGCGGCCAGAGGTACTGCTCCCCCATACCTCCAGTCACTCATCACTCCCTACACACCTCCCAGACCCCTCCGCTCCGCCTCCTCTGGTAAACTGACTGCCCCATCCCTCCGGGTACTTGGCAGCCGCTCCTCGCGGTCTCGCCTCTTCTCTGTCCTGATCCCTCGCTGGTGGAACGACCTTCTGCAATCGGTCAGGACCGCGGAATCACTTACGATCTTCCGCAAGAGACTCAAAACCCACCTCTTCAGACTCCACTACCACTGAACTCTGTCCATCTAGCTAAATTGTCTTCATCACTGTTTACTTGTTCAACACTATACTCCCCCCCCAAAAAAAAAAAAAAAAATAAAATAAAATAAAAAATTCACGAACCTTTTCCTTCCCGGTGTTACAGGTATGGTACGCAGATGCCTGCAATGATGTCTATTGCTGTATTCCTGCACTGATCTCGTGCGCTAACTATGATTGTTCCTACCATGTATTAATGACATCTTGTAAGTCGCTGTGGATAAGACTAGTTACCTAGTTAGCACGAAACGTTATTATAAGTAACGTTAGCTAGTCTAGATGTATAAGTATCTGATTCAGTGGCGCTGCTAGATACCACAATGTGTAGCTAGCGAACGTTAAGTTATTCTATTTTTGAATTAAGAAAAACAGCCCGGATATTTAGCCAGCTAACTAACATTTTGCTCATTTCTTTAACTGAAAGGCCATTAAGAGTGACGTCAGGCGCACTGAAAAATATAAACAAACCAACAGGCCAATCGCATCTCGTATCTCGACGCAAGCGCAGATGACCGTGCTCTAAAGGAGTGGCATCTAGCCTCTACGGTTCCCAATAAAACGCGCACATTTTCAAGACTATTTCCGGCATTCGTTTTCGTTTAATCGTATTTTCATATTGATATATATACAATCGCCTTGAAATCTACATATCCCAGAAATCTAAATATACATATCTACATATACGTAGGTGAGACACTTTTGAAATGGCATAAACAAGTCGTTATTTTGTTTTGGGGTTGACGAGAAAACGAATTCTCCTCAGGTACAGTCCGTTTCAACACGTAGGTTCCTTAATTTGTTGTGCTCCGGACTGTAATAGTGAGGCACAAACCGCTGGTTTCCTCTCAAATAAGGCGTGTTCTTGGAAGCAGGGGAGGGGCGCATGTAAGCGGCCTTTTTGAACGGCACAGACTCACTTTTAACAGCAGCGTCTCCTCGCAAAGTTAACAAGAAACCACGAACGCTGTGGATGCAGGATTAAGTATAATTCAGGCCGTAGTATTTTGAAGCCTTTTAGGCTAATTCCTTCACAATATTTAGACACACAGAAAACGCTTAACGGGAAACCAGGGGTGAGCATACATTTATCTTTGCCTTTTATGCAATGCAGGGTTCGACAACGTAGCAAACTACCAATGTAACATTACGAGTTTGCCAACTTCAGCGAACGTATCCAGCGGCGTTAGGTCTTTGATTATGCACTGGGGGTTCCAATCCAAAGCAATCTCACAGCTACATAGCTAGCCAGCTATCTAGTACGTTAATTAAAATGAAGAATTTGTTGTATACCCCATTTTTAGCCATATATTTGTTGTATTACATGATCCACACCTGAAAGATTTAGCCCATCAAGTAGCTAGTTTCCAAGCGATTTATAAACCAACATATAGATGCATAGTAATGTGCCAAAATAACCAACGATTTACCATGTGGTCAGATATTGAACATGGCTAGTGAACGTTTTTTTCCTCCAATTCCTGGCTTTGACTGCCGACATTTTCCACGACGGACGTTGTTCATAATGTTGAACAACATAAAAAAACTAAAACGTTATAAGCTAGATTAAGGGACCAATTATTTTTGAGCAGTTTATCCGCAATTGTGAAGGTACTGTTCGCGTGCTAGCCAGTAAGGCGATTAGTTCGCTCTGTGTACTAATAGGCCATAAGGTGAACCCGTTTTTCGTTTAATCTCGTTCCCATCAAACCCGACTACATACTTTTTACTTCATAAAAAAGATCTATTGGTGTTGAGGAGAAAAAAAAAGTTCTACTCGTGGAATCCTGCAGTTATTTTGAAATCAGTGTTTAAATTCGGTACTAGTACGTCCTGGGCGTAATCAATAGTTTGTTGAGTGGTGAAGCGGCCGTCACGTGATCCCGCTAGACCAATAAGGTGGCCGCTTTTTGGAACTAGCTTCCAAGATGTGTGCCTCCACGTCGTTAACAAGCAGTAGCGAAGATAAAGGAAATCCTGCCAAAAGTCCTCCGAAAGTGTGTTTAGTGCTTTCAAAATGATATATCGCAAGTTCAGGACTAAATAAAAGGTATCCAGGACGTTAATTTAACTTTTTCTTGTTTCTGGTGAAATTTCATTGAAATCTGTCGATGCAAAATGCGATATTTTTGACCCGGAATGTGAGATATCTTTGCCCAAATGCTCACTGCCTGCGCAACATGTAATTATGTGATTAATTGATTATGTAATGTAACTTCAGATAAGATAGATTTGTTCTTGCACTTACCTCAGCACTGGTTATGCTCGTGGATGCTTGTTTAGTAGGGAGATGTACTTATGATTTCCGGTGACTAGCAGTTCTCTTGCTTACCTACGTTAAATGCACTTATTGTAAGTCGCTTTGGATAAAATAATCTGCTAAATGCCTGTACATCTTGTAAGTCGCTCTGGATAAGAGCGTCTGCTAAATGCTTAAAATGTAAAATGTAAAAATGTAATGAATGGGAATAAAAAACGAAAATCATATGCTGATGGTTCTGCTTGCAACTTTATTCTTGCAGCATCTGTGAGGCCATTGGCAGCTACAGTACATATAGAACCGTAGGCAGAGGTCTACCTCGACCGAGATTTGACAAAGTAATGGACATTCAGCGATAACAATGCACAATTTGACTACATTACAGAGGGAATAGAGAGAGGGCTACAGAGCTAAGAAGAAGCAACAAAGGTGAAAGTTTGATGACACAGAGATGCCGTTCTGAAGCAATACCTGCACAAATCTGTACAAGTACACTGATGAGATATTTTGTGATGTTAAATTAATCGAAATAAAAGTTTATTTGATTTAAATAAAAGTCAAAAGTACACCTCAACAAAACCATTATCTTTATGAACAGTTAGAGCAGTCTGTGTCAAAGCAAGACAAAAAAGTCTATAGATCAGAAACACCCCACCCCCACCCCACATTTCCCAGGTAACATGGCAAGTCTCTTAGTCATCACTATCACTATCAGGAGAGCTATGATCACATGTAGCCCTTTCCTCAGTTTCTTTGAAAACATTTGCACAATTTTGGCACCGACATAAATCTGTACAAGACAGTCTTGCAGACATACAGGAACATCTTCCTGTCTCGCATTTGCCTTGCCTGCAACTGCAGTGGACTACCTGCAACACACTTTCAGGGGCAGGATTTCTAGTCATCCAGGTCACTGTTAAGTCCCCATCCTCAAGGTGCCATCCATTGCCAGCAGGTGATGGGGCACACATCTTAGCTTTAACCCTCTGAGGTCCGTGCTAAGCTTTGAGATGGTTTTTGATTTTGGCATGGTCTGATATTTATCTCAATTTCATCAACTTAACACACACTTACTCCAAAGTGTTTGGTATTTTTATTTGAAGGACAATCACAGCTACATTTGTATGCCATCAGTAGTTTGGTCAGTATCATATGCAGCTTGTAAATAGATCTACAAACACACAAGTTAAAAATAGTAAATTTTTCTGCTGTCACAAAAGTTGTGAAAGCACACTAAACTATAGTGACGAATTGTTTTGCCAATGTGCGTTTGTTCATCAAGGTCTTGGTTATGTAACCCTACGGTCTAACAGCGGGCGATTCGGCAACTAGTTGCCGGAAATGCATTGATTCTCTATGAGAGTGAGCGACTTCCGGTGCCTGACCCATTGCCCGATTTGTGGGTGTTTCGGTGTCCCAGAAAAGTTGAAAATTCTGAACTTTCGGGCAATGTTGCCCGGTAAGAGGCAATCAAATTCATGTCTTGCTCTTTTTACCTTCCACGCGGAAACCAACACAACACCGAAATTGTGTTCCTAGTTCTGACACTTCAACATGAGTGAGGAGAAACTGTTAACAGCGGTCTGCAATACCCATACTTTATTTAATCCTAAAAGCATAAATATTTATAGCTAGCTAAACTTATATGGCCTACATACATCTTATTTAATGTTTGTGTTGGTTAAAAGGCTATTTTTTATCGCATGGGTACGTTTGGAAAACGCACTGGAGAGAAATTTCGAGCTGTTTCCAGCGCAAGTATATGGCCGTACTTGCAAAAAGCCTTCTGAGTTTGAGTTTGCGGTTCATAATTAAAGGAAACAATACTGCTAGCCAACTAATATTTATAATAAAGATTCTCAAAATCTATGATGAACTATTCGTTTACCATGCAAAAATTGTGTTCCTAGTTCCGACACTTCAACATGAATGAGGAGAAACTTAACAGCGGTCTGCAGTA
Source organism: Aldrovandia affinis (assembly GCA_029706075.1). Classification (NCBI taxonomy): domain Eukaryota; kingdom Metazoa; phylum Chordata; class Actinopteri; order Notacanthiformes; family Halosauridae; genus Aldrovandia; species Aldrovandia affinis. Next base: position 55,132 of record JAINUG010000603.1, read on the forward strand.
CCCCATACTTTATTTAATCCTAAAAGCATAAATATTTATAGCTAGCTAAACTTATATGGCCTACATACATCTTATTTAATGTTTGTGTAGGTTAAAAGGCTATTTTTTTATCGCATGGGTACGTTTGGAAAACGCACCGGAGAGAAATTGCGAGCTGTTTCCAGCGCAAGTATATGGCCGTAATTGCAAAAAGCCTTCTGAGTTTGAGTTTGCGGTTCATAATTGAAGGAAACAATACTGCTAGCCAACTAATATTTACAATAAAGATTCTCAAAATCTATGATGAACTATTCGTTTACCATGCCAAAAAATTGTAAGCACGTCGGAAGCATTTTTGAGGACGCCAGTCAAGCGTGGTGAACGCCCACTGGGTAATTTATTGCCTAGTATCGCCCGCTGTTAGACCGTAGGGTTAGGGTGTGAAAATAGTTTAGCACATCTGAGATCTAAATAGCTAAAAACCTGTTTTTATCAGAACTGGTCACATTTATTTCAGGCTGTGGGAGGGCTAAATGCTAAATACCTGAATATTCATTATTCGTTGTCCACACCTCTAAGATCTGTCAGATGGGCCATCTCTCTCTCAAAGGCCATCAGAGTAAGCAAGTCAGTGAGCCATGCAGAAGACAGAAAAAAAACAAATGCTTTTTTCATTTTGGAAGATTTATTTAAAACAGAACACAAACTACAGTAGGATATACAGGGGAATGCCATATATTACAAGTCATACAGCCTAACAATAATGCACATAATATCCTCCTGAGACCCAAGGAAAAAAAGGGTCTTCCAATTAAACTTTTTTTGTGATTTCATGCCTCTTTAGAGTTAAAACAACAACTCACAATTTAGATTTTAAATGGCTAAGCAATATTTGAGTTACCATTTCTCCTTTCACGACAAGCGCTTCTTGTGGCAGCAGCCATTTTGGCTCTCAATTTGTTACGTTGCAACACGCGGAATATGTAGTCACAAGAAGCGGAATTCATATATTGAATATATATATACGAGTATTTGATATTTTGTCCTCGCCGCTTCCATCAATGCTCTCAAACACTGCAGCGCAGAAAATCTTTCCATCTTGAATAAAATTGTATGTCTGTATAAAATCTTGCTTCAAATTGTCAGCCTAACAATAATGCACATAATATCCTCCTGAGACCCAAGGGGAAAAAAAGGGTCTTCCAATTCAACTTTTTTGTGATTTCATGCCTATATTTGAGTTACCATTTCTCCTTTCACGACAAGCGCTTCTTGTGGCAGCAGCCATTTGGCTCTCAATTTGTTACGTTGCAACACGCGGAATATGTAGTCACAAGAAGCGGAATTCATATATTGAATATATATATACAGTATTTGATATTTTGTCCTCGCTTTCCATCAATGCTCTCAAACACTGCAGCGCAGAAAAATCTTTCCATCTTGAATAAAATTGTATGTCTGTATAAAATCTTGCTTCAAATTGTCAGCCTAACAATAATGCACATAATATCCTCCTGAGACCCAAGGGGAAATTTTTGTGATTTCATGCCTCTTTAGAGTTAAAACAACAACTCACAATTTAGATTTTAAATGGCTAAGCAATATTTGAGTTACCATTTCGCCTTTCACGACAAGCGCTTGTGGCAGCAGCCATTTTGGCTCTTCAGGAAGAGGTTTATGTTAGAATATGTTTAGCGTCACAAGACGCGGAATTCATATATTTTCACGAGTATTTGAAAACATCAATGCTTCAAACACTGCAGCGCAGAAAATCTTTCCATCTTGAATAAAATTGTATGTCTGTATAAAATCTTGCTTCAAATTGTCGTGACAGTTTGTGTTGTTTACGCCGGCGTTTTCACACATGGCCCCACGCCCCTCCCCACGCACCTCCCCGAAACTAGCACCTAGTTACCATGTCAATAGAAGGGGACGTTACTAAAAGGTAAAAACAGAGTAAAAAGCAAGGTTTACTTTTGGTCTAATTAACCTAATTTTTAAAATCCCATTTGATTTGCCAGTGCTCAAATCGGAAAGTCGCGATTCTAAGGTTTCTGTCAATGTTTTTGTCGCGTGTGTATGATAAAGTATCGCGAAGTTAGAAATAGTAATATACTTTTATTGCTGCTGGGAGCGTCACCGCTCCCGTCGACCTCAGGGGGTTAAGAGATGATGTCATTATTGCTGCTTGGTAGTTTGCAAGGCAAGGGCAAAAGAAAGACATTTTCTGTTGCTTGTGAAAAAGATGAATACCTGACTGCCTTTACAAATCTGGGTAGCAGCTTTAACCTGGACCAGTCTACCTTTGCAATACTTTGCAAATACGTGTGCCACCTGTATGACCAGTCAGCTGCTGAAAATGTGAATGAGGCACGATACAAGGCATTCATCAGCCTTGCCAGAACTATCCATTCACCCCACAAGTGACACCCTGTACCAACACTGCAAAAGGGCAAACTACCAAGTAGGAGTGGGCGCTATACCGGTATGAAAGTGACAAATTGAGTGATAGTAGTTAGTAGCTACATCTATTTTTTATTTTAATCTAACCTCCAGGTTCCTACGAAAAAAAGAAGCATGTTAATATGTTGAGCTATTTTTTTGAGCGAAATGAGCGAACACGCAGAAAGTGACGTTACTTTCGCATTTCTGAGTTTTTGGTGAATTTATTTTTGTTGGCATGACAGTATTTATGCATCCCCGGGACATCGGTTCCATCAGAACAGGTGTTCTCAGTGGCTGGTCTTACTGTAAACAGGCGCGCACACGGCTCACCCCTGAACACGTGGATATGCTTCTATTCTTAAATAAAAACAAGTAAGGGGACGAGTTAGGAAGTATGCCAAGCCTCCGCTGCTGGACAGCCCTTTTCATTTCAAAAGGAATATTGTTTTCATTGTTAGGCCTACTGAATGGTGTTTCATTTCCTTCATAATTCCTATTGTTTTATGCTGTTAAAATAGGCCTGTGTCTCAAAAGTTTGAGTAAAGCTTTGATTGAGGAAACAAAACGCACATTTTGTATTCTGTCATGCGCTAGATTTTGCAGTTTTTAAATATTTTTTGAAAAGATTAATCAATTAATTTTTTGTTATCGTGGGTGACGATCGATCAAGGACATTTCTTAAAATTAGCATCCCTAAATGTAGCACAAAACAATGGTTGTGTCTCTGTCAAAAAGCGGCTGTTTGTGAAGACAGCTGCTTTTTGACACCATTTGCCATCTTTTCTTTCAAGACATGTCCCAAGGCATTATTTGGGCAAACATTCTCTGAAGTAATTCTACCTTTGTAGTACAACCGAAATGTTTTCATTTAAGGTGCCTTTTAATTTTTTAGCACTGCCTCCTGAGACCGCTACCTGCGAAGGATGCAAGCAGACTGACAGAGGGGAGAAGAATGGAGTATAATCAGAGTGCAGGCAACAGAAAGGGGAGAAGCTGCCCACAATTGTCATGGCCTTATGAAGACATGAAGGATGAATCTGTGATGGAATGCACAGATTATACAGGGGTGGAGCCGAGATCAAGTCTGAACACAAGTGAAAACACAGAGGAGAGGAAAGAGAGGAAGCCTGGATATGGGATGAGCAGGGAGGAAAAGGATATACTGTTCAACATGAAGGAGGAGGAAGGAGAGGGGTGTCTGAGTGTGAAAATGGAGAGGGAGGATAGTGTGAGAGATGAAGAGGGACTTTGGAGGGAGCAAAAAAAAGAGAGGGTTGAACAGGAGAGAGATTTAACCAATCAAATGGCCCAAACTGACAGAAGGGAGAAGAATGGAGTAAAATCAGAATGTGGGCAACAGGAAGGGGAACTGTCCACTCTTGTCATGTCCTTATTGCTAAAACAGCCGAGAGTGCTGATTCGCCGACTTGAATTCACGAGTATCTCAGTTCCTGTGTCATCACCTCCACATTCCCTGTCCAGCACAAGAGACCAGGGAACAAGATTTCCATGGAGACGGCATGAGCTCTCACCAGTGAGGATGAGGTCACTGGGGCAGAATGGGCAGGTCGTGACACAGAAGAGAAAGATGATTAGCCAATTGGAAAGATCCCTGAAAGCTTCATCAATGAACGGGTAAGAATCAATTGGGAAATGGACAATGTCTCTTCTCACTGCTGTCAAATCTTATATTAAATAATGTGCCTTTTACAGGAGCTGTGCTGAAGCCCCCCATAGCTCTCCTGCCATCACCCCCAGGAACCAAGACACAGGTTAAGATCTCTGCTAATCATTTTCTCTGGTTGCAGGCTGAGCCCTTTGGCCTAGACATCGCTAGTTCCAGTCAGGGCTAAGTCAGGCAATAGAAAGGGATGTAATCATTTAGCAAACAGAAGAAATGTTAGTCTAGCACAGAGCTGGAGGTGGTTGACAGGTGTCAATGCAGGACATTTAAGCTTTTGAGAAAAAGGACAAAAAACAATCTGTAAACATGAATATTGGACATTTAAGGCTGTTTGAAACCAATATTGAGATGATTTCTGCTTTATCATTGAGGTGCATTTTCTTCTGATTAGATTTTTGAAATGGGGAGGATATGGGCCTGGAGGGACTGTGTATCACTTCTAATATATATATAAATCCTCATTTTTTCTTGTTTGGTCTTTAGCATTGTATCCATTCGTACTTTCTCTCAATTACGGTTGTGTTCATCAGCACCTACTTACTTGTATATTTCCAAAAAACGTAATGTCTCCTTTACCCCTTTTCTCTCCTCAGGACACCTTGTTGACGTGTCCTCTCAGGTGTTTGCCTGCTCCCAGTGCCCATTCGTTCACATGGAGGAAGTGAATCTTCACCAGCACATTGAGAAGGTTCACTCAGAGGAGCACAGCCAGATCCTGAGGTCTGGAGGAAACCCAGCAGGGAGCCCACTGCTTCCCAGCAGCACACATCAGCACCCCACACCCCCTAAGACTCTCCCCACCCTAACACAGTCACACACAGGTACTCCAGGGGCCCACATATGTTCCCAGTGTGGGACGAGCTTCAGATCTGAACCCCTGCTGAAAAAACACCAGCGAATCCATACAGGGGAGCGTCCATACCACTGCTCCCAGTGTGGGAAGAGATTCAGTAGAAATAGAACTCTTAAAGAACACCAGATAACTCACACAGGGGAGAGGCCGTACCACTGTGCACAGTGTGGTAAGAGTTTCAGTCAAAATGGGAATCTTAAACAACACCAGCGGATTCACACAGGGGAGAGGCCGTACCACTGTGCACAGTGTGGGAAGAGCTTCAGTCACTCGGGTCACCTAAAGAATCACCAGCGGACTCACACAGGGGAGAGGCCGTACCACTGTGCACAGTGTGGGAAGAGTTTCAGTCACTCATGTAACCTAAAGAAACACCAGCGGACTCACACAGGGGAGAGGCCGTACCACTGTGCACAGTGTGGGAAGAGTTTCAGTCACTCATGTAACCTAAAGAAACACCAGCGGACTCACACAGAGGAGAGGACGTACCACTGTGCACAGTGTTGGAAGAGTTTCAGTACAGATGAGAATCTTAAACTACACCAGCGAACTCACACAGGGGAGAGGCCGTTCCACTGTGCACAGTGTGGGATGAGTTTCAATCAGTCAGCTGACCTAAAGAAACACCTGCGGACTCACACAGGGTAGAGACTGAATCAAGCACGTTGATGAAAAAAGTGTTCTGGCTGTTAATGATGTGGTTATTTGTTCTTGTTTGTTTATCTGTTCTGTGTTTTGTAAATGATCTTACTTTTAGAATGTGTTTCTGTAACCGCAATCTTTACTCTACATTTTACTCTGTATGTCTTCTGTCTGTTCCCATTTTAATCTGTATATGTTGTTGTTGTAATCATATGGCTTCCCTGAATTAATAAAGGTTAAATAAAATGCATTTAAAAATAAAGCACATTTGTCCTTGGACATGGGTTGTGTGTGTACATGTTAAAGGCATCCAAAGATGTATGTTGTATATCAGTTTGTATATGTTCTACTATCTTAATTTCTTTGTTTTAATGTTGGGTTTTTAATTTTTAATTTTAAATTGAAATAAACTTCCATGATCTATTCCAGTGTATTAAATGTTGTACTTTAATAGTTTAATGTAAATAAAATTGGCTTTTGCTTTCCCCCATGATGGCTGTATTCTCCCAGGGAATAAGTGAAGACGAGGCAGTGTGTGAGTGTTAGTGATGTGCAGGCCAGTATTCTTGCACTTTTTTTATTTGTATTACAGAATGAATCCAGTTTATTTGTATAAACAAGTATACTTTAATAAGTATATTGTCACAAAGCAGCTTTATAGAGTATGGAACCTTAAACCCATCGAAGAGCTTGCCAAGGGCAACAGTGGCAAGGACAAACTCCCTGAAGGGCACAGGAAGGGAGAAACCTTAAGAGGAAGCACTCTGGGGGGGAGCCAACCCTCTTCTGGCTGGCACCAAAAAGATGAAGGGAATAAACGAGTTAAGAGCACATAAAAATAAGCATCAGATGATAACTACAGTTGGTGGGAGATAACAAGCAGCACTATAACCATATTTAAAAAAAAGATTTGGACTAGAGCAGGGGTGTCAAACTCATTCCATCATGGGCCGAGTGTATGCAGGTTTTTGTTGCAACCAGTGTACTGCACCAGGTGATTTCACTAATTAGCTTCCTTCTTCAACCAAGGAGGGGAACTAATTGAAATCACCTGGTGTAGGCCTCCCGCGTGGTCCAGTGGTTACAACGTCCGACGCTGGCCACGGAGACCGGGGTTCAATTCCCCGTCTCGCCAAGTGTCGGCTCGGGCCGGGAGTGCCACCAGGGGGCGGCGATTGGCTGTCCGCCCCAGGGAGGGGGGAGGGGAGCCGACGTGACGTTAGCTGCGTAGAGTGGCCCTGTAGTACCGGGTTACGGTCGACGGCCTGCGGGTGCCGTCTCGTAAGAGGCGTCACTTCGCTTCGTCACTACCGGTCACAGGACTACGGCAGCGAACTCACATTACTAGGGGGGGATTGACGTTAAAATAGCGGGTCTAATTGGCTACCAAATTGGGAGAAAATGGGATAAAATCAGAAACAAATTTAAAAGAAAAGAAATCACCTGGTGTTGTGCACTGGTTGCAACAAAAACCTGCATACACTCGGCCCACAATGGAATGAGTTTGACACACCTGGACTAGAGTCATTCAGTTTAAGATAATTAATAGAGTATACCGAACCCCATCAAGGCTTTACAGGGCGAAGTTAAAGGACAACCCAGATTGCTGGAGATTACCTGCAGAGGGCGCTCTGGTGCATGTGCTGTAGAGCTGCCCTAAAGCCCAACACTTATGGTTTTGGTGCATGAGAGTGTGGAGGGGGGTCATAGGGTTTGAGGTTCCTTTTTGCCCTAGGTGTTTTGTGTTGAGGGACCCTTCCTTAATCGAGGACCTCCCTTCCTCAGACTCAGACTGGGTTCACACTGCAGTGATGCTGGGTGGGAGGCTGTTCAGCAATGGAAGTCAGCATATGCTCCACAATATATAATATATTTGCCATTTAGCAGACACCTATCCAAAGCATCTTACAGTAGTGAATGCATACATTTTTCAGTATATGTGGTCCCAGTGGGAATTGAACCAACAACCTAAGTGTTGCCAACAGAACTAGGCTCTACCTACTGAGCCACACAGAACCACGCTCTACCTACTGAGCCACACAGAACCACCTCCCAGCTCCCTTGGTGGAGTGGCACCTCCTGCTTAGTAAAGTAGCTGCCTCTGAAAGACTCCTGACTGCTCCTTTAGTGGAACAAATATCTTTGTTGTATTGAGGGCCTGTAGCACCACAGACCTTTCAGGCCCCTTTATCCCCCATGTATTAATTTATACATAGATATATATGTATTTTATTTTTCCTTTATCCTTACATTTTTATTTATTTTGGTTTGCAGTGTGTTTTCTGTAATTGTTGTATTCTTCTTTTACATAACATGGAAAATGACCTTGAAAATTCTATAAAATACTAAAATAGGCCAGGCCTTGCCCATCATAAGACCCCTTCTCTCCAGGGCAGAAGATTCATTCATTCACTGGGATTGGAGCGGTGGGTGCCTGCCTCCTCCTCTTCTCTTCATAGTCAGAGGCAATTCCACCACCTGGACAGCCTCTCTTCCGCTCCAGGTGTTTCCTAAATCTACAGAGGCCCTGTGCAATGTAAGATTTGAAGGTGTACACCCTCATTTGCTCATTCTTTGACATGTACAGATGGGATTGTGATGCCAATGACATCAACCAGGCAGTTACCATCATCCGGTGATACCATTTCTTGGATTGGATCTTCGTCCAATCAGAAGGTTGCTAGAATGCCACACAGGTTACTGAAATGCCACACAAGTTACTATAACACAGGTTATTATAATGCCATACAGGTTACTATAATATAACACAGGTTACTATAATATCACACAGGTTACTGAAATGCCACACAGGTTACTATAATGCCACACAGGTTACTGAAATTCCACACAGGTTACTATAATATCACACAAGTTACTATAATACCATAGAGGTTACTATAATATCACACAGGTTATTATAATACCACACAGGTTACTGAAATTCCACACAGATTACTATAATGCCACACAAGTTACTATAATACCATAGAGGCTACTATAATATCACACAGGTTACTATAATGCCACACAGGTTACTGAAATACCACACAAGTTACTATAATTGAAACGATGACAGGGGAACTGGACCCAAGTGTAGAGATGAGGCAGGAGTCAGGAGTACAAAAACAAACTGGATTTTAATTGAAGAAATTAAACTAAATATACAATAAAACATTGATGAAATAAAAAAAACATAAAGTACTACAGAACACTGAAGAAATCAAACCAACAAAGCGAGGAACAAGAAACTAAATGGCAGAAAAACCCCTGAAGCAAGCCAACACAAGGAACAACCATTCAGAGCAAAGTAAAACAGAAAACGAACTGATTAAATAACAAATGAAAGGACACACCGGTGAAATCACTAAGACAATAATGCACTCAGACAATCAGGCGAAACAAGCCACAGGTGGAAACACCCAAGACAATGAAACAGTAATATGATTAAATAATGGCACAATAAGGGAACACTAAAAAGTCAAATACCGCCCTCTAGTGGCAAACAGCAGCTTTGACAATAATGTCACACAGGTTACTAGTGTCACACAGGTTACTACGTACAATGCCGTAAAATGGGTTACTAAAGGGCCAATTCCTCTACCTCTCCCTAAACTCTGAGACCTATGCATTGTCAGAATGTGAAGGTTTAAGTGTCGTGTTCAAAACTGTTTAAATGTCAAGTTACACGAATTGCAGTAAATGGCAAAATGCGCTAACAATGAAAGATTAGTAAAAATAAAAAATAAATACATGATCAAGAGAAAGATGACAGTTATTGTCATATATTTTTATATAATTTATTAATATTTTATTTTCCTGTGTATGTGTCCTCATATGTTCACCTCCATCAGATTCCTGTCAGCTCACACTGGACCCCAACACAGCACATAGAGAGCTCCATCTGTCTGAGGGGAACAGAGCACCTCCCCACACGTGTGGGACAGATCCAGTCATATCACCCAGAGAGATTCAAGGGCTGGCCCCAAGTGCTGTGCAGAGAGGGTCTGTCTGGACGCTGTTACTGGGAGTGGAGTGGGGGGGAGGTTGATATAGCAGTCTCATGCATGCACACACACAAATATGTGAGCGCACAAGTGCACATGCCCAGATAGACATGCGCATGCACACATACACACAGTTAGATGTGCACAGGTGTGTGCACGTGCAATGCACACACGCACAAACACATACACATACACATGCTCACACACACACACACACACACACAAGGACACATAGTATTTACATCATCAGTTAAAAGCATGCACACAGGCAGACAATCTACTCTATTGATTAATATTACTGTTACGACATTTGGTAAAGGCTGCCTCAATCTGCCAAGACCAGGGAAGGCATCTATAGATTAACAAACGATACCCTTTACTGGTCGTTGTCCTGTACGTCAGTTTGTTCCTGGGAAGCCAAATCCGGCAGGATTGAAAGTCTTTGTCCTTGCCAGTCCAAATGGTTTGGTGTTGGACTTTGAAGTCTACAGAGGCAAGAACACATTCCGAGATCAAAGACTGGGAACTGGAGGAAATGCAGTTCTCCGAATGGCTGAGTCTGTTCCAAGAGGAACTCTCCTCTACCTTCATAGGTACTTCACCTCAATCAAATTACTTGATGCCCTGCAAGTGAATGGTCTCCCGGCAACAGGAACCATTATGAAAAACAGAATCCCTGCAGAATGCAAGGCAAAGATGTCCAATGACCACAAGCCACAGGAGCAAGGGAGAGGAGCCTCTGAAATGATGACCAGAAAACCTGTAGCAGCTGCTGTGATAAAGTGGCTGGACAACAAGCAAGTTCTCTTGGCCTCCACTGTCCATGGGACAGAACCCCAGGACAGCTGCATGAGGTGGTCGAGCAAAGAGAAGTGTCATGTGAGTGTTCCCAGACCTGCTGTTGTGACTGAATATAACAACAACATGGGACGGGTGGATCTGTGCGACCGCATGATCAGCTACTACCGGATGTCAAACCGAACAAGAAAATGGACCGTCCGCACAATGCTCCATTTTGTTGATCTGTCTGCCACTAACAGCTGGATTCAGTACAGGTTAGACTGTCAGGCCTCTGGGAAAGCAATAAAGGAGACACTCCAGTATTTTGACTTCAAGTTGCTCCTGGCTGAGGAAATGATTGCATGGGCACAATGTGGTGGAAGTCAGCAAGTTGACGAGGTGATGGGCAGTGATGATGAAGAGATGGGCAGTGATGATGAAGACTATGCTCCTCCAAACAAGAAAAGACCTATCAGGCCACAGCCTGATGACGGTGTCAGAAAATATGGATCAGTCCATTTCCCAATGATGGTGGAGGCAACCAATGCATCAAGATGCAGAAGAGCTGGATGCAATGGGAAAACCTTTGTGAAGTGTGTCAAATGCAATATGTTTCTATATGTATCGAAGAAAGAAAACTGCCTACCATTCATGATCATTACTTATTTACTTATCCTCTTTATCCCTGGGTGGGACATGAGGATATTGAGAGGATGTATGTTTCTGTTCATTTCTGTTCAAAATGAAATCAACAGGAAAATGATCTAATTTTCATACTAACCGAGACCTGGGGCCTCATTTGTAAAACATTCTTACGCACAGATCTGATCTTAGAATGTGCGTACGTTCAAATCCACGATTTATAAAAACGGTCTTTGATGTGGAAAAGTACTTAGCTCCACGTCAGGTTCCAACTTGGTGTACGCAAGTTTCCTTGTGGCAATGTTGGAGTACTGCAGCTATTTGGAAATCTAAGAGCGCCAACATGTCGTCTGCTGCCTAATTGTTTCCTCATTATTATTAGTAGTAGTAGTAGTAGTAGTGGTAGTAGTAGTAGTAGATGCTGTTGTAGTTGTATTACCAGATTGAACACATTGTTTAGGCTATATGTAATGGTTTGCACAATAAAGTTATTAATACATTAAAACAACATAAGCTAGGCTACTTGAGGAAAACAAAACAAAAACACACATTGGTTTTCCAAAACTACCCCTATTAGCATAATTGACACATCCTTGAAGGATATTTGTTTAATATACATATTATGGTTCCACACGTGTAAAACATTTTGGTCAATCTATAGGCTATAAAATGTCCAATAATGCAGTGGTTTGCAAGAGGAAGAATGGCAGCATTGGCACTTCTTGAAGATATCGCCAACCGCGCAATAAGAAGGGAACGAGTTATTAGAGATCGGGCAAACTTCTTTGCGCATGATGACGAATGGCTGATAAGAAGGTACTGTTTGCCGAGAGCTACGCTATTAGAGCTTTGTGCCCAGATGGGCCCGAATTTTAACTGCAACCAAGCCATACCCGTTGAGGTGCAATTGTTACCCGTCCTTGGGTTCCTGGCTACAGGAACATACCAAAGAGAAATTGGTGACTGGTCAGGCATATCCCAGCCATTGGTTAGTAGAATTATGCCAGCTGTACTTCGAGGCATCATTCGTTTGTCCCCCCATAAAGTTTCCTTACACTGCCGAGGAGCTGCAAAATGTGAAAGAGGATTTTGTGCACACAACAGGATTCCCCAACGTCATAGGTGCAATAGATTGTACTCACGTTGCCATATGGGCATCCCATGCAAATGAGTATGTATATGTTAACAGGAAGACTTATCACTCAATTAATGTGCAACTCATTTGCAATGCCCGTATGGCAATCCTAAACGCCATTGCAAGATGGCCAGGTTCGACGCACGACTCCTTTATTGTGCGTAATTGTAGTGTGGGGAATCGTCTAGAGCAGGGGTGGCCAAACTACGGCCCACGGGCCAACTGCGGCCCGCGGTCCATTTTTAATTGGCCCGCAGCAAATTATAAAAATATAATGGAATATGGCCCGCATGATGAAACTTGCACTTGACTGAGTTGTAATTCTTAGTTTCACCACTAGTGGAGCCACCCGTATTCATTGAAGACTCATTAATACAGCAGCCTCTCCCTCCAAATTAATCAATAAAAATTTTGCAAGAGATGACCAAAAATGGCGGAATCAAAGAAACGCAAGATAGAAAGTGAGTGCAGAAAATATCAGACACGGTGGGAAAATGAATATTTCTTTATAGAAGTCAAGGGGAAGTGTGTCTGTTTGATTTGCAATGATACTGTTGCAGTGATGAAAGAGTACAATGTACGACGACACTATGAAACCAAACATCAGACCTACACGTCCTACACTGGTGCTGAGCGAGAAGAGAAAGTTAAGCAAATGGCAGCTAGCCTGCTAGCTCAACAACAGTATTTTTTCCGTGCTAACAAAACACAAGAAAATGCCACAATAGCCAGCTACGTAGCGCAACTCAGCGCGGGAAACTTTCTCAGATGGTGACTTCATAAAACAGTGCCTCACTAAAGTCGCAGGAATAATGTGCCCGGAAAAGATGCAGGAATTCAACGTGAGCATGTCCAGAAACACAGTTGTGCGGCGAATCAAATTCTTGTCAGCTAACTTAAAACATCAAGTGTCCTTAAAATGCTGTTCCCATTATAGGTGAGTTAAAAATATATTACACAGTATTCATGTGTTCACAAGCCCAATTACTTAATAAATTCAGTCAATTAAAGTTGATAACATTTTCTAACAAACATTAGTTGATGTGTTAACAACCCCAATAACTTATTTGCATAACTAGCTTAAATATACCCATCGCCTTGTCCCCTTATTTTTCCCTCTTTATACAGGGCTGTGAAGGGGGATCACCATCCTGACTAAGAAGCAATCTGAGGCTGCTGTTTTGAGAATGAGCTGCCAACCCTTTTTGTAAGAAAATAAATGAAAACCCATTCATGGAAAGTTGTGATGTAGGCTGTTTTTTTCTCTTTAAGCATATTCAATTATCAAGCATAATTTACCTACATTTGATTGATTTTGTTAACTTTAATACACTAGAGGTGAGGCGATATACCCAGAGGCGTAGCGTGGGGGGTGAGGGGCGCCAAATTTCAGAAGACGAAAAAAAACACAGTTAGGGCAGCGGTCCCCAACCTTTTTTGCACCACGGACCGGTTTTGCACCACGGACCGGTTTCATGCACCGGGTGTAAAAAATTCTGAGGGGCACACATTTTTTTTCCCCCATGCACCCCCCCGGACTGGATATGGCTCAGCCTTTTGTATATTTTTCTGTATGTGGCCCTCAGTGAAAAAAGTTTGGCCACCCCTGGTCTAGAGGCTGGAGCAGGCGGAGACGGTTGGCTTCTAGGTAAATCACTTTTTTCTTTGTACTTTGCTGCTTTTTTGCTTTTTTAATGTGCATAAAATAATGATCTCTACACAATCAGGTGACAGAGGTTATCCTCTAAAGCCATGGCTTCTCACCCCCATAGCGCACCCACAGACAGCCGAAGAAGCCCACTTTAACAGGGCGCATGCCCGCGCACGGTCAGTAGTGGAGCGCACTATCGGGATGTTAAAGGGAAGGTGGCGGATCTAAAACCATTCAGCTGCGCACAATTTCAAGATCATTCGTGATTTCGAGATTTCACATCTGGGGGAGTGGCGTACACACGGTTTTTTGTACGCACATTTCAGAAATGATCTTAGATCAAATGTAGGATGGTTTCTACGCAACCTTTTTACAAATGAGGCCCCTGATGTCCACCACAAGGGACAGTCAATAAAAAATAAATAAATCATGTTTTTGAAAATATTTTCTCTCTGAAATTTTTATAAACACTTAAGAGAAAGGAAAGGAGAGGGTGGTGACTGTGTTCTGGGACATAATGGCAAGTCCTGGAGTTTGACATGCTCTCCTTCCAATTGCTGTTTTGGGTACTGTTGTGGAAAATTAGAGTCTTTCCCGGTTTTCAGAATCTTTTCAAAGTATTTTCTAAGTCCTTTTTGTTCAATTATTCAGAAATCTAATTATTTTCTAAGTCCCGTTTTGCTAAATTTTCCAAAAAGTAGAGAAGAGATTTCAGGCAAAAGATTTTCAAAGTTTAGACTTTATTTCAGATGAAATCACAAAGCCGAGAGCAACTTGCAAGTAGCTCCAATATTCCTTTGTTTCAAAAAAGTTTATATACTCGGCTTAATAGTTACATGATTGGTCACTTCATTCCTTTACCTCATTGGTTTACCTTTTTTGTTAATCACTCGAAAATAATGGTGGTTTTATCCATAAATGGCTATTCCCATCTTTCCATCCCTCCCCTGGGGGTGGTCCCTTCTCAGCTGACTTTTACATCATATTGGCATGTTGCCAAGTGCTTTACTCATCACTTTTCTAATGGTGGTTCTGCCAAGCTAAAAATAATGAT
>JAINUG010000603.1:75000-126474 GCA_029706075.1 Aldrovandia affinis
CACACACCACTGAGACTGGAGCACACAGCTCTGACACCACTGAGACTGGAGCACTTTTACACACTCACTTACACACTCACTTACACAGCTCTGACACCACTAAGACTGGAGCACTTTTACACACTCACTTACACACTCACACAGCTCTGACACCACTGAGACCGGAGCACTTTTACACACTCACTTACACAGCTCTGACACCACTGAGACTGGAGCACTTTTACACTCACTCACACACTCACGTACACAGCTCTGACACCACTGAGACTGGAGCACTTTTATACACTCACTTACACAGCTCTGACACCACTGAGACTGGAACTTCTCTGTAAAAACACTTTACAGAGAAGTTCAGCAAGGTTGAAATGAATATTCATAAATACAAATTTAAATATATATTAATATTCATAAGAGTGAACTGGCAGTTCGTGCAAAGCCCATCAGTCCCTAATCTTCACAGCAGAAATCACAAGGCAGTTTACACCCCACAAAACACTACAACTCCTGTGTGAGTGCAGCTTATGGGAACAGATGTGGAATGTCCCGGTGGGGTAGGGGGTAATAAGGTCCCGTAAAGGAACAGGGCGATAAGGAGCCCCTCAGTCAGGCCCTGGGGCAGGAGGCTCAGCTGGGGGCCCAGAGCTGGGAGAGAGAGGAGGCTCAGCTGGGGCCGCAGTGAGCTGGGGTTCGGCCTGTTCAGCGCTGCTGCTGTGGGCACTCTTCACAGCCAACTAACCAATCGGGACCCTTCCTCCAGCTCAAATGAAGCTGGGCCAGGCCAATAGGATTGGAGCTTAGAGTCTGGAGAGGGTGGGAGGGGGAGGATCCCGTCAGAAAGCTTGGTGAAATCTTTTCGCGCAGTCCAGCCCCTTGATGTGACAGTCAGCGCCCGGCCACCACACTGAGTCTCAGCGCCGCTGTTTGAGTTTAACGATGCCCAGCGGGCCTTCACGAGCCGCGTCCGGTGAGCTGGGAGCCGCTGTGCGCAAACCCAGAAACGCAGCACAGGCGTCCTTCCAGCTCCGCCCTGACACAGGAGGACGGCTCCTTCAGCAGCCAGCAGTGAAGCGAGACACACTTTCCTTCACTAAGGCTGAGGGCCTCAAACACACTGTACAGGTGTTCTTCATGGGAGGAGGAGACACGCCCAGGTACAATGATGTCATCTGAGCATACAGCCACGCTGGGACGCTGGCGAGGACAGATGACATCATCTTCTGAAATCAGCCGCGTGCAGAGCTCAGACCGAACGCCACGCGTGTGTAACGGAACACGCCGGCACGTGTGGAAAAGGCCCTGAGGCTCCTACTGTCAGGGCTGAGCTGCCCCTGCCACAGGCCCTGTCACAGGGCAGGTTTGGAGCAGACAGAGGCGCTGGAGAAGGTGGTGCTCAGCTCCTGGGCTGTGAGTGTCTCCACACACGTAACCGTGCAGCACAATATCTCTGATACAGATGACCAGGGTGACAAAATGACAAGAGTAAAAACACACGCCCTAACGAGTGGTCTAGTGGTTACAACGTTCCACTGCGATGGGGTTCGATTCCACTGGCCGCGCCAGCGTCGGCTCTGGCCAGGAGTGCCACTAGGGGGCGGCGATTAGCTGTCCGCCCCAGGGAGGGGGGAGGGAAGCTGACAGGAAGTTTGCTGCGTACAGGAGTGGCTCTGCTCTGCAATACTTTGCCTGTGTCACTGCCCGTGTTAGTGCCCTGCTGCTCGCTGTGGAACAGGGAGGAAGGGAGGGGCCAGCACACGCAGCGTCTCTATTGGACAATCGTAGCGTGACCACACCTGTATAACCCTGGGGACGGGGGCTGGAGAGACAGGTGGGAGCAAAACCTTCCACAGGTGTTTCAGCAGGGACACCTTCACACCAGTGCCCAGGAGCAGGGGGATGCTAACATCCCCAAGTGGACGGTGCAGGATTTAAACTCAGCTGAGCTGCTACTCAGTGTGGATAATGACAGGTGGTGGGTCACCAGGCTGTGTGTGTGCGTCTGGGTGTGGCTGGGGTTGTGTGTGACCAATTAAATATTGCAGAAATACATATCTTACAGTGACAAGCCATACAGGGAAGAAAACTTAAAATACCATATACCATAAGAGTATTTTAGGAGGAAAATAAAACTTACAGAACAACCAAGTGTGTGTGTGTGTGTGTGTGTGTGTGTGTGTGTGTGTGCAACTGTGTGAATGCGTATGTATGTGAAAGTGCGTTTACTCACCCTGAGTCTGGTTGAAGCCCTGCATTAAGTTTCCAATACTGGCTTTGAAGACCTGCTGTTCACCACGCGATATCCGAGTCTCTTCATCCCAGTACTGCTGCTCCACTGATTTCTCCATCCACTCAGTCTTGGGGATCGCACTCTTGATTTTGCTGTCGTAGTACTCAAACTGCTCATCATCCACCAGACCCACGATTGTGAACTCTGGGAAGTCTATACCCGCTGTGACAGCAGTGATGAAGTACTTCAGAGAGTGAGTGGCTGTGGACAGAAACACGTTTGTTAGAACTGCAAAGTGTCAAATGACACAACATGAAGGCCAAAGCAACTTTTCAGACATGAAGCTTAATATCTCATACTAGGCCTATTTATTTCCATCGCATCTTAAAATAATCTACTCACAATTCCTAAATATGGTAAAATAATCTACTCACAATTTCTAACACAGCCAGACAGCAGCACCAATACAAACTAAATCACAAACTACAAATGTTCCGTTTCCAGTGTTTTGTACAAACGCACTTCCACATTCCCACAGGATTATAAGAGCCAATCACACAAGCATATGAACACGAGACAGAGTATTAATATTGATAATGTACATTATTATACACAACAGTGGTGTCCTGGTTTATGTACTCAGACCGAACCATTTGGTACAAGCCTTTGATCCAATGTGCACCTCTACTGCATCACAATATCAGAATATCCAGAGCGTACTGTACTGTGACATGAGCTTCTGAGATTACACGCTGTGAGTTCAGCAAAAAGGCGCCACCGGTAAAGGCACTTGTTCTAAGTGCAGGTGACCCACTGCAGCCTGGGTTCGATCCCCGGCTCTGCCAACCCAGCTCTGGCCGGGAGTCCCGTTTGGGGGTGGCAGGTGCTGTCTGCCCCCGGGGGGGGGAGGGAGGGAGGGGGGAGAGAAGCCGGCAGGAGCTCGCCGCGTGCACAGGAAGCTTCTCTGTGGGTGTGTATCAGAATCACAGCCGACGGCTTGGCGAGCTCCGTCTCCTGGGAGGTGGTTCTGCGTTTTTGTCACTGCCGGTCCCAGAGTAGTGGCTGGTCCCAAAACAGGGGGGGATAGTTGAATCAATAGAGCGTACAGATGGCTTCCGAATTGGGACAAAGATGGGGGAAATCTGAATAATTTTTTTTTAAATCTAAAGCAAAAGAAGTCCTTGAGTCCCTGTGGTTAGTGAGCCATTAAAGCCCTAGAGCAACGGAATTCAATGTAAACTTGTAAAATAATACAAAGTATAACATCGCATCATTTACACTAGGTTTATTTCATGCTATTTAATGACAACTATATCTGACAATGATTATGAATTTTAAAATGACGTACATACATAATCATAGTCCAGCCAATTGCAAGTGGTTTTGTTGGAAATCCTGTAAGCGATATAAACCCTCTTATTTACATTGAATCTGAAAATCATAAGAGAATTTATTCTGATCTGTTAATTACAACTGAATTTATTCTGATCTGTTCATTATAACTGTATGTGTTCAGACACTCTCACAGCTCCAGTAACATTCAGCAGAAGAATTGCCCTGGAGGTCAGGGACGCAGGAACGAGTTCTGAAGTCAACCAGCACTTCATCAGAGAGAAATCTAAACTGAACTAAACTGAAACTACAGTGATCCCATGTCATCCTGGGTCAGACGTGCGTTTCCTATGTTGCGGTGGTTGTTGTGGCACTACCATAACTAAATACGTGCATTTTTGTCCCAGGCAAGATCAGGGACCTCATTTTGGACTATTACCACAGTTTCAATCTGAGAGTCACCTCTGGGGCAGGCACATCAGAGTGGCACCGGCTGGAAAAAGGGATCATCACTGGATGCACCATCTCAGTGATCCTCTTTGCCTTGGCCATGAACATGCTGGTCAAGTCAGCCGAGGTAGAGTGCAGAGGCCCTCTAACCAAGTCCGGAGTCCGGCAGCCCCCCATCAGAGCCTTCATGGACGACCTGACAGTAACAACAACGTCAGTGCCGGGGTGCAGATGGATCCTCCAGGGCTTGGAGAGGCTCATCACTTGGGCCCGGATGTGCTTCAAGCCAGCAAAATCCAGGTCCCTGGTACTGAAGAGAGGGAAGGTGACTGACCGGTTCCGCTTCTCTCTGGAAGGTACCCAGATCCCATCAGTCACCGAGAAACCCATCAAGAGTCTCGGCAAGACCTTTGACTGCACACTGAAGGACGCTGCATCCATCAAGGCCACAAACCAGGAGCTGGAGGCATGGCTGGCAATGGTGGACAGGTCAGGGCTCCCAGGTAAATTCAAGGCCTGGATTTACCAAGGCCTCCCAGGATTTTGTGGCCCCTTACCAAGTTCCCACTGTGTCACTTATCACTTTAGCACTCATCACTTTATATTGCCATCCAGTGATGTGCAATATTGTACATCTATCTTACTTATTATATTATATATATTATATTATTATATTATTATATTATTATATTATATATTATATTATATTATATTATATTATTTTTATATATTATATTTTACTATCTTACAATTTTTTTTACTATTTATTACTGTATTCTTATTGTGTACTGTTGATCCAGGGCTTTGAGCATGGAGTGATCAATAAAAAACTTGAACTTGAACTTGTCCACTGTTGAGGGCTTTGAGAGGAGGATTAGCCATCACCTCCGCAGGTGGCTGGGCCTGCCACGAAGCCTGAGTAACATTGCTCTGTACGGGAAGAAGAACAAACTGAAACTCCCCATGAGCAGCCTGAGTGAGGAGTTTAAGGTTACCCGTGCAAGGGAGGTGCTGCAGTACACAAAAGCACTGAGTGAAGGTCGCTACCGCTGGTGCCATGACCAGGTGCTAAAGGTGATTGCTGAGTCCATCTGCAGCGCCATAGATCAGACCAAGCGCCTCCGACCAGCAAGGCAGGCGATCGCCTTTGTCAGAGCAGGAGAGAAGCCCAAGCCTCATCCAAAGGCAGCAGTAGGGCTCTTTGGAACAGCACCTGACTGGCAGATGAAGGCGGATCTAGGGAAGCAGCTCCGATTCCCAGAAAACATCGCAGAGACCACCCTGAGACCAGACATTGTGCTGTTCTCTGAAACATCAAAGCAGGTGGTCCTGCTAGAGCTCACAGTGTCTCCCTGGGAAGAGCGGATGGAGGAAGCCAATGAGCGAAAGAGAGCCAAGTAACCAGACTTGGTGGAAGAGTGCCGCAGAAGGGGGTGGCGTGCTCGGTGTGTGCCCATAGAGGTGGGCTGTAGAGGCTTCGCAGCTCAGTCGCTGTGCAAGGCCTACAGTCTCCTGGGCATCACAGGTGCATGTAAAAGGAAGGCCATCAGAACCACCACAGAGGCAGCAGAAAAGGCCTCTAGATGGCTGTGGATCAGAAGGGGCGATCCGTGGTCGCATGCTACTTGGACACAAGCTGGGAACTGATCACTCCCGGCTGGGTCGCCTGAGTGAGGGTGTCTGATTGTTGAAAGACCCGAAACACCCGATGACCCCAGGTAACATCACTGAAGATGTGTCCAAGTGCATCGCAAGATGTATAAGTTAACTAGTGTTGTGTCTGAATACAGAGTTGTGCTTGCAATCCTGGCCAATGCGATTCTGAAACTCAACACCTGGCTCTTATCTGGACGTACATAAAGCCCTCGCGTGGTTGCTAACGTGGTTGCCAATGTAGGATTTATGATTAAATAGGACAATATTTTCAAAAATAAAATTCTACAATACATACAGTAAATACTACAATACATACAGTAAATACTACTTATTAGATTAAATATATTAAGACGTGAAAAACGAATATTTTTCTTCAATGACTTTGTTTGCACCACACCACTGCGGTACTGGATAAGAAACCTTAAACCAGTGCTTCAGAAGAGGCAACAAGAACATTCTGATATTTCTGTGAGAGTCTGCTTTCGACCAATAGCAGGAGAGGCATCGTAAACCACCAGGTTGAACAGAGATTAGAAGGTCATGTCTGAAATGTGAAATAAAGCTTAGTGGTTTGTATTTATCTGCAATCTCACTGTTAAAATGACAGGGTTTGTGTCTGCTCTGGGTGCGGGGGTCACAAAGTGGATATAGTTTCCCCACAGCAAAACACAGCAAAATACACAGCCCTACCCAAAAAAACTACAGCATGCACAATACACCCAAACAATCCGGCAAGCATTTTAACACACAAAACAAACAAACCAGACGGAGAGGGTGGGATCGGGCAGCACCACCCCTACCCCGAACACACAAAAAACAAACACAAACATGAGAACAAACGCACAAAAAACATGCACACACACACAACAAACACCAAGGAGGTTGTGCTTCCTTGCTCTCACACACACACACACACACACACACACACACACACACACACACACACACACACACACACATAATAAATGAAACTGTACTGGAGAAGGGTCAGAACGGTTCTTAAGAAGTATGACACAGTGGAGGTACAGTAAGAATCCCAAGGCACAAAATGTATTAATTTATTTAGATTTTTTTGCCAAATTTGCCAAAAACATTTTCACAGGGCCCCTGGGTGGAGCAATGGTCAGTGCAGGTTGCCCACTTTGGTTGGGGTTCAAGCCCGGGCTGCGCCAGCCCGGTTCTGGCCAGGAGTCCCGTTTGGGGCCATGATTGGCTAGGGGAGGGAAGCCGGCATGAGCTCATCATGTACAAGAGTGACTCTGCGTGTACTGGAGTTACAACAGACGGCTTTCCGGGTTTGTCACTGCCGGTCCCAGAGCTATGGCAGTGAGCTCGCAGCACAGGGGGGATAGTTGACATGAAAAGAGGGGACAATTGGCTACTAAACTGGGAGAAAGATCTTCCTCTTCCTGTTTCCTCTAGCATCACTCCTGAGAGACCCACGTCACCATGTCTTTGCACTCTGTAGGTAAATACAGTCGCCACAGTCTACTGTGAAAGATGAGTGCAGGGAGAGTAATCTCAATAGAGCGCTGGAAGAGGGGAAACCAGCTTCATGTTGTGAGAACGTTTTCAGTCCTCCAGACTGAAGTGAAAAAAGTCAAATAAACGCAGCTAAGAGTTTGTATGTTTACATTTTTAATGGTTAATTCCAATTTTGCCGCGTGATATAACGATAACGATGTTTTAACCATTGGTGGGGGCAGCTCAGGAAAACATGTTTTTCATTCAAATATGATTAAGTTAACTCATACAAGAACATATACTTAGAACTTAGAACATATAAAGAGTGTTTTTCCAAAACTCACCCAAAACCCACTTTGACCAATTTGGAGAAAATCTACATATTTGTTTATTATACATTGGTGGAGTTTTTTTTGCATGAAATATCACGTTTTTAAACTTACATCCCTAAGAATAATAGTGTAAAAGTGCAAAAAAATGCAAATATCTAACCATTTATCAGAAAAATAATACCCACCTTGAAAAATATGGTTTATCAAAACAGTCCAGGACTGGGTGAGTTTTGGAAAAACAACTTTTTTACGGTTTTATGTTTTTACAGTGATCACAAGCCACTCGCCGTGTTTTACCATCAGCTTTATATTTTTTTACTTGTCTCTCATCTGACCCCATTCACCAGTATCATTTTTCTTCCTCTTCCTCCCTCTAACACTCTCTGAAACAGGTGCATTGAAATCCTCTAATATAGCTTCCTCATTGACTGTCCTCAGCTTTGCAATTTAAAGCCTTGCGCATGCGCCCCCTGGTGGTATCGGGACTGAATGCATTTTGCAATACCACTGAGCGAGGACTGAATGAGTTGTGGAAAAATTCAACAGATTCACTTGGCTGGCGATAGACGACTAAGTACAATTTGGAGGAATGGGATAGTTTACGTGGTAGTCCTCACTATAATCAACAGTGCTATGTGCTTAGTTTGATTTTGACCAAAAGTGGAGTCCTGGAAAAACGCTCTTCATACACATATATGTGCCCCAGTTTCGAGCAGCCTGTCCCAGTTTCCCAAAAAAATGTCCCGGCTTTCACCACACGTCAAAGAAGCAGCATAGTTACAAACCACCTCAAGTTAGTGTTAACTGCTCAAGCCCAACTCCCACTCACAAAAAGTTCTCACTGATATTCATATCGTACTTTTAAGGAGAGAATGCCAGCGAGGAAGTGGAGTAAGGAGGTCCTCGGGGCTGCAGTGGCAGAAATAAAGGAAGGGTGTAGTGTGAGTCCCCCACACTACCCTACAAGATCATAAAAAATCCACACATGCCCTCAAGCCCCTCCCCAACTCCAAACTCACCCAGGAGGAAGAGAAAACCCTGGTCGGGTACATCCTCTGGACAAGACCCTGGCACATTTGGAGAGTCGGTCTGTCTGATAATTGGTGGTCGAGGTTCAGGGCAAGGCACAATCACAACTGGTCAAGCTGGTCCCAGCAGCTGACGTCAACGCACCATCTTTAGCTTTGGCCCTGCGGACCACCTCCTTAGCCACCTCTGCCCTGTCAACCTACTCCTCCCAACAAGCCTCTCAAGCTTGTCCCACCTGCAACCAGGTGCCCTCCATCAACCACCTGGTGCTGAGTGGGTTCATTCCTGAGGGCCCTGCCCGTATCCTGCAGCCTCCACAGTTTGGCCAGAGCTAGGACCCCATAGAGGAGCCAGGACCCCCATAGAGGAGCCAGGGCCCCATAGAGGAGCCAGGACCCCCATAGAGGAGCCAGGGCCCCCATAGAGGAGCCAGGGCCCCATAGAGGAGCCAGGGCCCCATAGAGGAGCCAGGACCCCCATAGAGGAGCCAGGACCCCCATAGAGGAGCCAGGACCCCCTTAGAGGAGCCAGGACCCCCATAGAGGAGCCAGGACCCCCATAGAGGAGCCAGGACCCCCATAGAGGAGCCAGGGCCCCCATAGAGGAGCCAGGGCCCCCATAGAGGAGTCAGGGCCCCATAGAGGAGCCAGGGCCCCCATAGAGGAGTCAGGACCCCAAAGAGGAGTCAGGGCCCCAATAGAGGAGCCAGGACCCCCATAGAGGAGCCAGGGCCCCATAGAGGAGCCAGGACCCCCATAGAGGAGCCAGGGCCCCCATAGAGGAGCCAGGACCCCAAAGAGGAGTCAGGGCCCCAATAGAGCAGCCAGGGCCCCATAGAGGAGCCAGGACCCCCATAGAGGAGCCAGGACCCCCATAGAGGAGCCAGGACCCCATAGAGGAGCCAGGGCCCCCATAGAGGAGTCAGGGCCCCATAGAGGAGCCAGGGCCCCCATAGAGGAGTCAGGGCCCCATAGAGGAGCCAGGGCCCCCATAGAGGAGTCAGGGCCCCAAAGAGGAGTCAGGACCCCCATAGAGGAGTCAGGACCCCCATAGAGGAGCCAGGACCCCCATAGAGGAGCCAGGGCCCCCATAGAGGAGTCAGGGCCCCATAGAGGAGCCAGGGCCCCCATAGAGGAGTCAGGGCCCCATAGAGGAGCCAGGGCCCCATAGAGGAGTCAGGGCCCCATAGAGGAGACTTGCTCTCTCCACTCGCGTCGTCATGACACTGCACTCCTCCAGCCAAGGGACTGACACACACACACACAATATTGTAAATATTTACATTGAACATATTTGTTGATTTTATGTTTTTGTTTTTTACTCACAGTACTGTACATATTTCAAATGGATGTGTTAATTAATTGCATTTTTAATGTATGTATTTTTAATATTCAGTGTTTTTAGTATTTATATAGATTTCTGTTCATACCTTGTATGCATTCACACTTGTTCCTGTTTCAATATACAGCAAGGTCTCACTTATCGCGGTTTCGCTTAGTGCGGAATTCGCTTTACACGATTTATTTTTTGTGACCATGTTCCAATTATATGCGGCATAATTTCACTTCTCGCGGATTATGTAGGCTATTGTTGCCAAAAAAATATGTTCGCGCCAAATTGAGGGCAACGCCGCAGACGCAACAGTGCCTCGCTGGCTGCCATCCCGTGCGCATCGTTCGCTCGTGTTTCTACATTGTTCAAACCATTTATAGAGTTTATAACAAACCCCTATTAAGAATGAGTGGTAAACGAAAATGTGAATCTACCACTGCTAGTTCGAAACTGAAGAGAAAGGCCATTTCATTAGAACAAAAACTTGAAATAATTAATAAATATGAAGCTGGTGCTACGAAGGCTAAAATAGGGCGCGATTACTCGATGAATGAATCGACAATACAGATCTCGGAGTGCAGCTGGGTTTTCGTGAGATTGACAATCAATCCGTCAGAGAATTGCTACAATCTCATGATGAAGAACTGACAAATGAAGATCTTGTTGAGATGGAACATGAAGAAACAGATGCCGAAGAGGAAGAAGCTCCACCAACGAAGGAATTCACAATAAAGAAACTTGATGCATTTTTTCGTGATTATGAAAATGTAAAACAGAGATTAATGGATGATGATCCTGACCTTGATCGTGCAATGAAAGTTTGTCGAGAAATGGATTCTGTAATTAGATGCTACAAACAAATGTATGAAGAAAAGAAAACATTAAAACAAACATCTCTTTTAACTTTTTTGAAAAAGGAATAAACCCTTCCATTTTTATGCATATGTTTGTACCTATTTGAATAAACTTTTCAAATGAAAAACTGGTTTAGGCTACTTCATTTACCTTTGTAATGCAACATTGCAGCATTTTACATGTTAAAACAGCCCCGTTTAGTGCGGTTTTTGCTTATCGCGGTGTTCTGCATGCACCAATTAACCGCGATAAGTGAGACCTTGCTGTATACGCTATTCTGCCCTCTGGCGGTAAAAAGTTAAATAAACAGCCTAAACTGAAACGTGTCCATTCAGTGTTAATTTAATTACACTGTTTTTGAATCGCCAGTGAATTATGCATGTACTGAGTTGTAAATTAACGACCTGAACGAATAAATACACTGTGTAGATTACACCGAGGGTTATTATCGATTCAAAAACGAATTCCTTAACTATCACATCAGAATTATTTTATTTTATTTTATTCATTGAACCTTTATTTAACCAGAAATAGTCTCATTGAGATTAAAAATCTATTTTACAAGAGCGTCCTGGCCAAGATAGGCAGCAGCACAATTGCAATTACAAGTACAAGTTTACAGACAAAAGTAAATTAAAAACAAACATATGACAATTAAAACAAAAAAAAAAAGGGCAAATCACAGTACCATTCATAATCATTCAAAACATCTGCAGCCAGATGTGCTGGATTCCATATCACTTAAAAGTGTTTTAAAAGCAACCAGTGAGACCAGCTCCTGCAGGTTCAGGTGGTTTTGTAGCTGATTCCAGGCAGAAGGAGCTGCATACCTGAATGCCCTTTTTACATTTTACATTTACATTTTAAGCATTTAGCAGACGCTCTTATCCAGAGCGACTTACAAGATGTGCATTAATACATGGTAGGAACAATCATAGTTAGCGCACAAGATCAGTGCAGGAATACAGCAATAGACATCATTGCAGGCATCAGCATACCACACCTGTAACACCTGTAACACCAGGAAGGAAAAAGTTAGTGTTTTTTATTTTTTTTATTTTTTATAAATAGTGTACAACAGGTAAATAGTGGTGACAACAGATAGACTGGATGGACAGTGTTCAGTGGTAGTGGAGTCTGAAGAGGTGGGTTTTGAGTCTCTTGCGGAAGATTGGGAGTGATTCCGCAGTCCTGACCAGTTGCGGGAGGTCGTTCCACCAGCGAGGGACCAGGACAGAGAAGAGGCGAGACCGCGAGGAGCGGCTGCCAGGCGCCCGGAGGGATGGGGCAGTCAGTTTGCCAGAGGAGGCAGAGCGGAGGAGACTGGGTGGGGTGTAGGAAGTGATGAGTGACTCCCTACACCCAGTTCAGTACGGACCCGAGGGACAGTTAGTATGAATAAGTCCTGGGAACGAAGACCATAACTGCCATTAAATGAATCCACAATAATAACTTTATTAGTTTCTATAAATAAGTAAATAGCCCGAGAATATTGTATGTAACTAAATCCATGCGTTTGTACAGCAGGGGGCGCTGTACGGAACACCGTGAGTTACTGAGGAGCTCACGGTGTCCCGTACACTCAGGTCCGATGGCCAGGTTTTTTCTTAAATATTCTTAAAGTAGCTACTATAGATCAAATGATCAAATTCATATCAATCAAAGTCTGATATGTAGCGCATTAATTTCCCATGTCGATTGAGGGCGCGCTTTCCTGTGGCTAGGCTGCTAGCCTTATGCTAGCCCGTTTTCAACGCTCCAAATGGGTGCAATACTGTACAGAATACCGCGACTTTACGTTAATGCCGAAAAGAACACCAGTTAGATGCAACAATGACACAATAATATAACAACAATAATTATACATCCTAGATGATAATAATGGCTGACTGGTAGGCCTATTGGTAGTTTTTCAAAGGCGAACGTAATCCGTTAAAGTACTTGATCGATCTGTGAAAGTAATTCAGACTCTAAAGGTCCTGTTTTTATTTTATTAAATAAAACACATTTTGAAGAGCATTTGATTGTCAGGATTATAACTGACCCCTAGGTGACCCGATAAATAGCAGTCTGTTTCACAAAACATTTGTGCGTTTACGGACTTACTTTATGGGGCTAAACTAAAACGTGGGCTTCTCTTGATCTGTTCCTGCGCACCACACCCACTAACGATGTGCGTGATTTCATAATATGAGAATAACCGCAATTTATACCAACATATAATGTACTCTGTCAAGCGTCTATCAACTGTCTGCTCATCTCTCACAGAACGACCTGCTCGATCCTAACCAATCTGGGTTCAGAGCAGGCCACTCCACAGAGACTGCTCTCCTTGCGGTCACAGAGGCTCTTCACGTCGCTAAGTCCCGATCCCTTAGCTCCGTCCTCCTTCTCCTCGACCTGTCGGCGGCATTCGACACCGTGGACCACCGGATCCTGCTCTCATCTCTCGTCGAGATGGGAATCTCTGGATCTGTGCTGACATGGTTTGAGTCCTACCTGGCTGACCGGTCCTACCAGGTGGCCTGGAGAGGATCCTCTCCTCTCCCCGCACCCTCTCTACCGGTGTCCCGCAGGGCTCGGTGCTAGGCCCTGTCCTATTTTCTCTGTACACCAAGTCACTTGGCTCTGTTATTTCTGCTCATGGTTTTTCCTATCACTGTTATGCTGATGACACTCAACTGTTTCTCTCCTTCCCTCCATCTGATACCCAGGTCCCGGCACGGATCTCTGCATGCCTGGCTGACATCTCCGCATGGATGTCCACCCACCACCTGAAGCTGAACCTGGGGAAGACAGAGCTGCTCTTCCTCCCAGCGAAGGGCTCCCCGATGATTGATGCGTCAATTACCGTGGAAGGCTCCATAGTGTCTCCGTCCCAGTCTGCCAGGAGTCTCGGGGTAACCCTGGACAACCAGCTGTGCTTCTCGAGCCATATTGCAGCGATCTCCCGGACCTGCCGTTTCTCCCTCCACAACATCCGGAGGATCAGACCGTTCCTCACCCAAGAGGCCACTCAACTCCTGGTCCAGGCCCTGGTGATCTCACGTCTGGACTACTGCAATTCCTTGCTGGCAGGCCTTCCGGCCTGTGCCATCAAGCCACTGCAACTAGTCCAGAACGCTGCTGCTCGCCTGGTGTTCAACCAGCCGAAGTTCACCCACGTCACCCCTCTACTCTCCTCTCTGCATTGGCTCCCCATCGCAGCACGCATCAGATTCAAGTCACTGGTGCTTGCTTTTCAAGCGGCCAGAGGTACTGCTCCCCCATACCTCCAGTCACTCATCACGCCCTACACCCCGTCCAGACCCCTCCGCTCCGCCTCCGCTGGCAGACTGACTGCCCCATCCCTCCGGGCGCCTGGCAGCCGCTCCTCGCGGTCTCGCCTCTTCTCTGTCCTGGTCCCTCGTTGGTGGAACGACCTCCCGCAATCGGTCAGGACTGCAGAATCACTTCCAATCTTCCGCAAGAGACTCAAAACCCACCTCTTCAGACTCCACTACCACTGAACACTGTCCATCTAGTCAATCTGTCATCACCACTGTTTACTTGTTAAAAAAAAATAAAAAAAAAAAAAAAAAAAACCACTAACCTTTTCTTTCCCAATGTTACAGGTATGATACGCAGATGCCTGCAATGATGTCTTTTGCCGTTTTACTGCACTGATCTTGTACGCTAACTTTGATTGTTCTCACCTTGTATTAATGCACATCTTGTAAGTCGCTCTGGATAAGAGCGTCTGCTAAATGCTTAAAATGTAAAAATGTAAAAATGTAAGCGGCAAACTTACAACTGACAAGCAGGCAACGCGTAATATCAACGAGAACAACAAACACCGTCGGTGTCAAGACAAGTCTGGGCTACTTCACTGATGTTTTATCGATCAAATGCATCACAGAGCAAGAACGAATACATGTAATTGTTGCCTAGTCGCGTTCCACCTCACTCTTTATTCAAAACGGACCCAATAACTAGAACGAATTCCAACAAAACCACCATTACAGTAAGTAACTACTTTATCCACAAAACAAAATGAAAACCATCCCATCCACGGAATCTTACCTGCAGAAACATCGTTGATGCAACACAGCATCACTCCCAACAGCAGAACTTTTTCCATTCTGCCAGAAAATGGAAAATGTTAACCCACTTGTTGTGAACTATTTGCGTTCACATTACACGGAGACTATCATCAAATGAATAAATAACCCGAACCGTCTCGTGGGTTATCTGAGCGCAGAATAAATCGATTGGCTGAAGGATTCTCTTTTGGCCAATAGAAAATAAGAAGCGAACAAGCGTCATCAAATTCCAGGGAGAATCGAGCGAAGGAGGTTAGTGTTCGAAACTTAAAGTGCAGTCCACTGAAATCCAGTTTGTGAGTGACAATGAAGTAATGTGTAATTGAGGTGTAAAATGTGTAAACACCCCTAAAAAATGTCTATAAACTGTCGTTCACAGTGTAACCCTTCTTTGATAAGGATAGAATTTGACCTCAAGGACAGGTATAGTATGAGTGGACTGTGTGTCTATGAATCATCTGGACAAGGCACAAGATAAGTAGAGTTTTCTGGAATTATATTGTAAGTAAAAATTGATGTTGAATAACAGTATGTACCATCATTAGTATGATGATTCGCAAATACCAGATACACACATATATATATATACCAAAAATACAAACATGAATTATACACTGATATTCTGCAGCGCTGCAATACCCCTGTTGTGCACAACACCCAAATAAACCAAATAATAAACCAAAGAAGATCTCTCGTTGGGGCCCGTAACTGGAACAGTCTTACTTGAGTAAATCCCTGAAATGTTTCCTGGCTCACAGTTCATCGAGTTCGCCAGGTGATATGCAGTCAATGATGGACGATTGCCGAAGGATGCAGCTGTTTGTCCACATCCACTGGCAAAGTGGAATGGCGGGAAGATGCAACCTTAGTGATCAAGTTGTACACCACATCCAAACCACCAGTTCGCTAATATAAGAAATGTAATGTTCAGGCCCTTGCTTGCAATCACAAAGTGAACATTTGTAAAACATTTCCGAAGTACCTCAACCTCTCTATATATATATATATTAAAAACCACAGCATAGCAAATAATTACATTCACATTTGGTGGCTAATGCTAGCTACACATGATGTGGTGAAGGCTAGTAACCGTAAGCTAGCCTAGCCACATCAACGTTGCAATTATATTTATAAACAACAATATTTAACTTTTACTTGCTGATTACTTGAGATATTCAACACAAAACATGTTACCCCTGGTACTGATAAGCTTACACATGCTTACCTAATATAAGAAATGTAATGTTCAGGCACTTGCTTGCAATCACAGTGCCAGCTCGTGGAATGTAATGCAGAGAAATCCCGCCCACAAGCCTGACCTTTAGCATCATGGCCCTCTTAAAGTGACAGTACCAAACTAGGCATAAAATACCCATAAATGTAAATTAACCATTGCAATATGGTAGGGGGGTTACAACAGTAGAGAATAATTGTGATAATGTTAAGAATTTACAATAGTAGCAATAATATAATCTCAGTGTAAAATAAGAACTACAGTGTTTAAAATCAATGCAATAATGATTGGTCAACTAAGGGGATGGTTGTTCTCTGAAAAAGACCTGCACTTGAAGTGACTGCAGTTGAATCACAAATCCAAAGAAAACTACTGCTATTTTTGGACATGCTACAGTTTCTGAAATGATGCTGTTGGCACTTGTTTAAGAGATTTTTGCACATGAAGAGAAGTCTGGAGTCCGACTAGAGGAGATACTAGCATGGATGAGCCTGACAGCATCAGAACCACATAGGACCAACCTCATTCTGAGGACAGGAATCAAGGGTCAAAGGTCAAACAGGACCCACCTGTTATTTTGTAATGCCTCTTCCTCTCTGACAGACAGCATCAGCTAGGTCTGATCTTAGGCTGTGTTTGTGTACTCTCAGAATTATTGTAAATACGAGTTTCAGACCCCTCAGTATGTCCAAGAGGTTTGAGTGAGCCTGTAAGTCATAATTACATGTGGGAAAATTGTAATACAATCAGTACCCCAAGTTACCGACTTGGGGAGCTTCAAACTTTGATTCGTGCCCCTTTAGGCAAAAAAGACACAGCTTGACACCGGAGCTCTCTTGTGATGTCACATGACTGACTGGATTAGTGGAGGTGTGATGTTCCGTGGATGGGGATGCTGATGCTGAGGGAGTTTCACTTCAGAGCGTGATCCTAAGAGTCAGTCAGCATTAATGCACTTGGGTCTCTACAACACACACACACACACACACACACACACACACACACACACACAAGTACACCGAGCAGCAGTTGTACCTCACTGTGTGCATGAAGGTCAAGCGTCTGAAAACCACACAGCGTCCCAAACAGAGTCACTGGCAAGAGAAAGTGCAACAGCAGATCGTCTAAGGATACATATTCGAGAGGGAGCTGAGCCTGTGTGTCTCAGTAACAGGGTTCATCAGTAACTCTTGTACCTCCGGGTGTTAAATCAAGAGTTAATTTGACCCCCCAAAAAGCCCAGTGTCACAGCTTTGTATACTGCGCTCTCTGTGACAAGCAAAAGCGAATTTATCATTTACAGATAACCCACACCTAGGAGAAACTGAGGGCAAAACGGGGGCTGAAGTGGGGGCGTCATTAGGGTGTCACAGAGGCGCAGTGGTTAAGGGACTGAAGTGGAGGTGTCATTAGGGTGTCACAGAGGCGCAGTGGTTAAGGGACTGAAGTGGGGGTGTCATTAGGGTGTCACAGAGGCGCAGTGTTTATGGGGCTGAAGTGGGGGTGTCATTAGGGTGTCACAGAGGTGCAGTGGTTAAGGGGCTGAAGTGGGGGTGTCATTAGGGTGTCACAGAGGCGCAGTGGTTAAGGGGCTCACACGCACACTGATAGGAGCATGCCACATACAATGCAGGAAGTGCCTTCACAATAACAACGCAATAAAAATGTTGCTTCAGGAAAGTACCTAATCTAAATAAGCACACAGAATAGAGAGGGAGGGATGGGGGAGGAGCCATACACACACACACACACACACACACACACACACACACACAGACAAAGGTGATGTCGCTGAGGTTGACACCGCCCATACCTGTCGCAATTCCTTTGAGCGGCCATTTTGTTTCAGCCCTCGCATTCTGAGATGGCCGATACACTGACAGTTACTTACTGCTCAATGCACAGTGCGTCCATTTCTATTCTGTGTCAATTCTGAGTTCTGAAATACCATCAAACTGGCAGGTATTTTCTATTCACTCATTATTCTGAAAGTATAAAAATATGATTTTCTTTGCACTGCATAACTTTATTGCAGTATAGTGCAAGTCCACTTTAAAACCTGTAGAATCACACACAATATTGCTCACTCATACTTATGAGTAACTACAGGACCTCAATCTAATGTAGACCTGCACTCACAGTGCCAATAACCACACAGTGCAGTGGAATTTCTCTCAACTCCCAGAGTGTGCTGTATTTGGTTATTGGGTAAATGGGGCGGAGCCAGGCGGGGTCAGTCAGGGTGATGAGGCAGTCAGCACTGGAAAGTCCCAGAGAGAAATCAAGAGAGCAGAGAGAAACTTACAGACCCAAGTGAGAGATGTGTGGTGTCACATCGCCCTCTACTGGCTTTATGAGGCTCTGCACCCAGAAAGCACTTGAGACAGAGGGCAATGTTGGCATTCACTATAGTGAGAGAGACCAGTGGCCCAGGTTCTTCTCAAAACTCAAACTGTAATGTGTGTGTGTGTGTGTGTGTGTGTGTGTGTGCGTGTGTGTGCGTGTGTGCAGGGGGGGGGTGGGTGGTGGAAACCATAGATATACAGGATTTGGATCAATGTCGCCTTCTTTCACAAAATTCAGGTTAAAAATTTTGAGAAAGTGCAGGTGTGGTGTGAGGGCTTTTAAAATCGGTGAAGAGCGTGAGACTCAATCTCAGAGTGTGAGTGGGCGGCCCTGCAGTCTGTATAAGACAATAACATTAGTTAATGTTTACAATAGAATAACAGACTCAGTACATTTCAACTACAGAATTTGAGTAACTCAGATTTCAGCACCCAGTTACCTTCTCTGACATGCAGCTGGTTTGCCTGTGGTTGCCAGCAATGAACAAGTGCCCCCTGTCCAGAAACAGATTAAGCTCCATAGGGGCTGTCCAGGATTAAGGTGCAGGACCCTAAATCTGCCAGAGAACCTTCCATCCAAAGCTCAAACCCTACATTAACGATACCCTAAAAAGGCAGGCGTTTGTAGATATGAATAATTAGACACCATCACTGGTTTCATTCCTTATTCTAATTCCAGTGAAAATGAATATAATAGTGGAACTTTAAGCATTAATGATCACTGCGCTCAGCTGTAATCAAATCTTAAATCGTAACTGGAGGTCTTAAACAGAGACAATGTGGGATCTCATATCTCTGACTTAGAATAGGAGTGGGCTTTAGCTGATTGATGTTTATCAATTTTAATGCCATTAAATATAATGTAATGACCCACTTAAACGCATTACACTGAGTTATTGTGACAGTTTAACTGACACAATGTCACGGTTCCATGTTATTCATGCCACGTTTTATGTTTCATTCATGTCACGTTTCATTTCATGTCATGTCTTGATTCGGTTTTCATGTTACGTTTCTGTTCATGTTTAAAGCATACACTTTTTCATGTTCTTTCCGCAAATCTTGCGTTCATGCTTTCTCTCTCTCTCGCTGTCGCTCACGTTTCCTTATTGTTTCCCCTCCTTGTCTGATTACTAATTTACTAACGATTAGATAGGTTTATTGTTTCTGCTAGCACGATTGGCAATTTAGTAACTCTAATTGCCAACGTGCTGGAGATTTACTAATTACTAACTTGCTAACCATGCATTCATGTTTCCTTTCATTTCTAGTTCATGTCTGATTTACTAATCTACTAACGCTAGGTCAGGATAGGATAATTACTAACAACAACTAATTATCTTGTTACCTTGTCACGCTCTCTGTGTGTGTGTGTGTGTGTGTGTGTGTGTGTGTGTGTGTGTGTGTGTGTGTATGTGTATGTGTATGTGTGTGTGTGTGAGATCCTCTTGCTGCAGCTCTCCTCCAGCTCTTCCCCTGTAGAGACAGCAGGACACAGGGATTTAAAAGGCTCCTCTGGCTCCAGGCCTCAGTGCAGAGCTGCAGGTCCGCTGGATGGAGCCGGACCTCCAGGAGCCGGTGGAGAACAGGACACTCAGAGTTTATCTGTGCGCACCATGACTCTCCAACCCAGTAACATTCACATACGAAAATAAAGTAACTCACTGTATGTGAGCGAAAGTGATCTCTCTACAGGTGAGACGTTCAGTAAAGTGACTTACTGTGCATTAAAGAGAGTGATATCTCTACTGGTGAGATCCATAAAAAGTTCAATACTGTGTGTTAGTGACCGCAATCTCTCTGTACAGCAGCTAAGCTACACAGTAAAGTGACTTACTGTGCATTCGGCAGAGTGATCTCAGGCTTTGACTGCAGGTTTGAGTTCAGAGTTCTCAGACTCCGTGTCAGAGGCTACAATGAGAAACACAAAGTTAGAACAGCAGTTCAGCAAGGCCCAGTGTAGTTCATATCCCAGGGTCTGGGTCCTTCATATTCACACTAAACTGGCACCAGCTCATTCACAGCGATCAAATCATTCAATATTCAGTGACCTCATGCACACCTGAAGGTTGGCTTTCAGGATTGAAAACTCAAGACTGCGATTACAGTGTGAAACCTGCTCATCTGTGACCTGACTGAATGAGCTCTGTCGCATTAAATTCATGGCATTGGGAAAAGGATGAGAGTAAATATACTCACTGTTAGTCTTCCCATAGCCTGAAACAGAGACAGACACAGAGTTACAAACAAGTCTGTCACTGTAAATAATTCTACCAATAACCACCAACACGTCACATAAGTTCTACTTTATATAGACTCTGTACTTTATGGAGTGTGAGTGGAATGTTTCAGAGTGTCACTGCGTTGTAGTCTTAGTCTCTCAGATAAGGTGTACGTGTGTTTGTGTCAGTTACTCAGAGTTGTAGTGTGTCAGTTTCTCTGTGTGTCGGTGTGTCTCTCTCACCTGTGCCTCTATTCTTCCACACTACGACCCCGACGACCGCGAGGGCGAGGAGGAGAACACCCACCACACAACCGATGATGACGCCCATGGAGGGGCCACGCGCTGTCGGCAGGGGGAGTGACATTAAACACACACACACACACACACACAAGATTACACGACTGAATATTCGTATTTTTCATCTTTGACATCTTCAGTCTTGGACTAAATGTCACATTCCCTTTGTTCCTGTCTCGTTTTTCCTTTGTCTTGTTTCTCCCTTGTGATTGTTTGTGTTAATTGTTTTATTATTTTCCATTATTCAATTATCATCCCTCATTACTCCTCATCATGCTGACCTGTTGCCAATTCCGTCGTCCGTTCCGGCACACCAGCTTCCCATCAAGATCATCAGCCCTGCAGTATATCTACCCCGGTTTTCCAGTTATTCATCGTCAGATCGTTGTTTTCCCTTCTCGGTAGAAACTGACTTCAGAAAGCCTTATCTTATACTCTGTGTTTACTGTTCTTTGTGTGTTGAGTTACATTTATGTTTACCCTTGTTCCTGCTGTCTCCCTTTGTGTTCAGGTTCATTCCTCATCTGTCTGCCAGCTCTGTCCGTCCTGCCAGCCCCGCCTGCCTGCACGCTTAGCTTGGCCCCCAGTTCCCTCATCCTGTCTGCCCAGTCATCTTGTCCACTCCTCCGGTGCATCCCTTCCATTGTCCAGCACATCGTCTTCCACTACCTCTGTCATTACTATTATTATTAAATCATCACTCTCCATTCTAACCTTGTCTGTGTCTGCGTTTGGGTTCGTTCCTGTCGACATAACACTAAATCATCGTTGCCCTTTACTAGTTGACCTGTTTAATGACAGTGTATCAGTGGGCAGTGTGACCCCTCTCTCTCTCTATGTCACTCACTCTCAATGTCCTGGTTCCTCCTTATCTCCTGCTCGATCACTCTCTTAACGATGTCCTCCTCCAGACTCTTGTGCTCCACGATGCAGGTGTAGTCCTCAGTCTGCCAGTCCTTCACTGTGAGGCGAGATGTTGTCTGGAAAGTTCTGTCCTCGTTGGGCACCGTCTCCTGCTCCACGTCATTATAATGATCCTCTCCCTTCTTCTGCCAGGTTACCATGATGCCATGGGGGTACTCAACATGAGCTGGGATATTATTCAGCCTGTGTGTTGTGATGAGTCCCTGTGGTGAAGGAGAACATCCTCTGGACAACATGGTCCCCTGGAGAGAGAAAAACACACTGAGCACCTCCCTCACAACTCTGCACCTGGAGCACTTTTACACACTCACTCACACAGCTCTGACACCACTGAGACTGGAGCACTCTTACACACTCACTTACACATTCACTTACACTGCTCTGACACCACTGAGACTGGAGCACTTTTACACACTCACTTACACTGCCCTGACACCACTGAGACTGGAGCACTCTTACACACTCACTTACACACTCACTCACAAAGCTCTGACACCACTGAGACTGGAGCACTTTTACACACTCACTTACACACTCACTTACACTGCCCTGACACCACTGAGACTGGAGCACTCTTACACACTCACTTACACACTCACTCACAAAGCTCTGACACCACTGAGACTGGAGCACTTTTACACACTCACTTACACACTTACTTACACAGCTCTGACACCACTGAGACTGGAGCACTTTTACACACTCACTTACACACTGACTCACACAGCTCTGACACCACTGAGACTGGAGCACTCTTACACACTCACTTACACACTCAGCCACAAAGCTCTGACACCACTTAGACTGGAGCACTCTTACACACTCACTTACACACTCACTTACACAGCTCTGACACCACTGAGACTGGAGCACTCTTACACACTCACTTACACACTCACTCACACAGCTCTGACACCACTGAGACTGGAGCACTTTTACACACTCACTTATACACTCACTCACACAGCTCTGACACCACTGAGACTGGAGCACTTTTACACACTCACTTGCACACTCATTTACACAGCTCTGACACCACTGAGACTGGAGCACTCTTACACACTCACTTACACACTCACTCACTCACTCAGCTCTGACACCACTGAGACTGGAGCACTTTTACACACTCACTCACACAGCTCTGACACCACTGAGACTGGAGCATTCTTACACACTCACTTACACACTCATTCACACAGCTCTGACACCACTGAGACTGGAGCACCTTTACACACTCACTTGCACACTCATTTACACAGCTCGGACACCACTGAGACTGGGGCACTCTTACACACACACACACTCACTCACACAGCTCTGACACCAATGAGACTGGAGCACTTTTACACACTCACTTACACACTCACTCACACAGCTCTGAGACTGGAGCACTTTTACACACTCACTTACACACTTACTTACACAGCTCTGACACCACTGAGACTGGATCACTTTTACACACTCACTTACACACTGACTCACACAGCTCTGACACCATTGAGACTGGAGCACTTTTACACACTCACTTACACACTGACTCACACAGCTCTGACACCATTGAGACTGGAGCACTTTCATGTTTCATGTTCATTCCTGATTGTTTCTTGTTATGTCTGATGTATTTAGTTGTGTGTTTTCCCATGTTCGTTACCAGATTGTCTCGTCATTGTATTATTGTTTTCACCTGTTCCTCGTGTGTTTGATTGCAGTCTCCAGTGGCAGCTGCATTCATGTTAATTCCTGATTGTTTCTCGTTATTTCTAAATGTATATAAGCTGTGCGTTTTCCCATGTTCGTTAC
The DNA here is from genome assembly GCA_029706075.1 of Aldrovandia affinis. Lineage (NCBI taxonomy): Eukaryota > Metazoa > Chordata > Actinopteri > Notacanthiformes > Halosauridae > Aldrovandia > Aldrovandia affinis. The sequence continues at coordinate 98,581 of JAINUG010000603.1, forward strand.
CAGATTGTCTTGTGCTTTGCTTATGCCTATACATCTTTCCAGCAGTCTCTTTGTTTACCCGTATTTTGTTTCCTCGTGTTTGTGCTTCCGTGTTCAGTCCTGTCTCAGTCTTGTTCCCGATCCACCTGTTCGTGCTCCTCGTGGTTCCTGTCCTGCTCCTCTCTGTGTTCCCCAGACTGATTCCCTGTTATCGACCTCCACCTGCCCATTGACCACGTCTTGCCTGCCTCTGACACACCTGAAGCCTGGAACAAATTTTGCCTGTCCCCGACCACTCTTTGGATTCCTGTATTGGCCTGATTGCTCCCGTATGAACTTTGCCTGTCTTAAAGAACATTATTGCATTCCTGGGTCCGCGCCTGGTTTTCCTACTCCATTCCTGACAGGGTGGAAATATCCAAAAAACAAAATAAAGAGTTGAAATACTCAGAACTTCACATTTAGTCCATTCATTCCTGACGATTAGGCCACAGGTTCTCATCAACATCGCATTGGATGTTTTCCCTTGCAATGCACCGAGGGAAAAACCTCCTTGCATGGTGTATCCATCTCTGGCAGTCCTGATCATATACCTTCCATCTCCAAGCAGAGAAGAATTCCTCAATTGGGTTCAGAAAAGGACAGTATGCAGGGAGGAATTGCATCATCATACAGGGCTGTGCTGCAATCACAAGGTGAGAGCGGCGGAAGGCAACATTGTCACAAATGATGACATAGAGTTATGCCAGGCCTCAACAGCCCTCTCTCTTCAGGTGGAACCAGTCTGTCATTCAGTGCATCAATAAATGTGATGAGGCGTTCTTTATTGTATGGGCCAAGTTGGTATGTGGCAAAGGACACCATCATTGGAGATGGCAGCACACATGGTGATATTGGCGCCCGTCTGACCTGGCACTGTAACAGTGACCCTCTGCCCAACGATGTTCCTCCCACGTCTCCTCACTTTAGAGAGGTTGAAGCCGGCTTCATCCACATAAATGAATATGTGATGTGCCCCTTCAGCTTCAAGCTCCATTATTCTCCAAGAAAAAAGCAAATCCATAAAGCAAATTATTCCAGTTGCATGTAACTATGGTATGACAAGGCATTACAATAACAAATCCTTACCTGCACATACTGGAGTCTTGCCTCCTTCACCATGTCAGTTTCTTTGGAATGGAACTCCGTACAGCTGCTTCATTCCGACATGGTTTCGTGTAAGGACTCGATCAATAGTAGCCAAACTCACACTGTTGATATTTCTAAATGCTCCCTGATCTGCAATTACTGCTGCCTGGATTTCACGGAGTCTGATGGCATTGTTTGCCAAGACCATATCTACAATGGCAGCCTCCTGTTCAGAACTAAAGATCTTTCCTCTGCCACCAGTGTGTGGTAGTCTGTGGATTCTATGAAGTAAATGCAAAATGCATGTCAAAATTGACATTATGACAGTCACATAAATGGAATTGATGAAACTGCATTACTGTAGACAGTTTGTTCTGCCAACAGGGCAATACAGTAAAGCTGAAATACACAGCGGTATACAGCAACATTGTGACTTACCTATTCTCATTCCGAAAAAGTCTGACAATAGATGCCACAGTGCTCCAACTCAGAATGGGCTGGACCCTTTGTCCAGCCTCTCTAAAGGACAAGCCATGATTGATGACATAGTCAATAAATTGTTGCCCGAATTTCATTTGAAACTTGCGCTCTATTTCCTCCTCTTGCTGCGGCTCCTCCACCACGTATGCAAACTCCTCTTCCTCGGGCCCCTTTGCCATGGCCTCTTACTCTCCCTACGTGCCTTTGGCCTCTTCGATCCATGCTTGCAAATAGCAACACAGAGGTGGCATCTTTTATAGATGGATAAGGACTGATTGCTGATTGAAGAGTTGTGCAAAGGAGTTTCACACAGGTACATTAGAGATTCATAATTATGCAAGTAATTTCTATCAACTGTGAATAGATGTTTTCCTTTTGTTTAACACAGTTAATCCAATAGAGTTTTGGGTCTTTCTATAAGATCTGTGTTAACTGTTTTGAAAAAGGGTGTGAAAAATGTGTGAAACCAATGAAAAAGTGTTAACACATTTGCAAGAGAAGACTTCTGCTGTGCTAAGAAGGTGATGATGAAGATCAAGTGGATTCCAGTTTCATTAAGTGTGTCTTAGCAATCGAGAAAAACTAACAGTTTTGAAAACAGTGTGTTAGCATTTGAAAAATGTGCTGCAAATATATAGTGTTTTGCGGGTGGTGGAGTATGAATGAGAAAAGAGTTCATGGATTTGGGAAAATGTGGTCATTGAATGCATTTTGTGTGAAAGCAATGAAAAATGATTCACAGTTTGGTCCACATAGACTTCTGTTTCGCTGACTGTGTGAAGAGTTTTGACAGTGTGACTTCAGTTTTGACCAATGCATGTTAGCAATTGAAAAAAACTAATACTAATAATAATCAAGAATTGAACAAAAACGAAGAACAATTCAGAAGGGTTACATTTGAATAAATTAAGAACTGACAATGTCACCCAAATAAGCAACCTACATAACATTTACACCCTGAAATATAAAATATAAAACATGTATATTCATATATGAAAACTATGAAATCTATTTACAAGCCTTCCTACAGCAGAACATAGAAAATATTCACAAAGAACAAACAGAAATTAGAGGCACAGACTAGTAACCGGAGAATTCATACAACTGTGTACAATATAACATCATTGGGTGAAATATTTGGAGTGTTTCCTGAAAAAAAAAAAAACAGGATGCAACTTGAGTGATTATCAATATAACCTATTGTCTAAATTCAGCAACATCCACCCCTTTAATGATGGCGCCCGTCAAATTTAGAATTGATCCGAGTTATGTATCTCGTTTGCTTCTTCATACACTGAATACGCTAAACCAGGCAATTGTTAGAAAAACACATTTCATTTCCGAATGAAAACGGTATGGATTGAAGGATTAATATTTTGCATGCACATATCAGATCTTTAAATATGAATGTACTCCGTAGGCCAACGCATAGATTTGTCGTAGAGATTAGGCATTATAAAACCCCAAGGAATAACCAGTCATGTTCTTCTTATCTGTAAAACATAAACATTGTTTAGTGCAAAAGGAAGTAGGCTAAGCCATCTTTTGTATTGTTTTGTTGTATTCCCCCCTAATTTGGTGGCCAGTTGTACCCTCTATTGATTCAATTTCCCTCCCACCGTGAGCCTGCCGCCTGCAGCTACGGGACCAGCCACTACCCTGGGACCGGCAGTGACGATGGTGGCGAACCGCCTCCTTCTACACGGAACTCGCCTAGCCGTCGCGATGTGATTCTGATTCACACCCACAAGGAAGCTTTCTGTGCATGCGGCGACCTCGTGCAGCTGCCTATCAGAGACGCGGTTTGAAACCCGGTGGCATTTGGCTGTCCGCTCCTGAGGGAGGGGGGGAGGGTGGTCGGCACAAACTCGCTGTGAAACACGTAAGGGTGTCTGCAGAAAGGGGGTCAGTGAGTTGCGTCTCGAAGGACGCGGATCATCACCGGCCTCGGAGAGTAGCTTGCCCCGTAGAGACGGGCAGCGAGTTCATGGGGGGAGGGTTAATCAAAATAAATAGAGTGTATAATTGGCTTCCAAATAGGGGAGAAAAACTGAAAAATCGGAAACAAAATGTATAAACATATATCACATAAAGCTGCCATTTTCATTGGGGTGGCTAGTGTGCCATTCGCCAAATTATGGATTGAAATAGACTGTTATGATATCTGCAGAATTGTCTCCCTCTATTGGCATTCTGTAACTAACATCTCAAAATGGATTTTACAGTTCGAAGGGAAGGAACGCATAAAGAAATCTGCATGCAAATGAAGTGAAAAGTGAGAAGCGTACAGGGATAGGACGAGAGAGAGAATGATAGAGATAGTTAGAAGCGTGAGATAATTAGTGATTAGTAATGTTAGTAACTTAATCTAAATCCCTAATGTTAGTAATTTAGTAGGTTAGTACTGTATACATCTAACTAATATATACAAAGTGTAACAGAAAGAAAGTAAAACGAGATTAGAAACTAAGACGGAAAAACCGAAACAATGAATTTCCCGAAGTGCATGACAAAAGACAAGGAGTGGATCTCGAGACAAACAGGAACAATGACAAACGGGGAACAGAACGTGAATCGAACGAGAATGATGAATAATGAATAATCAAAGAACAAAAACAACCGAACAGACATTCAAAACATAACACCTCCTCCCCCATGAGACCATAACTACGGGACCAGCACTGAAACACTTCCTTTGAGACTAAACTTACCTATTTGTCTTTGCCCACAGGGAAGCTTTATGTGCTTGTGGCCAGCTCGTGCCAGCTTCCCTCCACCCTTCCCCTGGGGTGGTCAGCCATTCATGCCCCTAAACAGGACTCCCGGCCAGAGGCGCGTTGGCGTAGCCGGGGATCGAACCCCAGCCGCAGTGGACCCAAACCTCAACGCTTATTATGACTGGGCATCGGTTACTGGATGAAAACAATGACAAACGAAGAACGCGCCCGCTACTCAGTGTTGTAGCCTGCCAGGCGACGCAAAGAATGAGACCAGTCCCCACACACACACTTCTACAGTCACTATCACAGTCAAACAGCCAGAACTGCAAGGTAAGCAAGCACAACGACAAACGGAAACTGAGCAGGTTAGCAAGATGGACAAGAGCTACTGTAAAACATTTGGTGAAAATCCTGTCAACGCGTTATTCTGTCGTACTCATACTCGACTTTCCATCATTTAAACAGTTCCCGCTTTCGTTCAGATGGGCTTCATACACAGGGAGTTGGCTATCGATAGCTAGATAACATTAGCTAGTTCAGAAGATAGACTAGAGCTAACGTAACATTACCGTAAATCACTAGTTGCTTTATGCTGTGTAGAAATTCAGTTATTATGTTCTGTATTGCCATACTGTCACATTCATAAGCGACTTTCCACCATTTCTTCAGGAAGGGTTAGTTTGGTCGCCTGAACTATGACTGCCCAAAGCCATACTAACACTTGAAATATCAGCTGCCAAGAGTCAACAGTTATGTTGAGTCAATAGGATGTGTTTTTCAATGACTGATTTGAGGCTAGATAGGCTATTGTCTGAGGTTCTCTGTGGCTCAGTTGGTAGAGCACAGCGTTGGCAATGCTTAGGTTGTGGGTTCAATTCCCATTGGGACCATATATACTGAAAAATGTATGCATTCGCTACTGTAAGTCGCTTTGGATAAAATTATATTATATATTATATTATATATATATTATATATTATATTATAAGTAAATAACATGAAACAATATACAGTATACAAATTGTATAAACATTACATTTACATTTTAAACATTTAGCAGACATTCTTATCCAGAGCGACTTACAAGATGTGCATAAATACATGGTAGGAACAATCATAGTTGGCGCAAGAGATCAGTGCAGTAATACAGCGATAGACATCATTGCAGGCAGCTGTGTACCATACCTGTAGCACTTTTTTATTTATTTTTTTTTAAAATGAGGAGTAAGCAGGGATACATAGTGTTGAGCAAGTAGGTAGTGGTGATAACAATTAGCTAGATGTACAGAATTAAATGATAGTGGAGTCTGAAAAGGTGGGTTTTGAGTCTCTTGTGGAAGATCGCAAGTGATTCCACAGTCCTGACCGATGGAAGGTCGTTCCACCACCGAGGGGTCAGGACAGAGAAGAAGGCGAGACCGCGAGGAGCGGCTGCCAGGCGCCCGGAGGGATGGGACAGTCAGTTTGCCATAGGAGGCGGAGCGGAGGAGTCTGGCTGGGGTGCAGGGTGTGATGACTGTCTGGAGGTATGGGGGAGCAGTACCTCTAGCCGCTTGAAAAGCAAGCATCAGTGATGTCAATCTGATGCATGCTGCGATGGGGAGCCAGTGCAGAGAGGAGAGTAGAGGGGTGACGTGGGTGAATTATAGATGTAGACAATTATATAGACAAATATCTTAATTAGGGATGCACTGATATTAAACTTCTGGACCGAGGGTAAAACAAGTCAGGAGAGTGGGAGAATTGCAGAGTGGGGCTTTAACTTTTAGTGAGTGATGATTTTACCTTTTTGTTCTTTTTTTCATTTTTAATTTATTTTAATTTTATGATTATTCATTATTGTTTAACTTATAGTTATTTATTTGCAGCAGTGTTTTTCAAATATGTTTTTAAAGTCTGATGCTTTGTGGATGAAGTTCCTTCATTGCTTAGTACAGCCAATGAAAGGAAAGTCATTGGACATGTGTCCTCCTTTCTAGTTCCCTAGTAAACTGCACATCACTTACTTTACTGTAGAGTTTCAAGTTGTAGCCTACAGATGTTGCAGTTTACCTGTCAAAACTGCATTGCACTGTTGTTTTTAGCATTGCAGCTTTAATAAAAAGTTATTTATATTTTATTTTGCTGTGTTTGGTTCTTTATTGATTTCTATGAGTGAAACAAATTTTCATTATTAACTAATGATCAAATTATCTTAATATTTGGCAACATAATAACACAAATGCAGAATGTAACATGTAAGAGTTGGAGTTTTAAATAATTTATTTACATGCATGATAGACATTTAGCTATCAGTAGTCTGAAATGTTAAACATAGTCTGAAACAAGTGAAACTAGGCTAGCCTAGGTGAGCCTGCTGGTCAACTGGTACTGCCGTTCAACAATGAGTGTCAGGCAGTAAAGGAGGAATTATGCTTCTGCGTCTGAGAATCTGCCTACATGCACCTTTGTCGCACGCAGATGTCCGCATGGGTGTCTGCCAACATACTTGCGCGTAATGTTAACGCGTGCACTAGGGGTCAGTGTTGCGTTTAATAAAACTAAAGAATATATAGAAAACGAAGAAGAAACCAAAGAGACATCCTCGTTGCATTGTAGTGGATCCATTTAGATAGGAGAAAGATATTGAATGCCTTAAAAATAATTTAGTTAGTTCGTTTTGGCAATATTACACTTTGTTATGTTTTGGTTTTTGGTTCTTTGTTTTAGTTCTGTTTTGGGTCTTGACCCAACCCCAAAGCTACTGTATATACTTCCCTGCTCAACAAATCAGCGTTTGTTTGATGCACACAACCACAGCTACCCGTGAAGTTTTGGAGGTGTTAGCTCCTCTGTGAGCCTCTGCAGGCTACGGTTACCCATAAACCCCTTCTCTGCGTAGATATGCAGAGACGTTTACGTGCATCTTCGCAGGAGCATAATTCTGCTTTAAGAGACATTCCCTGTTCTAGACAGACCCCCTCCAGGGTCCGGCAAAAATCCACCGAGAAGTCTGGAATTTTGAAACGGAAAATGTGTAGGAACCCTGAAAAGATAAATTATTTTTCATTAATTGAGACAGACCTTTTGGGATTGCTTTGACTAAAATGTTGTTTAGGTTAAAGACATAACATTATGAACAATGATGAACACATGTAGTGCTGACTTTATAGCATCGTGCTTTTAAATGATAGCAACCCTGAAATGTTGTATTGTCCCTTTGAAACTGCACTTATTGCGTAGGCTATTATCAAACTATTTTTTACAAATAGGCCATGCTATGTCGGACATTGCCTCAAACGAGTGTGACTAACCTCTCGTCTTACTGGTGCCATTCAACTAATAAAAGGTAGAGAGGAATACCCCAGTGTTTGACGATGTATTTAATCTTTATTTATACAGGTAAGTCTCACTGAGAAATCGATTTTTCAACAGAGACATTTTTTTAAATAACAGCAGACAGACACATAAAATATGATCCGTTCAACATCTAAACAACAAAAGACCATAAACTAAGGATTAAAACTATACATTAAACATCATTTACATACATTTTCATCTCAGTTTCACATTAAAGCCTCCCCAACTTTCCAACCAACATAGAAACAGTTAAAGACTGACTTGTGAGGATACAGCACTGCTAACTCAAATTCCTACTGTCTAAGATTCCCAAGTAAACACGCAAATTTTCAAGGCTACTTCCGGCAGACCAAAACGCATTTAATACGTTAAAAGTTATTTTCTTTTTAGTTTAATCGTATTTTCATTTGATACATTTAAAATCGGCTTGAAATCGACATATTCCACAAAAGTGAGACACTTTTGAAATATCATAAACAAGTTGTTTTATGCTTATTTCGTTTTTTGGTTGAAAATGAATTATCTTAAGGTACACAGCATAGATATAAAAACGTAGATGCCTCATTGACAGTGTTCAAATGCGTCAACATTGCCGCCATATTGGCGCTGGCAAGTTCCTGTCTAAAACAAATGCATCTGTATTGAGAGATGCAGACTTCCCATGATCAAATCTACTGTAACTCGCTTAATTCTCAACCAGTAAAAACATAATCAGCTGTGACCTAATCATACCGTGTAGCCGTATCGCTGCAACATACAACAGCAGCCAATGCGGTATCTACGTATTATATATTTAGATCTATGTTGAACAGTCCTTACACGGACCGTTTCAACAAGTAGGTTCCTTAATTTGTTGTACTCCGGACTGTAATAGTGAGGCACAAACCGCTGGTTTCATCTCAAATAAGGCGTATTCTCGAAAGCAGGGGAGGGGCGCATTGTTTGCGTATCAGTGGGATGTAAGCGGCCTTTTTACATTTACATTTAAATTTTAGGCATTTAGCAGACGCTCTTATCCAGATCGACATAGTTTCTTTTACATACAATCCATTTATACAGCTGGATATTTTACTGAAGCAATTCAGGTTAAGTACCTTGCTCAAGGGTACAACGGCAGTGCCCCCACCTGGGAATTGAACCAGCGACTTTGAGTTACAAGTCCAGTTTCCTAACCATTATATTACACATTTTGAACGGCACAGACTCACTTTTAACAGCAGTCTCCTTCTCACAAGACTAACAAGAGACCGTGAACGGTGTGGATGCAGGATCAAGTATAATTCAGGCCGTAGTATTTTAAAGCCTTTTAGACTTAATGTATTTTCAATATTTAGACGCACAGAAAACGCTGAACTGGAAACCAGGGGTGAGCATAATTTTATCTTTGACTTTTATGCAATTCACTGTTAGACAACGTAGCAAACTACCAATGTAACATTACGAGTTTGCAAACTTCAGCGAACATATCCAGCGGCTTTAGGTCTTTGATTATGCACTGGGGGTTCCAGTAAGCAATCTATATAGCTAGCCAGCTATCTAGTACGAATTAAAACGAAGACTTTGTTATATAGCCATACATTTGTTGTATTACTTTAGCCCATCAAGTAGCTAGTTTCCAAGCGATTTATAAACCAACATGTAGATGCATAGTAATGTCCCTGTAATGTGATACTCGTACAGCTTTCCGGTGTGGTCAGATATTGAACATGGCTAGTGAACGTTTTTTTAATCCAATTCCTGGCTTTGACTGCCGACATTTTCCACGACGGACGTTGTTCACAATGTTGAACAACATTAAAAAAATAAAACGTTCTAAGCTAGATAAGGGACAAATTATTTTTGAGCAGTTTATCCGCAATTGTGAAGATGCTGTTCGCGCGCTAGCCAGTGTTGTGCACGCGGACGCGGAGGATATTCCTGATTGGCTCGTTTAAAACCAACTTTGCACTGGGAGAGAGGGATAGACATCTTTTGATTTGTAGATTAGGAAAGCATAGTGATCTGTTTCTATTTGTACATTAGTTAAGAATGGCAAGAAAGCTACCAAACTAGGTAGCCTACTGTTTGGCGCATACTAGCCTACAACAACAAGCAAGCTAGCTCAGTTTACTGGCAAAGCAAGAGATTTAGTTTGATAAAGTAGACTGTCTGCAGACTTACGTCTCTCTAACATTACATTATGGCTTACAGGGTTAACAGGACGACAAGTGGGAGTCTTATTGCACACCGTGTTTGGAAATGCGATGGGAAAAGTAGGCTATAGTACTATAACATTGGGTAGCGGTTAGCAGGAATGTATATGTGATTGCCAATATTAGATACTTATTTCCTTTTTGCCACGTATCCCTATGGAGATTCTTACTCTCATAGCACTGATATGCTTTATATGTGTAAATAACACCCTGATTAGCTGTGGTGAACAGGACTAAAGGCGTAAGGCGATGCCATTTAGATATTTTGGCGATGTTTCTTGGTAGTTAACACTTTTAATAAATAATATGTATCTAGCAAGCTAGTTACGTCGGTATGTTGGCCATCTCCCTTATGTCTCAAATATGTGACAGCTAATAGCTCACATTAGCTTAATACCATAACCTAGTAAGCCAGCAGTTAGTATAGTGGCACATCGGTTTTCAACAAATAGTCACCACTTGAGCTTTTAAGGAACCCTTTTGCATTGTAGCTGACACGTATCCAACATGTTCTTACCTCGTCTGTGTGACTGAGCTTGAAAGCAGCATCCAGTACACAGCAGACGAAGGCATCTTTCTTTAGTTGAGTTGTTTATTAGCAAAGTAAAATGAGCAGCATAACAAAGGCTCCGAGGCTCCTAAAGCTTCCACGTTCTACTTCCTCACAACTTTGAACGATATGTTTATTTCATACATTTAGATACTTTTAAACAACCTATTTCTGGCTCCTCCAGTTAGAGTATGCCCTAATTACATTTACATTACATTCTATCATGTTATTGATGTTCAAATCAGATGGCGGTGTGTTTGTAGCCAGCTAGCTACCGATACTTAACTGAGTAGCTAGCTAAGCTCGACCCCCGCCCCCGGTTTACTTTTGATGCAGTACAGCTAACCAGCTAGCTCACTATGTATTCTGAAATGTAGTACAATGTAAAGCAATGGTTGTGTCTTTTTGACACCATTTGCCCATCTTTCCTTTGAAGACATGTCCCAAGGCATTATGTAGTGCAAAACATTCTCTGAAGTAATTCTACCTTTGTAGTACAACCCAACTGTTTTCATTTTAGGTGCCTTTTTGTGCTGCCTCCAGAGACTGCTCCCTGTGAAGGATGCAAGCAGACTGACAAAGGGAGAAGAATGGAGTATAATCAGAATGCAGGCAACAGGAAGAGGAGAAGCTGTCCACAATTGCCATGTCCTTATGAAGACATAAAGAAAGAATCTGTGGTGGACAGCACAGATTATACAGAGGTGGAGCCGAGATCAAGTCTGAACACAAGTGAAAACACAGAGGAGAGGAAAGAGAGGAAGACTGGATACAGGATGAGCAGGGAGGAAAAGGATATACTGTTCAACATGAAGGAGGAGGAAGGAGAGGGGTGTCTGAGTGTTAAAATGGAGAGGGAGGGTGGTGTGAGAGATGAAGAGGGACTTTGGAGAGGGCAAAAAAAAGAGAGGGTTGAACAGGAGAGAAATGTAACCAATCAAATGACCCAAACTGACAGAAGGGAGAAGAATGTAGTAAAATCAGAACGTAGACAACAGGAAGGGGAACTGTCCACTCTTGTCATGTCCTTATTGCTGAAACAGCCGAGAGTGCTGATTCGCCGACCTGAATTCACGAGTATCTCAGTTCCTGTGTCATCACCTCCACATTCCCTGTCCAGCACAAGAGACCAAGGAACAAGATTTCCATGGAGACGGCATGAGCTCTCGCCAGTGGGGATGAGGTCACTGGGGCAGAATGGGCAGGTCGTGACCCAGAAGAGGAAGATGATTAGCCAATTGGAAAGATCCCTGAAAGCTTCATCAATGAATGGGTAAGAATCAATTGGGAAATGGACAATGACTCTTCTCACTGCTCTCAAATCTTATATGAAAATATGTGCCTTTTACAGGAGCTGTGCTGAAGCCCCCTGTAGCTCTCCTGCCATCACCCCCAGGAACCAAAACACAGGTTAAGATCTCTGCTAATCATTTTCTCTGGGTGCAGGCTGAGCCCTTTGGCCTAGTTATCGCTACTTCCAGTCAGGGCTAAGTCAGCCAATAGAAAGGGATGTAATAATTTAGCAAACAGAAGAAAGGTTAGTCTAGCACAGAGCTGGAGGTGGTTGACAGGTGTCAATGCAGAACATTTAAGATTTTGAGGAAAAGGACAAAAAAACAACAATCTGTAAACATGATTATTGGACATTTAAGGCTGTTTGAAACCAATATTGAGATGATTTCTGCTTTATCACTGAAGTGCATTTTCTTCTGATTAGATTTTTGAAATGGGGAGAATATGGAGCTGGAGGGATAGTTATATATATATATATATATATATATATATATATACAGTGGGGAAAATAAGTATTTCACCCCTGCTGATTTTGTGAGTTTGCCCCCTTACAAAGAAAGGAACGGAACGGTCGGTCTATAAATTTCATGGTAGGTTCATCTTAACAGTGAGAGACAGAATATTAAAAACAAATCCCAGAAAATCACATTAGATGAATTTTAAACATTTATTTGTGTTTTATTGAGGAAAATAAGTATTTAACCCCCTAGCAAAACAGCAAGAATTCTAAATACTTATTTTCCCCACTGTATATATATATAAATCACTTTTTCTTGTTTGGTCATTTCTACTTTCTCTCAATTACAGTTGTGTTCATCAACACCTACTTACTTGTATATTTCCAAAAAGCTTAATGTCTCCTTTACCCCTTCTCTCCCCAGGACACCTTGTTGAGGTGTCCTCTCGGGTGTTTGCCTGCTCCCAGTGCCCCTTCGTTCACATGGAGGAAGTGAATCTTCACCAGCACATTGAGAAGGTTCACTCAGAGGAGCACAGCCAGATCCTGAGGTCTGGAGGAAACCCAGCAGGGAGCTCACTGCAGGGAGCTCATCAGCACCCCACACCCCCTAAGACTCTCCCCACCCTAACACAGTCACACACAGGTACTCCAGGGGCCCACCCATGTTCCCAGTGTGGGACGAGCTTTAGATCTGAACCCCTGCTGAAAAAACACCAGCGAATCCATACAGGGGAGCGTCCATACCACTGCACCCAGTGTGGGAAGAGTTTCAGTCGTGGAACTCACCTGAAGGAACACCAACATATTCACACAGGGGAGCGTCCATACCACTGCTCCCAATGTCGGAAGAGTTTCAGTCAAGTTAGTAACCTGAAAAAACACCAGCGACTCCATACAGGGGAGCGTCCATACCACTGCTCCCAGTGTGGGAAAAGTTTCAGTATATTCAATTATTTAACAAAACACCAACGGATTCACACAGGGGAGCGCCCATACCACTGCTCCCAATGTGGGAAGAGTTTCAGTCGTGTAAGTAACCTGAAGGAACACCAACGGATTCACACAGGGGAGCGCTAATATCAATGCTCCCAATGTGGGAAGAGTTTCAGTCATGTAAGTACTCCAAAGGAACACCACCGGATTCATACAGGGGAGCGCCCATACCACTGCTCCCAATGTGGGGAGAGTTTCAAGTTTCAAGTTTCAAGTTTATTTGTATAGTGCTTTTCACAATAGAATTGTCACAAAACGCTTAACAGAGGGGGAACCCAGGCCTAGATCCCCCCAAAAGCAAGCCTAACGGCAACAGTGGCAAGGAAAAACTCCCTTGGTAGGGAGAAACCTTGGGAGGAACCAGACTAAAAAGGGGGGGAGCCCATCCTCTTCTGGCCGGCACAGGGTATGTCCAAAAAAGACCATGTCATGGTCAGTCCAAGGTGGCTCAGGGCTGAAAGACTTTGCCCCTCCTGAGTTTGGTAGTCAGCTGGGGGGGCTAAACCACGCGGAGAGGGTCCAGATCCAGGAACTGGGGTTGGCGTGGGGGTGATGGGGGCAGCTCACACTTCTCGCAGGATCTAGGGCTCGGGGGCAGGTGCCCCCGAGTCAGAGGCCGAGGCAGAGAAGAGAACATGCAGTCAGAAAAAGCAGTGCTATAGCCAGTAGCATTATGTAAGAGCAGGGGAGCACAAGCATAGGAAATATACAGATAGCCCCAACAGGTGTAAGCTATGGCAGCATACCTATTAGGAGAGGGACAGAGAAAACACGCAGCCATGAGAGAGTTCCAAACAATCCACACCTGATCAAGGATAACCAGCATAACAGTGGTGGTAACACATTGAGGAGGTGACCGTATGGAAAGTTTCTCACTCCATAAGACACTAGGGCACGGCCTTCTCCATCTCTCCACCTAGACTGTTTGGCAGTAGGCTAGGCTGAAAAGATATGTTTTTAATCTACACTTAAAAATTGAAACTGTGTCCGAATCCCTAATATGCCTTGGTAAACCGTTCCACAACAGAGGAGCTCTAAAAGAGAAGGCTCTACCACCAGCTGTGCTTTTCAAAATTCTAGGGAGTAATAGATGGCCGGCTTCTTGTGAACGAAGCAGTCGTGTCGGCTTATAGGGGGCAATAATTTCGGTCAGATATAAAGGTGCAAGTCCGTTTACTCCTTTAAAAGTTAGCAACAGTACTTCATAATCAGCCCAATATTTAATAGGAAGCCAATGTAGTGATGCTAACACTGGAGTAATGTGATCATACTTTTTGGATCTAGTCAAAATATGTGCCGCTGTATTCTGTACTAGTTGAAGACTCTTTAGAGAGCTACTAGAGGAGCCGGATAATAAGGCATTACAATAGTCTAGCCTCGATGCAACAAAAGCATGCATCAAGGTTTTAGCATCCTCCAATGACAGAATGTGCCGAATTTTAGCTATGTTTCTTATGTGAAAGAAAGCTACTCTGGAAGTGTTTTTAATATGAGTGTCAAATGTAAGGTCCTGATCAATAATAAAACCAAGGTTCTTAACCATAAGACTTGAAGAGTTTCAGTCGTGTAAGAACTGTGAAGGTACACCAATCGATTCACGCGGTATAAAAGCTCCACCCACCTGTGCTCACATGACTGAAGTACCATTCAGGGAAAAGTGTGGATGGAGTTCATGTTCGAGAGGCCAGCATATGCTGGAACTGTGTTTGGTGTATTTGGAAAACATTTTGGCTTGTTTATTTGGCCTGGTAACCATCCAAGCTGGCCAGTGAGGGAGAGAGCTGACACTTAAACCTCCTGAACTTGAATTTGGGGCATTTGAAAAAGGCAACTTGAATTTCTGAGATTTGTATATTGGGAAACTACATTTTTGAGATGTGTATTTTCAGTACCTGTAACATTTGGATTTACAGTTAATAAATTCAAAACTGTTGAATTAAACGTGTTCCTAAATTCATTTCTTCCATATCCTGAACAATGAAAATAGGATGATGTTTGGGTGAAACCAGGTGGAAGTTGGATTTTGAGTTTGTCCCTGATGGGGGGTCTCAGGAGGATGGAGTAGCAGTGGGAGTGTACAACACTGTTTGCCAAATCTTATTTGATGATTGAAGGGTAATGTGGAATGCGGGTGGTTTTCTCAAGATGGCATTTAAGGGAAGCCCAATGAGATGTTTGGGCAGAGTTTGATATGGTACCACATAAGTGGCTTCATAATTAGCTGCAAGGGCGAATACAAAGAGTAACAGTAGGCGTCTGACGTAGGTGTCGTATGTGGGAAATAAAAATACAAGACCGGAGTATTTTATGGTTTTAGTATGTGTTCAATTTGAAAAAGTTGTAGGAATTGTAGTTGATTACATTCTATCTGCATGTAAGCAGTGAGCTACAGCAGTGAAAAAGGCTAATAGGATGGAATATATGTATTGAATATAAATAAAAGGAGATTATATTCATGTTATATAATGCCCTTGTCATACCTCACTTAGAGTACTGTGTGCCGTTCTGGCCACCACACTACAAGAAAGATGTACAAGGTCTTGGGCCTCTAAATTGGTACCTGGTATGAAAGGTAAAAGTTATGAGGAAAGACTTAAGACACTCAATCTATTCAAGCTCAGCAAACACTCAAGCTCGGAGATTTAGGAGGGATTTGATTGATGTGTTTAAATTCATAAAAGGGATTAACAAAGTGAAATACCAAAGATTCTGTATGGATATTAGGACGTTTTTCATTACCCAGAGATTGTCAATGCCTGGATAAGCTTGCTAGGTCAGGTAGTTGAGGCAGAAACACTTGGACTATTCAAGTTCAGGCTAGATGCAGTACTAGATACTCTGTAGATTAGGACATGACGAGCCTAGATGGGCTGAACGGCCCGTTCTTCTGTTCTAATTTCATTATTTCTTAATCTCCAGGCAGCCAGGGCGTATGGAATCACTGGGGTATGCAATTTGTCAGTAATTGTGGCTATGTCAAGAAACTTAAGCCATTATATTTGTCTAATTCCAGGAAGCGTTAGTCATATGTTTTAGAAATTTGTAGAAATGCATTGTTTTTGTGGTTGCGAAAGACTGCAAACAAAATGTCCTCAGGGCAGGGCTGTACGTTATCTTTTTTTGCTCGTAGCACTGGTGCTACAGTTTGATAGTTTTGTAGCACAGGCCAAAAACTTGTAGCACAAGTATAAAACGTCTCTAAAATCTCTAAAAACAATCAGTAGTGCAGTTCATGACTTAAACGGGTATATTACTGGCAAAAGACATGAATGTAGCATTAAGGGTACACAAAATACAAACCGTAACAAGAAATGTTTTCAGACAAACATTTTTCTTTATTTGCCACATTAAATTACAGGGAACATCTCAGTTTAAATGTATCATCATCACATTCTTGCCAGGGATGCCTTCATATATATATGTCAGCACTGTACAGCTATAATTTTGTTTTTTAGGAAGGTTAAATTGTTTTCTGATAATGAACTACCAATGATCTCCATGAAAACACATTTGAATTGCATTAATTTGGAGCAACTTGATTGATTATCCAATTTGCAAGACTTTCTGATTATTTGCACAGGACAAAACAGGACAAACATGCTTACTTCCACTCAACTCCCTGCGCAGGTCTGCAGTTGGCCTGTTTATCCAGCATTTCCGTCCAGGGAGAGTAAGGGTTTTTCAAACAGAACAGCTTCTCTTCGTTATAAATTAGCCACGGGAAATCTTTCTTCCACTCGGGATTATACTTGTACGTTTTCTCTCGTTTCTCATTATTTGGCAGTGGTTCCACGTGGGCTCGTTTGGGTGTAGCTTTTTCGGCTTCTTTATCGTTACTTTTATTTAGGACAGGGGTACTCAACTTCAGAGGCCAAGAGGGCCACATTTAAACCACAACAGATGCAAAGGGCCACAACATATTATTAAGATATTTGTACAATTGTATTCACTGTATTTAATACTGATGTTTAATATGCTGCATAGTCTTGCTAGTTTTAATGCATCCCAAAGCATCATGGAATATTAAAATAATATTCTCAATTTGAGTAACAAAACAGTTATGTGGGTAAATAAAGTTTGTCTTGCTATTCTTTTTTAATGCATTGCAAAGCATCATTAAATGTGGAAAAAAATATTCTCAATTTGAGTAAAGAAAAACCACAGTTAGCCTATGTGGGTAAATAAACTTTGCAAGCCATGGTGGAAAATAACTTACTTATTCCTAGTGAGAAATCTGAGTCTGCATTCTTTTCACAAGTACTTTCAGATCTGATTGTTGCTCAGTTGTAGCTGCTTTTAACAACGCTGCGGAACATGGATTGCTGGGCTTGAAACCCACCTAGCAACGTTTGTATTTTGTGTTTCCTGAGATCGCTGCCAGGTGGATAGACATCTCGGAACTCGGGGTGAAGCTGTTCGTGGTGGCGTTGTAGATTAGCTCGCTTTGACACAGCAATTGTTTTTTGACAGATGAGACACATTGGTTTCCCATGTATCTCCGCAAAAGCAAATTCCATTTCCCACGCAGGGTTGAAAACCCTGTTTTCCCTCTAAGCACAATGCGAAAAAGGGTAAGAAGTAAAATGATATGAGCCAGCAATAGGTTATTTTTTTTGTTTGTTTTCAAATAGTTTTTATTCTATTTTATTTGATCTGAGAACAGGTCTGTAGCGAACGGAAATTATTTGATTTCAAGTCGGCAGCAGCACGCCGTAATTAAAATGTTATGAGCCAGATAGGCCTACATGTAACTTTTTGTTTGTTTGCAAATAGTTTTTATTCTGTTTTATTTTATCTGAGAATATGTAGGCCTAAAGCTGAAGGAAATTCTTTGTGTTTACGTGTTGCCCCAACGAGCGTAGGCTAGCGTAATATTTATGTATTTATTTTTAAAATAGCGTTATGCACGTGAGTCTATTGACGGGACTTATTTTATTTGGAATATAATGTATAAGCAAAAGTAGCCTACTTTTCAATAAAAAATATTATAAATCTACATGCCTTGATGATGCCTTTATATAGCTTGCCTATCAATTGTTTTTAAGCTCAATAAACACAGATAATATTTTACCGGAATTTCTCCCATTTGTCCGGGACATTGAAATCTTCCAGGACACGTGGACCGGCACCAATTTTTTCTAACGGCTTGTTCGTTAGGAATTGTGGGATTTGGTGTTGGATGTGTGGACTCTACGTAGACGGGGACCGCACGATAGACTACAACTACCAAGTAGAATAGCGAGGCACTTTAAATCACGTCACACAGAATCTAACTTCATAAGCAAGAGAAAAAAATTGGATATCGCACCGGTGCTACGGCAGTAAAATTATTCATCGCACAGACAATTTTTTATATATTTATATATATATGTCGCACTGTACAGCCCTGCCTCAGGGGCAGAATAAAGTAAGTACACAACTGATTATGAAATCATGCACAGAAATGAAAAAGATTTGTTGGTGAAACAATATACACCGATCAGCCACAACATTAAAACCACCTGCCTAATATTGCGTAGGTCCCCCTTTTGCCACCAAAACCGCTCTGACCTGTCGAGGCATGGACTCCACAAGACCTCTGAAGGTGTCCTGTGGTATCTGGCACCAAGACTTTAGCAGCAGATCCTTTTAAGTCCCGTAGGTTGTGAGGTGATGCCTCCGTGGATCGGACTTGTTGGTCCAGCACATCCCACAGATGCTCGATCAGATTGAGATCTGGAGAATTTGGAGGCCAAGTCAACACCTTGAACTGTTTGTCATGTTCCTCAAACCATTCCTGAACAATTTTTGCAGTGTGGCAGGGCGCATTATCCTGCTGAAAGAGGCCACTGCCATCAGGGAATACCGTTGCCATGAAAGGGTGTACTTGGTCTGCAACTATGTTTAGGTAGGTGGTACGTGTCAAAGTAACATCCACATGAATGCCAGGACCCAAGGTTTCCCAGCAGAACATTGCCCAGAACATCACACTGCCTCCGCCGGCTTGCCTTCTTCCTATAGTGCATCCTGGTGCCATCTCTTCCCCAGGTAAACGACGCACAGGCACCCGGCTATCCACATGATGTAAAAGAAAACATGATTAATCAGACCAGCCCAGACCAGACCAGATCAGACCATTGTAACAGGTGCCATTCTTCCATTGCTCCATGGTCCAGTTCTGACGCTCACGTGCCCATTGTAAGTGCTTTCGGCGGTGGACAGGGGTCAGCAGCTACGCAGCCCAATACACTGTGTGTTCTGACACCTTTCCATCATAGCCAGCATTAACCTTTTCAGCAATTTGTGCTACACTAGCTCTTCTGTGGGATCGGACCAGACGGGCTAGCCTTCGCTCCCCACGCGCATCAATGAGCCTTGGGCACCCATGTCCCTGTCGCCGGTTCACCGGTTGTCCTTCCTTGGACCACT
Source organism: Aldrovandia affinis (assembly GCA_029706075.1). Lineage (NCBI taxonomy): Eukaryota > Metazoa > Chordata > Actinopteri > Notacanthiformes > Halosauridae > Aldrovandia > Aldrovandia affinis. The sequence continues at coordinate 118,122 of JAINUG010000603.1, forward strand.
TTTGGTAGGTACTAACCACTGCATACTGGGAACACCCCACAAGACCTGCCGTTTTGGAGATGCTCTGACCCAGTCGTCTAGCCATCACAATTTGGCCCTTGTCAAAGTCGCTCAGATCCTTACGCTTGCCCATTTTTCCTGCTTCCAACACATCAACTTCAAGAACTGACTGTTCACTTGCTGCCTAATATATCCCACCCCTTGACAGGTGCCATTGTAACAAGATGATCAATGTTATTCACTTCACCTGTCAGTGGTTTTAATGTTGTGGCTGATCGGTGTATATTAAAGCCACAGGCTTTTGGGGAGGGGGGGGTATGAATATATTTATATTATTTATACAAATAATTTATTTATATTTATTATACAATATAAAACAGACAACATTAAATGGAAAATGAGCCAGCAGTGTCCAACATTTTATGAATACTGAAAATAAATAAATAAAGTTAACTTCAATCAATGAAAGGTTTAAATTAAATTAGAAATATAAATAATCATGGTGTAATAGGTGCTCAGGCTGGACTGGGGCAGGCCGCTGGGCAGCCAGCCTCTCCCGCGTTCCCTGACCCTGCTGCTCATTCCACCCCGGGGAACAGTGGTGGGACCTGAACACCATCAACATTGCCCTCTGGCTCCAGGACATCACCAGTAGGCAGACAGATGTTGTGGAGGAACGCTGTGAGTTACACTGCGCTGTCCCCACCCCAGACCTGACTCCAGCTGGAGTGCCTGAATGGGGTGCGCTACCCACCCCAGTGCCCCGCCCGTCTGCACTGGGCCCGCCTCTTCATGCAAATGCCCTGCCCCCGGCCTGCCTGCATCTGCGCAGTCCTGGCCTCCATTACGGCTCTGGATGGAGCTCATTGCACTGCTGATGGTGCTGTTTAAGGTAAAGGGGTGACCTCCATTATGGCTCTGGGCCTGCACATTGCACTGCTCCTGGTGCTGTTTAATTTGAGGAATGGAAACTGGTATATACACATTAACACACTCAAACGCCCCACACACACACACACACACCCATAAATACACACATTCCCACACAAACAAACACCCCAAAATGCATATTCACACTCACACTCAAACATCTACATGTTAGTCTGATCTTATTTGGTTTGTTTAATTATTCCTGTGTCTCTCTCTCCATTTAGGACACCACTTCCTCCTGTTCTCCTGGTTCGTATGGCGCCATATCAGCACAGCGGATCTAGCTTGTTTCTGGGGTCAAAGGTCAGAGGTCTCCTGCCTCTTCAAGAACACAGCGTGCTTGTTAACTACGTGAGATCCGTGTCCAGGTGAATTGTGGGTCACATTGTCCCCTTTGCTGCTATCCTTGTTGATATGGGGCCTTGAGCCTCTCACAGGACTTTAATATCACACCACCTGCCAACTGACTGTAGCAGCGTTTACTAAAATAAATGTGTCACATCCTTACACTCGTACCTGACACTGACACTCCTGACCCTTGTATATTCAAACTGTGTCCCACGCCTTTTACCTGGGCACCATTCACCCCACTGTTTGAGCAACAGTCACTGTTTGGACGCCAGCTCTGTTGTATACAGTAAAAAACTATCAAATATATAAAAAAAAAACATTTTAGTACAGTATTTATGATCTTTAATAGATAATAAATCTCGGCCCACGAGGATTGTGGTTTGAGTACCTAGGGAATAGAGTCTGTAATTCTACAGGAGGAATACAAAACCACTCTTCTATGAGAAAGTCAATCAACTCACGCTTAGACTCGCTGGCTGGGAGAGTCTCCCTTTTAAGAACGGCCCCTGAGTGATCTGGAATGATGGCCCTACCCCTACCCACAAGGTGGGCATTCTGTATCCGGCACTGTCTTGCACACGAGGGTGCAAGCAGCTCATCAACCCTGACAACAAATGTTTACACAGTCCTTTCCTTGTCCTTATTTATTGATTAGATTAGATTAGATTAGAAGTCTTTTATTGTCATTGCACAGAGTACAACAAAATTGAGTGGCAATCCTGATGGTACATTTACCAATAACATAGACAAAACACAACAGAACAGCAGAAACAAATTAAGGTTCTAGATATAAAATTAAATAAATAAATAAAATGAAATGTGAACATTTGCTGTTAAAAAGTTAAAAGTTACATTATTTTGATGAGATATTGCACTTTCAGATATTGCACATTTCCGAATTGCAGAGGCTCACTATGGCAGAAGTGTAATACAGTTGGAGTATAAACATACAAACAAAAGTGCAGAAGGAATGTAAACATCAATGCAGTGTTCTATAAGTGTGCTGTAAGTGTAGGTGTTGCAGTACTGATAGTCAACAGTCCGTGTCAGAGTTTTGAAGTGTTCAGTTCTCGTATGGCCCTGGGGTAGAAGCTGTTCTTAAGTCTGTTTGTCCGTGATTTGATGGACCTGAAGCGTCTACCAGAGGGCAGCAGGTCAAACAGATGATGTCCAGGGTGGGATGGGTCTTTCAGTATTTTGGCTGCTCTACTGAGACAGCGAGAGCTGAAAATGTCCTCCAAAGAGGGCAGTGAGCAGCCAATGGTCTTCTGGGCGACATTGATAACCCTCTGAAGGGCTCTCCTGTCCACTGCTGAGCAGCTGGCATACCACGTAGAGATACAGTACGCCAGCACACTCTCGATGGAGCAGCGGTAGAAGGTCACCAGCAGCTTCTCCTGCAGGTTGTTTTTCCTGAGGATCCTCAGGAAGTAGAGTCGCTGCTGTGCCTTCTTGACTACTGCAGTGGTGTTGGTAGTCCAGGAGAGATCTTCAGAGATGTGTGTGCCCAGGAACCTGAAATCCGGGACCCTTTCCACACAGTCCCCCGTTGATGTATAGTGGGTCGGGGTCTGCACTGTTCTTCCGGAAGTCTATTATGAGTTCCTTTGTTTTTGAGGAGTTCAGGACGAGATTGTTCTCTGAACACCACGTTGCCAGTCTTTGGACTTCATCCCTGTAGGCTGTCTCGTCTCCTCCTGAAATAAGACCAACCACAGTCGTGTCGTCCGCAAACTTGATGATGGTGTTAGTGGGATGGGTGGGGGCACAGTCGTGAGTGTAGAGGGCGTAGAGAAGGGGGCTCAACACACAGCCTTGTGGGGAGCCGGTGCTGAGTGTAAGGGTAGGGGAAAGGTGGGGGCCTAGTCTAACGGTCTGGTGACGGTTAGTTAGAAAGTCTTTTATCCAGTGGCAGGTGGGTTGGGAAAGTCCTAGGTCAGTAAGTTTTATGACGAGTCTGCCCGGAATGATGGTGTTGAAGGCAGAGCTAAAGTCTATGAAAAGCATCCTCACATAGCTCCCCTGGTGTTCAAGGTGCGTCAATGCCGTGTGAAGAGCAGTGGCGATGGCATCTTCTGTAGACCTGTTCGCTCTGTAGGCAAACTGGAATGGGTCGGAGGTGGGTGGGAGGCTGGCTTTGATGTGCTGTAGGACCAGCCTCTCTAAGCACTTCATAATGACCGGTGTGAGTGCAACCGGACGGTAGTCGTTGAGGCCGCTGATGACAGTCTTTTTTGGCTGTGGAATGATTGTGGCAGACTTCAGGCAAGGTGGGATGATGGATTTGGAAAGGGACAGGTTGAAGATCTTTGTGAAGACCTCGGAGAGCTGGTCTGCACATTCCTTCAGCACCCTTCCTGTCACACCATCAGGGCCAGCAGCTTTCCTCGGGTTCACCGCTCTGAGCACACGCCTCACATCATGCTCCTGCACAGTGAGGATGTGGCTGTTGGAGGCTGGTGGAGGTGTTGTGTCAGACATTAAGTTCCTCTGCCAGCGAGGCGTCCCCGTTGACAGCCGTGCGATTGCTGGGTTTGTAGTTGGTGATGTGCTGGATGCCCTGCCACACCCGCCGTGGGTCGTTGTTGGTGAAGTGGTCCCCAATCTTCCTCTTGTAGGCCGCTTTAGCATCTCTGATGCCTCTCTTCAGGTTGGCTCTAGCAGCACTGTATAGGGCTCTGTCGCCGGACCTGAAGGCAGTGTTACGGTCCTTCGATGGAATGAGTTTGACACCCCTGCTCTAGGCCTACCACTTGTCTCCCCCTCTCTTCTACTTCTGACCTATTGTGAAGGAGACTAGAAGAAGTAGACTAAGCTAGGAAACAAGGTACAGAGGACCGAGGTATTCGGATGCCGCCGTTGTATCGTCCAAAAAAACCTATGCTTTAATTGGTCGAGACCGCTCACGTGACAGAGGTCAGCGTAAAGGAGTGCACTCCGTGCAGGAATATATATATTTTTTTCAACTGTTATTCCATTTGACTTCATGAACGTATATTTATTTATGTAATTTACAGTATTTCAAACATAAATGGCACGGATTAACAAATAGAATTTATTTTTCATTTTTGTAAAAAAAAAAAATTAGAAACTTATCGTGGGCGCAGCTGTTCCGTAGCTATGCTAAGTAGCTATGTGATTTTCCCATTTCAGGCTCAGTCAAAAATCGTGATAGGAAAACATAACACAACATAGAATTAAAATACATTTCAAAAGAGTAGTTTCAAACGGTGCGTTTATGTCAGTAATACATCGCTCTCCCAAATTACGAAAATGCTAGTCCAGGGAAGAAGTTCGAGACGGTCTCGTGATTCGGTGGGTTGTCAACAATGATGTCTATTGCAGAGTTACTACACTGATCTCTTGCACTAACCATGTTTTATCATATAGCTCTCGTTTCAAAATATTATGGCGCTTTATTGTGTATAGCCTACATACTAGACTATTTTTTGTTGTTGGAATATACACGGTTGAAGCTTTAATGTCAGAAATAGCTATACATGCCATGAACAATAAATGTCCCATATTGACATCTCAGAACCTTAAGTTTGGTTAAATTGATCAACTAATGCTCTCGTGTTGTGTAATGTGCGACACGACACGATTCCTTCAGAATGAGGCTAATTTTTAATTGATTCAATTATCGACTGGCAAGTTGGAGTGAGTAGGGCCTAATTGTTGAAAGTGTGGATCTGGTCAGTGAATCTAAACCATTTGCGAAAAATGAAGAGTTGAATGACAGAGCAATTGGCAACAAGCCAACCCTGCATTGTGTTTAAAATAAGTTGAAGGAAAAAATGATGGTAGAAAACACATTTTCAACAACTTTAATGGATCGCAATGTTCTGGCTGTAAGAAACCAGCGCAGCCTACACAGCGGGTACGCAGAACCGAGCTTGCGGGCCACTGAAGTGAACATCTATAAATATGCTCTGTGACACAGTAACATTCGCTTACGGCCATACCACCCTGAACACGCCCAATCTCGTCTGATCTCGGAAGCTAAGCAGGGTCGGGCCTGGTTAGTACTTGGATGGGAGACCGCCTGGGAATACCAGGTGCTGTTAGCTTTTACAAATCTGTGTTACAGGGGGCGCTATTTCACAATAGAAGTACAATTACAATTTCATTTACCTTCCAGGTGGCTTTTTAGCAAGGTGGGCTAAATATTTATTTTCTTCTTAGCATCACGATTTCACAATTCCTTTTCAGACGCTGACTTGTGCTCAAGGAGTACAGTGGGGTGGGGAGGAATGGGAATACAGTACAGGAGGTTCCCTGGAAAATACTGGAGCGTCCACAGATATGGCATGAGTGTTGTTTCGTGTGTACAGTGGAGGGGGATCAGCTTTTCTAACATGAAACTAAAGCTCCAACCAAACAACTGCAACTGCAGTCCAGACAGGGTCAGTATAGCAGAAGAAAAATGTGAGGTACGGGATAAGGACCCAGACGCAGACCAGGATCAGGCAAAAAGGAACGTTTAATAGGAAGCAGGGATCAAAACCAAGAATCAGATAATCAAAGGTACAAAAACACAAGGCAGAGAGTAGTCAAAAAGGCAGTCCAAAAAGTAAAAACAGGTAGGCAGATAGGCAAACAAAACAGAATCGCTACTAGGCAGGCTCGGGGTAGTCAACAGAAGGGTAGTCTCGGAAAATACAATAAACATTGGCTTCGGAAAAGTAGGCTCAGGGAATAATGATCAACTTTCTGACAAAGACTGAACATGAACACTGAACTTAAATACAAGCAGGGAAGGAAAACACAATAGGAATCAGGTGTGACTGGGAGGAGAGAGGAAGGAACACAGGTGTAAACAATGGGAATCGTAATCTAATAACGAGGGGAAACGCAAGACACGGACTGGGAAACATACAAACATATAGACAATAAACGATTAGTAATGTTAGTAACTTAATCTAAATCCCTAACGTTAGTAGATTAGTTGGTTAGTACTATATACATCTAACTAATATATACAAAGTGCAATCTAGAAAGTAAGAAGGAAGAAAACGAGATAATAAGCGAAGATGGAAAATACCTGAAATGTATAAACTCCCGAAGTGCATGACAAGACAAGGAGTGGATCTCAAAATAAACAGAACAAGGACAGACAGGGAGCAAAACGTGACAGAACACTGAAAATGAAATAGCTGAATAACGAATAATGAAATATGACTGATGAATAAATAAACAAAGTACAAAAAACAACAGAACAGATACTCAGAACATAACAAAAAAAACATACAGTTAATCCGTTTGCCCACTTTGGTAATAAATTAAATAGCTAAAAAAGAAAGCATCTAATTTCAGGCTTTATTCATTATTTATCTTGACATATTGAAACAGTAGTAGGCAAAAAAGTGGAAACACTTGAGGAAATGAGGGACACACAGTATACTGAAAGCAGGTGTTTTTCCTGAATTAATTAGGCAATTAGCATCCCAGCGTGCTCAGGGTTGTGTACAAAATGCTGGGCACGTTTGCCTATAATTATGGCCAGCATGGCTAGAACAGTGTTTCTCTACCAGAAAAACAATGTGTTTGGCCTTGGGGTAAAGGTCTCTCTGCACTGGGGACAGCTGTAGACACCAGTATTGTGCAATGTGATCCTAGCAGCCCTTAATACAGCCCATACAGTAACTGTGTCCACAGGGAATAGTCACCAGATCCTTCAATATATCCAGACAGATTGGACAGCTGAATTAGTCCTGATCCAGTAAATGCCCAGCTTCAGCCATTTTAATCAAAGCGACTGAGAAACAGAGATTAGGTTGTTCATCTGAAAAATAATGTGTGTGTGTGTGTGTGTGTGTATGAGAGATAGAGAGTGAAAGGCTTACTTGTACCTGTAGGTGTGGCTGATCTGACATTGACCTTCTCTGATGCTCCGGTGATAATGCTGACTGCCCCTGCTGCTCTGAAGATGATGATGATGCACTCACTGCCCAGGCTGATGCTGCCTGCCTGCCCCACTATTGCAAAATACAGGGATTATCCTCATATTAGAAAAAAGCCTGACATAATATAATTTAATCCTACCATCTTCATTCAATAACAAATTAATATGTTTTTTTCCATCAAATGAGTACTTTGATGAAACATTACAAACAAATAAAGAGATAAATTGGCAGTTTATTAAAGACTTGGAACATAGGTAATACAAATGTTATTCAACGTAACAGTAAATATATTATGGTACACTTGGTAATACTAGCCTCACAAAGAAATTGGTTACATGTCAACTCTTATAGAGAAACAATACAGGGTATGGTATCTTAATAATTTCCCTAATTAAGGTAACAGCTAAGACATTCATTTTGCAACATATCAAAGGGCTGTCCCCTTGCCTTGTAAGCAAATTCTAATCTCCTTTATTTCCTAACAAAGTGCCCTACAGTATCCAGTTCACACGACATTGCCGGCGTCTCGGTCTCGCTCAGATGAGGGAGGGCTAAACAAGGCAGAGGGGCGCACTGTGCGCAGCCTGCCAAAGCAGATAGTCCTGGGAAAGTGCACCCACGTCGGGAGGAACCACCTGCACATCATTTTAGGGATGTGCCTGGCGCGCAGGGGGGTTACCAAGGTGGGGTTCGATTGCCATTCGGTCAGAAATTGAGCTTTAGTCACCTGCAGAGTGGGATAGACCGCTGAGAATGGTCCCTGGAGAGTAAGAACCACATTGGTGACTTACTTAGTTAGTTTAAGGGACTGTATCTGCGCTCTGCCTGCGCACTGCTTATGGGAAAAGTGGGACAAATCCCATATAAAGTTGAAATATTCGGGGAAGTTCGGTGCATGTAGCTAATTGGCGATACGGAAAGACAGAATTTAACCAGTTAAAAGCTACTAACAGTAGGCCTAAGGAACACAAGTTGCAGCCGTACAAGAAGGTTGTTTTGTTTCCTCCCTTTCCGCCTTGCAGCGCCCAATTTAGTTTGTTTAATGGGGAAATATTGCTTAAATAATATATTGGAATAACAAAAATGAGATATAAAACTGATTAACACACCAGAGTAGTTCATTAGGGCTATCTATCAGGGGTCCACATTCTGTGGTACTATTATTT
>JAINUG010000604.1:0-126228 GCA_029706075.1 Aldrovandia affinis
AGGCAAGTGTAAGAACACAGAGGAGGCAGTAATATGAACAAAATGATAATTTATTAAACTAACACGAACAAGGGCAACACAAAACAAAGGGTGGGGTCTTCAGGGGAATACAAACAAAGTCCACAAATCCTTATCTCGTTGTCCAAGTCCGTTCCAATGTCCAAAATCCAGTTCGTAGTCCGCAATCCAGTCCGTAGTCCAAAGTCCAAAACAATCCGATTTCCAACAAACAAACTCCAATACTCTCTTTGTATCCTGGCTGGTCAACGACTTCCACAGGTCGGTCTCTCTCTCTCTCTCTCTCTCTCTCTCTCTCTCTCTCTCTCTCTCTCTCTAAACACACCGCACTCCTTCCCCAAACACGTTCCTACTCCTATCCATAGGTTCTGGGAGCGAGACCTTTAAATAGGCCTTGCAATGGCAATGAAGTGTATGTAGTGAAAATGGCTGCCATGTGTTGGAGGCCAGGCAGCCATTTTCTGGTGCAACCCTTTGGGCTGCCACAAGGTTAACCTTTAACTTAAGTTAATATAAGCTTATTTTAAACAGCAAAAAATGTGGCTCGTTGGAACCCGATGTCCTGGTGTTTAATAAGAGGACGGAATTAACCTCTGATCTGACCTATCCCACCTGCTGCCACATTACCATAACCAAGAATAAGCCCAGAACCACTCCTTCACCAGGACAGAAGACACTCAGTGAGTCAGTCTACATTGAGAGTGTGTGTGAAAGAGAGGACAATAATAGCTGCTCTTGTTTGGGGGCGGGACAGTCTGGGTGTGGGGTGTCCCTGCTTTCTGATTCATTCTTGCTACACCTGCTGCAAAACTCCAGAGGGTTTCCTCCATGACACACACTGACTGGATTCCCTCATTATAATCCTTGGGCTGCCCCTGGCTTCTCGGGCCATGCTTAAGCCAGCTATTGTCCATTTTCATTTGCTACGTCACTCACACCCATGGTCCAGCGAGGACGGACGTTCTATCACACAACGACTTGCACTCTCACTTTCTTTGTGACTCGCGCTCACACTGTCTCTCTACATGTGCGCACACATGCACACATAGCCAAACTAAGAGCATGACTAATCACTGCCATACTTGATCCTTGTGGAAAATAAACGGACCAGTGTGGGGTTACGTTATAAACTTTATTGTAAACGAATATATAATGTAAGTACATCATATCAGTGAGCACATTCTGATTTATTTTGCAGTATCCCAAAGGCTCTATGTCTGTAGGCGGAGTTGATGGGTCAGACAAATTCTTAGGGGGAATTCTTTGTCCCCCTGGCTATCCCCCCACCCTGCTGGGCCTGGGTCACTCTCCTTGTGTGACACATTCCTTTGTGCCAGAACAGAGCCATTGCAGTCCAAAGTCTCATCATCATCATTATCATCGTCTTCATATGGAATTCTACCAGTCTCTACCTGAGTGGATCAAACTGGCTCTGGCAAAAATCTGTCTCTAAGGTTGATGCAGCTATATCAGCACGGTCCCACTTTAGCGCACAGGCGCATAGACAAGCAAACAAGCACAAAAAAACAGGGAAATGGAGACAAAAAAAGGGATTCTTCATCTTCCTGCCCATGTGCTTTCCCTTCCTGCTGCTTTATGCGCAAGGCAAAACAACAAACAAATTCAGGGCACAAAATGGGTAGCAATAGATGATCTCTGAATGAGACTTCTCCCTTGATTACGAAAAAACTGCACTAGGTGAAGGACTGCCTATGAATCCAGAACATACGCCTACCTCTGGCCGCCACATAAAGCCACTGCCACGCAAATCCTCCTGCCCATCCGACTCGTTCATCTCGTCCATCTCGTCATCAGCCGATATCAGGATCTGTGGGAGACCGTTCACATCACCTCATTACTCTCATTCCAGAAACAATGTAATAATGAAATAATGAAAAATCATAAGAAATCATTTTTGTAGAAATTTTGTTGAATTCAATAAAGTTGAAAAAAATATGTCAAAATCCAAATTTACCCCAAAGCGTAAAAAACGTATTTTTAATATCTGACGATAATAAGCACCCAGGGCATTATACACACAATTATGACAACGACAAAGACCATACACCATTTCTTTATTATTTCTTTTGTATTCTTGTTCATTCTTATTTATTTCTTATTCATGCATTTTCATGCCTTCGCTTTGTTCTTAAATTTCATAAATTGCAATAGGTTCAATTGAACATTGACATTTTTATTATGCTTTATGTCTGTCTGAGAAGCCAGTTGAACAATGTTGGAAGAGAGGCATTTAAATAAAGTTATTATTATTGATGATTATTGAGGATGAATGATGATTATTGCTATTATCCTCATTATTATTATTAACATCATTACATAACATCACTGTAGGCACACAGCTCACCTCACCTTACTGCTGCCACAAGACTCGGGTCCACCGTCCCTCTCCGCATCCTTGGCTTTAGTCCTGCTCTTCTTCATCAGGAAGTTATCCACCACCCAGAACATCAGTGCCTAGAGACACGTACACTATTCAACGCACGCACGCATGCATCATCATAACTAAGGTCCTTACTTTTTTCACGACTTGGCGTGGCATGCAGTTCAGACCTCAACCGCCATGGGGATGCCACACGTTTTCCACAAAAAGCCCTGTGATCATCTCTGTCAATTATTTAATTATCTGGCTACTGATTTAATCAATCGGGTGCGTGCAAACTAATTTCATTTGGGCAGTTTGCGCATGCTCAAATTCACAATGTCTTGGATGGGGTGAGAAAAAAAAAACACTAAGCAAAAACCTCTGTGTGTGCGTGTTTCTTAATTAACTCAGAAACCACACATCTGGACACATCTGCTTTCAATACGTTTAATTCCTCATTTACTCAAGTATTCCCTGTATGTTGGCAGTTACCTGTAGGTCAACAACTGGTTGAACTGCAAAGTTAAAGTTTAGCTGAGTGTCAATAAATAACTGCATAGTCATTCTCACACATTATCAACAGATGCAACAGCTGGTCACTGCTAGTCCATCAGTGGTTCATCTGTGTCATCTGTGGTTCCATTTAGTCTCTTCCCCCCCGGCACCACCCCATCCTGGCCCATTCCCATAATGCCGGACTCACTCACCTGCTTCAACTGTGGGATGAGCAGCACCAGGATGATGAGGACCTTTTCAAACATCATGATGAGGATATAAAGGGCACACTGGCCTGCCCAGGCCCTGCACTGCACCGGCTCTCCTGTGCAATGGGCGGGAGGGAAACGTGCTTTCAACATGGACTGTGGGTTCAGGGCCCTGAATGGGATTTAAATGTACACAGCAGCGTTCGCAATTCCACCATCCTGTGACTGATAACATGACCAATGACCCCTGCCTGTGATCAAATTCATTGCCCCAAGGGCATGTTTGTGCCCTGTTGGTAAGTTGCATAAAGGGCACAATATGTACTGGGTCTGCAGACATAAAAACCCTTGACCACAATGAGGAGGTGATTCCACCTGCAGGACACCTCAGGAATGACAAAACGGGACTGAAGATTAGAGGCATATTCCTACATGGAAATCAGGGGGTTCCTCTCCTCCAAATGCAGTGCTGCAAATTCTCTTACAAATTAATTTAATTTAAGGGTCCTATGAGGCTTAGTAAGTGCTTTCTTCGGTCTTCGTTTTTCAGTTAAGTAAATCAGGTTGTGTTATCTCTTAGGCTCTGTAAATAATTTCTGTAAAAGTCAATTCAAACTAATCTGATGTGATAGGCACTACAGGTTTGATGCAATAGAATTGGACAGCCGAAAGGTTAAAAAAATACATTAATTAAATCAAGGGAACATAAGGTTATCTTTATTAACTGGGGACGTGTGGTATGGTTTTCATTGAAGCCGTCTTCACCCATGCTCAGAGTTGAAAAGCAGATGCAAGCACCCAGGTACCTTCCCCCCTCCTGCGCGGTCTTACCGTACTCCCCAAAGCGCAGAGAGTCCCACTGCTGCCACTCCACCACTGCGCTCACGATCCGCACCCCTGCATAGATTAACAGCATTCCCAGGGACGCGTCCAACAGGAAGTTGATCAGCAGGGTTGGGAGGGTTACTTTGTAAATGTAATTAGTGCCTGATTACTGATTACACGGCTCTGAAAGTAATCCGATACGAATACAGTTACATGTCTCAAAAAAGTAACGTAATCAGATTACTTTTAGAATACTTTTGGATTACTTACTTTTTCTATCACAGATGGGTATGTTTTGGGGTACAGGAGACATTGGGAAGCTGTTATATAGCCAAAGGTGGTGCTACTTAGTACTAAAAGGGTGCTCAAACTTTTGCACACGCCATGTTCACTTTTTTATTTGATCAGTAATACATTTAAATAGTTATTATGCATTACACTTTGAAAAAGGATGTCATGTTCAACTTTCCACTGTGTTGAGGTCAGGTCAGCTTCTGTTCATTTAATAATAAATACTAATAAATTTGAGATGTCAATTTAGCTAAATATATGCAACATTGTATCTGCATTTTTTGTTGTAGTCGTCGTCATTAACATGTTATGGAATTAGAATGGACAGATTCAAAATTAATCATAATAAAAAGTAAAGGGATATTGAAAGGCAAGTTCTTTTACTGTTTTGATGGCTCATCATTAGCATAACTCAAACACAGCATCTAAAACAATGTAATAACTTTTGAAACTTTTTTGGCACTGGAATAACAGCGACTTGTAAGGGATATGTAGCGGCGAATGCTCGGCAGTGCATAACGTAATTGACGTATAGTAGAGTACAATTGTCTACCAAATTGGGAGAAAACTGGGAAAAATAAAAAGAATAAAATAAAATGTCATCGTTTCAACAATAAAGAAAGCAGTATAAAATTAGCAGAGCAGTTAATGCGATGCCTCAACCCGTAGGCTAAGGTCAGGTAACAGCAAATTACTGCAGAACTGTGTTCATTAAACTGAAGGTTAGCTAACGTCGACTTACTCCAAGTGCTTTTTAAGATTCGAAGTCGAGTCCTTTGATGCCGACAGTATCTTTATTCTTGGAAGACACAAGGTACACTGGGCCGACAGATTTTTCCCATGTTCTTCTTTAAACTGGAAATTGTGTCGATAACGCCACAAACTAAAAGCTGACTTTTTTTCCATCTTGTCCCTATCAATGTTTGTCTGAGCGTGTTTTTTTAACGCAGTTTTTTGGTTCTGTGCAGCGGCTGTAGTTTTCGTGAGCTGTGTGATGATAATCATGTAGGCGTGATAATTTCATGCTGTAACTTTAGTAATGAATATCAGCTCATTAATGTTTGTAAGGAAAACTTTCCACCAAGAATTCCAAGAAGTAATCCAAAATGTATTCACTTCAGGTTTATTAAAGTAACTGTATTCAGATTACTCGTTTTTCAAATGTAACGCGAGCTGAATACAGTTACTTGATTTTTGTATTCTGATTACGTAACGCCGTTACATGTATTCCGTTACAACCCAACCCTGTTGATCAGGTACCTGTAGGTACACATACAATGAGAGTGGCCTGGACAATGGCAGTCAAAGCCTCAGCTGCGGCCTATCGGCTCTCAGCTAAAGGACACAGACATTCTGCAGGAATTTGTATGCCCTTTTGTCATGTATAGAAGCATGAAGACTGCAACTGGCTGTAACTTGACATGAACACCAACACAACCCCACACAGAGTTACACAAACAGACCAACACACAGACACAACAACACACACAGTTAACACAAACAGACCAACACACAGACACACCAACACACACAGAGTTACACAAACAGACCAACACACAGACACACCAACACACACAGAGTTACACAAACAGACCAACACACAGACACACCACCACACACAGAGTTACACAAACAGACCAGGACACAGACACACCACCACACACAGAGTTACACAAACAGACCAACACACAGACACACCAACACACAGAGTTACACAAACAGACTGTGGAAGGCGTCGGTCTCAGCAGCTAATCAGGACGATTAGCGGCCACGCCTACTGGCAGAGCAGTAAGCGCACACACCGGTCCTGCCGATAATAATTACATCTGTGTGCTTTAAGACTGCTCTGTTCCCTTCAGTAGGTGGCTGGAACCAGAGAGGCGTGTTGAGACCGAGGAGCGAGGAAAGGACAAGGAAGAAAAAGCGAACCAAACCAAAGTGAAGGAAATATCGAACGGAAAGAAAGAGCCGGTTCGATATTGTATGATTTAGTTTTGGTCTTTTTCGTTTAGTTACCAGAAAGCTTCGCGGCAATTAGGGTAACGTGTTTAATTGTGTTTATTATTTTACGCGCTCGGTGCTCGTTCGCCCAGTGGGGTAACAGAGAACGCGTCCAAAACAAAAATAAATAAAAGTCCGGTCCGTAGACCAAAAAAACTCCACTCCGTGTCTGGACTACTCTGTTCCCGTCCAGGGTGTGTCACGTGGCGTGTGACAAGTGGTGCCGAAACCCGGAAGGAAAGAGCAGCAGATTGTCTTGGCGTTCTGTTTGTGGAGTAGCCGAAATGAAGTCCACATACTGGAAGGAGGTGGCGGAAGAACGGCAGAAAGCTCTGTACAATGTTCTGCGGGAGAATGAGAACTTGCACAAAGCAATGGAAGCAAAGGATAAAGAGATCTCCAAACTGCGGATTGAGAACAAGGAGCTGCAGGGGCTGACTGCAGGCGTCCAGCTGGCGGAGAATCGCCTGGCGGTCCGTGGGGATACGGGAGATGTTCCCAGAGAGCTGGAGGGCTGAAAAGCCCATGGCACAGCTCCCGCCCCAACGTCCCTATTCCCCGTCTTCCCCAGAGAGCTGGAGGGCTGAAAAGCCCAGGGTACAGCTCCCGCCCCAACGTCCCTATTCCCCGTCTTCCCCAGAGAGCTGGAGGGCTGAAAAGCCCAGGGTACAGCTCCCGCCCCAACGTCCCTATTCCCCGTCTTTCCCAGAAAGCAGGAGGGCTGAGAAGCCCAGGGTACAGCTCCCGCCCCAACGTCCCTATTTCCCGTCTTCCCCAGTCCATTCCCAGCCCCAACCCAAGTCTACGCCCCCCTCCCCGAACCCCGTCCCGAACCCATAACCCTCCCCGAGACCATGTTTTTAATCGTCCTAACCTCTCGGTTCCAGGTCACCCAGGGTCTGCACGGACGGCGGGGCAGGACTGTTGGCAGTGTGGGCGTCCTGGCCGCATCCGTCGAGTCTGGCCCTTGAGGGATGTAAACATCGCGGACGCCCCGCTGCCCAGCACTACTCCCCCGAACCAGCAGAGTCGTTTTTGGTACCCGTAAGTATCAAAGGGAAAACAATCCAGGCGCTGTTGGACACGGGTTGTTCTCGCACCCTTGTGCATCAGCGTCTGGTTCAACCCGAGGCATTGGACAGGCTCACAGAGGTGGCGATAAGGTGCGTACACGGGATGTACACTACTATCCAACAGCGGATTGAATTTTATATTTGGGGAAAAAAAGCATAGCATGGTGGCAGGGGTTACTCCCGCACCCCCTTCCGCTGATTTTGGGGCACGATTGGCCGGGATTTAGAGCTACAGTTCGAAAGGGGATTGCGGAAGGGGCCCGACAGGGGTGTGGTCGCTATCGTCTTGTGGCAACTGGGGGGGAGGACGTCAGAGATGACAACGACCCAGGGGAGGGGCCGTCGGCTATCGCTCCGCAACAACCCGAGGTGACCGAAAGGCCGCCGGGGAACGCGGGCGGGCCGGGCGAAGCTCCCGACTCACCAGAGTGACTGATTTTTCACTCGAACAGTCGCAGGACGAAACGCTCAGTCGAGTAGCTGACCAAGTGATTAAGATTGATGGCCAGCTGCTTTATCCAGAGCGGGTGGTGACATACCCCTATTTTTGTATCTTACAGGATAGACTGTATCGCGTGTGTCGGGACGCCTATACAGGAGCAGAACTTACACAGTTATTACTGCCCAAAAGCCGCCGGGAAATGGTTTTCCAGGCGGCTCATAGCAATCCCATGGCGGGTCATTTAGGACAGGATAAGACACTATCCCGGATAATGGCTCGATTCTATTGGCCGGGCATTCGAGGTAACGTCCGTCGGTGGTGTGCGGCGTGCCCCGAATGTCAAAAAGTAAACCCAGCGGCAATTCCAAAAGCTCCATTGTACCCTTGCCTTTAATAGAGGTTCCGTTCGAAAGAATTGGAATGGACCTTATCGGGCCATTTGATCGAGTGCCAAAGGGTACCGCTTTGTATTAGTTATCGTGAGACTACGCAACGCGATACCCTGAGGCTGTACCCCTCCGCAATATATCTGCAAAGACTATTGCGGAGGAGTTGTTCCACTTTTTCTCCCGGGTGGGAATCCCGAAAGAGATTCTCACTGATCAAGGCACTTCATTTATGTCACGAACACTGAAGGAACTGTACGCATTATTGGACATCAAGTCGATTCGAACTAGCGTATACCACCCACAAACTGACGGGCTGGTAGAGCGGTTCAATCAGACATTGAAATCCATGATGCGTAAGTTCTTTCAAACCGATTTAAAGAATTGGCATAAACTAATTGATCCGCTGATGTTTGCCGTCAGAGAGGTTCCCAAGCCTCCACCGGGTTTTCCCGTTCGAATTATTATATGGGCGACGTCCCAGGGGTATTCTGGATTTATTAAAAGAAACTTGGGAGGAAAATCCGAGCCCCAGCAAAAATGAAATTCAATACGTCATGGACCTACGAGCAAAGCTGCACTCACTCGGACAAATTTCACGAGAACATTTGCTCCAGGCCCAGGAACGACAGAGACGGCAATATAACAGGGGGGCACAATTGCGAAATTTTCAACCGGGAGATCAAGTCCTAGTATTACTCCCAACGTCAGCATCTAAGCTGCTCGCAAAGTGGCAAGGGCCCTTTGAGGTTACACGGCGAGTGGGGGATGTTGATTATGAAGTCATTCGCTCGGATAGAGGTGGCTCACGTCAGATATACCACCTAAATTTATTAAAACGGTGGGAGGTGGTAGACCCTGTTTCGCTTGCCATGCCAGAAAATCCCCGAGATGAGCTGGGACCGGAAATTCCAATTGAAAGCACAGGACTTCCGGTCCCCGTTGGCAGCCATCTTACGCCGGGCCAGCGAGCAGAGGTGAGTAGTTTACAACGCTGTTTTTCTGACGTGTTTTCTCCCTTACCCGGGCGAACGGACTTGATTGAACACCACATTCAGACCCCGCCAGGCACCGTGATTAGGAGCCGGCCATATCGCTTGCCTGAACACAAAAAAAAAGTGGTTCAGGAAGAATTGGAAAAAATGTTAGACATGGGGGTAATAGAGGAGTCTAATAGTGACTGGTGCAGCCCCATTGTGCTTGTGCCTAAACCTGATGGGTCGGTTCGATTCTGTGTGGACTACAGGAAAGTTAACGCAGTATCGAAATTCGATGCCTATCCAATGCCCCGGGTTGACGAGCTGCTGGATCGGTTGGGCACTGCTCGCTTATTCGACACTGGATTTAACCAAGGGCTACTGGCAGATTCCCTTGTCTCCAGCGTCCAGGGAAAAGTCGGCATTCTCTACTCCGTTCGCTTACACCAATTCCTGACCTTGCCTTTCGGTCTGCATGGGGCTCCGGCCACCTTTCAGCGCCTAATGGATAGGCTACTTCGACCGCATGCTGCATATGCCGCAGCATATTTGGATGACATTGTCATCTATAGCCATGATTGGGAGCGGCATATGCAGCATTTGCGGGCCGTCCCACAGACGCTGAGGGGAGCGGGGCTCACTGCTAACCCAGGTAAGTGCGCTATTGGGCGGAGAGAGGTACGGTATCTGGGGTTCCTCTTGGGCGGGGGCAGGTCAGACCCTTGATTGATAAAACCGCAGCCATTTCTGCCTGCCCACAGCCCAAGTCTAAAAAACAGGTGAGATCCTTTTTGGGACTGGCAAATTATTATCGCCGGTTTATTCCGGGCTTTTCGGCACTAGCCAGTCCCCTAACTGATCTTACCCGAAAGGGAGCCTCAGATCCGGTCCAGTGGACGGAGCAGTGCCAGGCGGCGTCGTGTGAGTATAAAAGCGACTCTATGTGGCGGCCCTCTGCTAATCAGCCCTGATTTCTCTCTGCCTTTTATTTTACAGACCGACGCCTCGGATAGGGGGGTGGGTGCAGTTTTGTCCCAGGAGCGTGGGGGGGAGGAGCGACCGGTATGTTACATCAGCCGGAAGCTTTCTCAGAGAGAGGCCCGCTACAGCACCATAGAAAAGGAGTGTCTGGCGATCAAATGGGCCTCTCTCACCCTCCGGTACTACCTCCTGGGCAAGGCCTTCACCCTCTATACCGACCATGCACCCCTCCAGTGGCTACACAGAATGAAGGACACCAACTCCAGGATCACTCGGTGGTATCTCGCTACAGCCCTTTTGCTTCCGAGTGATCCATCGGCCAGGGTCCGCGAATGGGTGCGCAGACTTCCTCTCCAGGGAGGGGGGGGAGTCTGTCGAACCGAATGGGCCCTGGCCACATTCTGGCGATGGAGGTGTGTGGAAGGCGTCGGTCTCAGCAGCTAATCAGGACGATTAGCGGCCACGCCTACTGGCAGAGCAGTAAGCGCACACACCGGTCCTGCCGATAATAATTACATCTGTGTGCTTTAAGACTGCTCTGTTCCCTTCAGTAGGTGGCTGGAACCAGAGAGGCGTGTTGAGACCGAGGAGCGAGGAAAGGACAAGGAAGAAAAGCGAACCAAACCAAAGTGAAGGAAATATCGAACGGAAAGAAAGAGCCGGTTCGATATTGTATGATTTAGTTTTGGTCTTTTCGTTTAGTTACCCGAAAGCTTCGCGGCAATTAGGGTAACGTGTTTAATTGTGTTTATTATTTTACGCTCCGGTGCTCGTTCTTCGGCCCAGTGGGGTAACAGAGAACGCGTCCAAAACAAAAATAAATAAAAGTCCGGTCCGTAGACCGAAAAACTCCACTCCGTGTCTGGACTACTCTGTTCCCGTCCAGGGTGTGTCACGTGGCGTGTGACACAGACCAACACACAGACACACCACCACACAGAGTTACACAAACAGACCAACACACAGACACACTAACACACACAGTTACACAAACAGACCAACACAAAGACACACTACCACACAGAGTTGCACAAACAGACCAACACACAGACACACCAACACACACAGAGTTACACAAACAGACCAACACATAGACACACCAACACACACAGAGAGTACACAAACTGACCAACACAGACATACCAGCAGACAAAGTTACACAAACAGACCAACACAAAGACACACCAACACACACAGAGTTACACAAACAGACAAACACTAAGACACACCAACACACACAGAGTTACACAAACAGACCAGGACACAGACACACCACCACACACAGAGTTACACAAACAGACTAACACATAGACACACCAACACACAAAGTTACCTCCATCCCATCCTCTCCTCTAGCCTTCTGTGTGATGTTCAGCTGGGCCTGCAGACCAACGGTAAGGTGACTGATAAATGGGAGAAAACAAAAACACAAGTGTAGCAGAGGAAAAAGAGGAGAGGAATGCAGAACATTGAAACGTCCACACTGAAATTCCTCACTGTCGAGGTGAAGACTCCTATTTAAAGAATGAAGACACGGTGTGTTTGACGCGGTATCACAGTAAAACCTCACAATCACACAACAACATTGTCTTCTTTTACATCGTCTGTTTGATGTGTGGGGCAGTTCACAGAACTATGCCCTGGAGTAACCCCAAAGAGTGCGAACTGTCTTTAGGTTGCCAGCAGGAAGCCAACAGGAGAGAACAGTAGTATTGCAGAGGGGAAACTTTAGGGCAGTTCACAGAACTATGCCATGAAGTGACCCCAAAGAGTGTGAACTGTGTTTGTGTTGCCAGCGGGGAGCCAACGGGCAAGAACAATGGTATTGCCCCAGACGTCTCACAGGCCCCACACTGATCCTGTCTCAGCAAAACAGGACACGGTGGGGGCTGTTCTCAAGACTTGGCCACATCACTGAGTTTAATGTGTTATACTGTAACTTCATCATTTACATGTATAGTATAAGCATGTTTGGTGTTGTTGGAGAGCTGATGTCATGAGCAGTGGGTTGGTGTCATTGATGATGTGGTGTTGGTGGCGCGTACTGAGGATCTCAGAACACCGTTCAAAAGTGAACGGTGCAAATGCAAATGATCTGCAGTCAGCGGCCGTCTGTGAGACTGGCGGTGTGATGCGCGTACAGAAACAGCGCAGGAAGTGGTTCCGTGTCCTTATTTGGTGTTTGATGGTTTCTTTTGATGTGTAGGTATATAGGGGGAAAAGTGGCCTATATCGCGGAGATTCGTACTACGACCTCCTGCGCAACTTGGCGTATAGCCGTTTTTGTATTCTTACGTTACAAATTCTGCTTGATGTTTTTCTGCAAGTCCGGCTAATAAACATTTTCATACCAAAGCATCTCTCATTAATCTAGACTGCAGTTACACGTTGTGGTTTTAAGATTAAAGTTAACACACACACATAGAACGTTGCACTCCGTAGTCAGCCGCCTATACATTAGTGCCGTTGCAAGATACGCAACTGTATCCTTGCTAGGCTTTACACAGGCCAAAGGCACGTCTGCATCTCATATAGAGATAGCAACACGTATAGAGCCACACTACGCGAGACGAGAGACTACAGTCTCTCTGTTGCCTATACGATTCTAGCAGTAACAGTTAACAGAGAGAAAAGCTAACATACATTGGAGTCAGATAGAGTTGGAGTTAATTAACCTCCATTTAAACCCGTTCCGGTAACACTAAGGTAAGGCTACACGCTATACTTCAACACTCTGACACGTCCGCCATTTGGTGTGTTCGGGTGGAATCTTACAGGATTCTACAGATGTGGTATCACAGTGAAACCTCACAATCACACAACAACATTGTCTTCTTTCACATCATCTGTTTGACGCGGTATCACAGTGAAACCTCACAATCACACAACAACATTGTCTTCTTTCACATCGTCTGTTTGATGCGGTATCACAGTGAAACCTCACAATCACACAACAACATTGTCTTCTTTCACATCGTGTGTTTGACGCGGTATCACAGTGAAACCTCACAATCACACAACATTGTCTTCTTTCACATTGTGTGTTTGACGTGGTATCACAGTGAAACCTCACAATCACACAACAACATTGTCTTCTTTCACATCATCTGTTTGACGTGGTATCACAGTGAAACCTCACAATCACACAATGACATCTTCAGCACAACCAGCCCTCAAACAAAGTAAGAGTTACACTGACCACACAAGCCAGGCAGGCCTAAAAACGGACATAGAAATAGAATATGGCTTACACACTGCTTGAGAATAGAGCTTAACCCATACCGATTTTGAATCATTCTAGTCTGCCGGCCTGCAGACTGATATTTCACCAATAAAAAACATTTCAAATCAATCCTAAAAATGTATATTTTGTTATATTTATACCTGAACATTAAGTTGTACATTCTTTAAAAATTCCTTTAGATTTTCAAAATTGAATAGTCAAATGAATAGACATACTTTAACATAAATTCAATTCATGTAATTAATGAACAGACAAGTACACCCAAATCAGGTATATAAAAAATGTATACATGCATGCATATAAACTATCGGCGCATATGCGTGCTGTAAAGGCTTTTGATTCATGAATAAAATGATTACTCATCATGCTCTAGAGCAGGGGTCCCCAACCACCATTATTTCTGTGCGGCCCGATACCAAATGTGAGGCATTTGGTATCGGGCCGCACAGAAATAATAAAAACGTTTTAATTGTATTTCCATTTTATTGACTATCGCAGTCTGCAGGGTGTTTTATTTAGAAAAATGACGACTTCCGTCTGTGTGCCTCTTTTCCGCACTTGTCTCAGTTTTTTTTTTTTTTTCCCATGCACCCCCGGTCCGCCGGTCCATGGAAAATGGTCTTGCATGAAACCGGTCCATGGAGAAACGCTCTTTCTTACATCCGACAGATGTAATGTTTTTCCTGGAAAGTGGATGCTGATTAAACTAAGAAATAATATGGTCGATGCAGACTTATGTTCTTCATTGGTGATGTTATACCTACAAAACACCATGAATTACTACAGTGATGCCATCCCTCCCACCTCCATCCTTGTGTGGCACGCATTGTAGCTACAGACATACATGTGTACACTAATCGGCTTTCAAGCTTAATATGACACAAGGCCCACTGCTTTTGAGTTTTGACCCCTGCCTCATCTGTGGCGACCAGACGGACAGACAGACAAGAGTGCACAGAGGCAGAGAGAGAGGGAGGAGTGTACAGTGAAGAAGCGAATTGGAATGACAGTGAGCGAGGGGAGGGGAATGCTTGTGAGTTCTTGCGTCGGTTAGGCGTGTCCAGACAGGCGGCAGTGGCAGACAGACGGGCGTCAGTCGGTGCCAAGCGCGTGCCACAGCGCCGCCCGCGCACGTGCACACAATGCAAACTCAGTGCCAACAGCATGTACCGCCAGCAGCAGAAGTAGAAGTATTCAAGGGCTGAGGTATTGCTGGGCCCGGTGGGGGGCGGGGGCAGGGCACTGTCTGATGCAGGGGTTGATTAAGAGGTGAGAAACACAAAAACCCAAGACGAGAAAACAACAAGAAAACAACAATGAAAGTCTGGTCTGTGATGTACACTGACCAGGGGAAGTTGGCTGTGCGTTCACGCTATGTAGTTTATCTCTGACGCATGGCCTGTCAGTCTGCAAAGACTATTTCCCCTGCACAATCATATCTGCCTGATCACCTGCAAAACCCACAGTCCATGGCACTCTCTTAAGTGGGAGTTACTGAACATAATGCACTTTGGTTCGGGGGACCAGGGCAGTATGACATCGTAGATTATGTTGATTGTTAAAAGGCCCTTAATATTGTTCTCTGAAGGGAGAAAAAAACATGAATATGTTACTAGTTTTCAAGCACTAAACGCACTATAAATCAGCATCAAGGCTACCACTGACTGTACGTGCATCAAATGCAGTGTTATGTGTATTCCCCCTCCCTTCCAACCCACCCCAAACTCCCCCATCCCCCCTGAAATGGCCCATCTACTGATGTCACCTTTTTCCATCACCTTGGGTCTGAAAGGGACACACACCAATCACACACCATGCATCAGGTATTATGTGATGCACATAAAGTTCACAAAGCTGGATGACACCAGCTTTGAAGGCCTGGGCCCATGTGTACAAAGATTCTAAGAGTAGGAGTGCTGATATAGGATCCTAGATCCTAGAGGTTTTCATCCCTCCCTCAAATTCATTACATAAAGACACACACACACACACACAGACACAAACTGTTATGTATTTGGTAAAGGAATACATCATTTCAGTATTTAGAACAAGCATTTGTTGGCACTACTTTTCGTTAAGTGATTAAGTGGCAACGCACCTTTAATTAGGTATGTGATGCGCCAGCGTAGGAATGCCTGTATGAGTGAATTGGCACTTGAACGAGTAAAGACACACTAAACCGTATCTCGTGGTTCCTCATCATTTATTGCTGTTAATGTAAGTGAAGAAACATAACAGAATTGGCGACGAGTGTCAAATTCACCGTCTACCCACCTGTTTGATAGCAAGCCAGAAAATACAGACCAAAGTGAAACGGGTCGAAGTAAATAAAACTAAATGAAAATGGCTGCAATCGGACATATGGACAGCTTTGACAGCACAGTGGAGGATTGGACTACCTACGTGGAAAGAGTTGAGCAGTATTGTTTGGCCAACGAAGTTGAAAGTGAGAGGAAAGTAGCCGTGCTGCTGAGTGTGATGGGCGCAAAGACGTACAATTTACTCCGCAGCCTTATTGCACCCGCTAAGCCAGCCACCAAAACCTTTGATCAGATAGTAGAGACTTTAAAGAGACATTTAAACCCGACGCCGTTGGTAATAGCGGAACGCGTATATGGCTGAGCTGCGGAGACTGGCGGAGCATTGTCAGTTTGGAGAGGGGCTGTCCGACGCACTGAGAGACCGGCTCGTTTGCGGACTGCACAACGAGGGTGTGCAGAAACGGCCCCTGACAGAAGACAACCTCACACTGACTCGCGCATTGGAGATCGCCGTATCAGTGGAAACCGCTGCAAAAGATGCAGGCGAGTTACAAGGTAAAAACACAGAGTCTTGCTCAGTGCACAAGTTCCATACAAAACAACGCCATGATAAAACACAGTCTTGCTTCAGATGTGGGAAAAAGTCACATGATCCTGCAGATTGCTGGTTTAAAGATAAAGACTGCAGGCAGTGTAATAAGAGAGGACACATACAGAAGATGTGCAAATCTAAGTATAATGACAGACAGGGAAGAAAAAGTACAGGAAAAAGAAATTTGTCACGGTTCCACGTATTCATGCCATGTTTTATGTTTCATTCACGTCACGTTTCATTTCATGTCATGTCTTGATTCTGTTTTCATGTTACGTTTCTGTTCATAGTTAATGCATACACGTTTTCATGTTGTTTCTGCAGATCTTGCGTTCATGCTTTCTCTCTCTCTCTCTCTCTCTCTCTCTCTCTCTCTCTCTCTGTCTCTCGCTCACGTTTCCTCATTGTTTCTAACCCCTTGTCTGATTTACTAATTGACTAACTTACTAACGATTAGGTAGGTGTATTGTTTCTGCTAGCATGATTGGCAATTTAGTAACTCTAATTGCCAACGTGCTGGAGATTTATTCATTACTAACTCGCTAACCATGTGTGTTCATGTTTCCTTTCGTTTCTAGTTCATGTCAATTTACTAATCTACTAATGCTAGGTCAGGATAGGATAATTACTAACAACGACTAATTATCTTGTTACCTTGTTACGCTCTCCTCAGCTGTTTTCTGTTTCGCTCTGTTCTCAAGCTAAGTGTCTGCACCTGTCTACACCTGCATATAAGCTCAGTGTTTTTGTCACGTCTTTGCGAAATTGTTGCCTAGTTCACTATTGCACTCTTGAGCGTTTTCTTTGTCTGATTCTTTGTTACGATCCAAGCCTGTTTTCTGACCATTGTTCCTGCCTGCCGTTTTGTTACCACTGCCTGTTTAGACCACAAGTTTTTGCCTGCTGTCTTTTGTGCCTTTGCCCCTTGAGCAGACTTCTCGGTCTTGTCTCTTGCACCGTCCCTGACTACGAGCCTGCCTACCGTCCTCCTGTACCTGTGCCCCGCTGACAGCTACTCTGATTTATTTTGATTCTTTGCATGGTTTACCGAGTTCGAGACTGCCTTCTCCCTCGGTACTGTATTTTGGTTATTGGCTTGATTTTTTGGTTATCGGACTTTGCTTTTGTTTTGACTACGTCTCCTGAACATTCCTCTAATAAAGCCCTTGCGGGTCTTTATTTTATGTCATTCTGTCTGAGTCGTGCATTTCGGGTCCAACCCTCACATACCCGTCTCAAAATTGTCCTGTCTGGAGTTATACTCTACAGAGGATGATGGCAGTGACGTCATATGGCTGACACCTAAAGTTAATGGAATTCCATTCAAAATGGAACCGGACACTGGATCAGCACTGTCCGTCATATCCTTCAAAGATTATAAGGAAAATTTCCCGACACAGAAACCGAAACACACAGCTGTGAGACTGAGAACATACACAGGTGAGAGAATCACTCCAATGGGAAAACTGGCTGTAAAAGTGAAATATGAGCCGAAAGTGCAACTTGGAGCTATATGTACTACCGCATGGAGGTGTGCCTTTGTTTGGACGGCAGTGGTTAAGAAGAATCCGCCTCAACTGGCACGAGATAAAGGCTATGTGAATCGCCGCCAAACAGTGAATCCTGTAATTCACGCAGACCAATACCCACTCCCACGCATAGATGATATCTTCGCATCTTTAACACAGGGCGAACGTTTCACAAAGATTGACCTTGCGCAGGCATATCTACAGATGGAAGTGGAAGAATCATCACAAAAATACCTGACAATAAACACTCATAGGGGCTTATATCAGTACAACAGACTGGTATTTGGCATCGCCAGTGGCCCAGCGATGTGGCAGCGTGCCATGGACCAGGTTTTGCAAGGCATTCCTGGCACGCAATGCTACTTGGATGATATTATAGTGGCTGGCCCGGATACCGCCACTCATTTGACTAACCTGGAGGCTGTGTTGACGAGACTAGAGGAGTATGGACTGAGAGCTAACAAGAGCAAATGTGAGTTTTTCAAAGACTCCATTGAGTACTGTGGACACAAAATCGACAGGCATGGACTTCACAAAACTCAGGATAAGATTGAAGCCGTTCTGAGCGCTCCACAGCCAGAAAATGTGAGCCAGCTGCGCTCATTTCTGGGTCTCGTTAACTATTACCATAAGTTTCTGCCAAACCTCTCGACTGTGTTACACCCTCTGAACGCTTTGCTGCGACAAGACACCAAATGGAGGTGGACCAGAGACTGTGTGCAGGCCTTCGCTACAGCAAAGCAGCTCATAACTTCAGATGCAGTGTTAACACATTATGACCCTAGCCTCCCTCTGCGCCTAGCATGTGACGCTTCACCATATGGCATTGGCGCTGTATTGTCTCATAAGCTGACTGATGGGTCAGAACGGCCAATCGCTTTTGCATCTCGGTCCTTAACACCTGCTGAGTGCAATTATGCCCAAATTGACAGGGAAGCATTGAGCTTGGTATGGGGTGTGAAAAAGTTTAATCAGTATCTATATGGACAGCAGTTCAGCCTGATTACTGATCACCAGCCCCTAGTCTCCATTTTCAGTCCTCAAAAAGGTGTTCCAGCCATGGCAGCTGCAAGATTACAAAGATGGGCTTTGTTCTTAGGAGGACACACATACACCATTGAATATAAAGGTACCAAGCTACATGGGAATGCTGATGGACTATCTCGCCTCCCACAGACAATGACTGAAAAAGCTGTGGATCCTGCTGTAGTGCTCCACATGTCGCAAGTAGAGCCTCTCCCTGTCACCAGTGCTCAGGTGCAAAAAGAGACTAGGAGAGACCCTGTCCTAGCCAAAGTTTATGACTTAACAGTGAATGGATGGCCGGGACACGGAGACGCCCAGCTTCCAGAGTACTCCACTCGACGAGACCAACTGTCTGTGTGTCAAGGTTGCATCATGTGGGGTGCACGTGTTGTTGTACCTACGAAGCTGCGTTCCAGAGTGCTTGCCTCGTTGCATGAGGGGCACCTTGGTGTGGTCAAAATGAAGAGCCTCACCAGGAGTTACGTGTGGTGGCCTGGCGTAGATCGTCAAATTGAGGATCTTGCCAGGGCATGCACAGGTTGCCAGCAGACCCAGCGCCAACCCCAGATTGCACCTGTCCACGCATGGGAGTGGCCTACCACTCCCTGGCAACGCATACATGTTGATTATGCGGGGCCGTTTTTGGATCACATGTTCCTTGTTGTGGTCGATGCTCATTCAAAGTGACCTGAAATCTTCATGACAAAGAAGGCGACTTCCACTAAGACTGTGAACATCTTGCGGATGCTGTTCGCTCGCACGGGCTTGCCACTGCAGCTGGTGAGTGACAACGGCACTCAGTTCACAGGGGAGGAGTTTCAGTGTTTTCTCAAGAGCAATGGCATAAAGCACATCACATCAGCTCCTCACCACCCTGCTACGAATGGACTGGCAGAACGTCTTGTTCAAACATTCAAACAGTCCATGAAAGCATGTAGGATGGAGGACATGCCACTGCAGAAGAAGTTCGCAAACTTCCTTCTGGCCTACAGAAACACTGTGCACGCCACAACAGGACAGACACCAGCAATGCTCTTCATGGGAAGGAGTTTGAGATCCTGCTTGGATTTACTGAAACCGGACATTCGTAAACATGTTCAGGACAAACAGTGTTCTCCCAGCCAACTGCAAAGGAAGCTGAGAACCTTCGACGTGGGACAGAGAGTGCTCACCAGAGATTATCGCAGTCCCAACCAGAAATGGCAGTCTGGTGAGATACTGTCACAGACAGGACCCCTGTCATACACCGTCAATGTGGGGCCCAACATGGTCTGGCGCAGGCACGTGGATCAACTTCTTGATGCCTCACCTGGACAGATCGCAGCGCAACAAAAACCCCTGGATGTCTCAGCTGGGGACGTCACAGCACTACAAGAGGGCTCGGATACTCCCCAGGACTCAGAGGACGCCCCCATGCCTCCAAACAACGCTGCTGTGAATGATGACACTCAAATCCAAGCAACTGTGAACCCCACTCTGCCAAGTGTAACTGACTCTGAATCCTCAGTACGACGTTTCCCTGAGCGAAAACGTACCCCACCTCAGAGACTTGATTTATAGTTAATAATAATAATAAAAAATAATAATAATCTGGTTGTAAAAGAAAAACAAAGAAAAGAAAAGTAAAATGTTCTGATGGTTCTAAAAGAAAAAGAAAATGTGTGGTTGATACTTGACATTTCATAATTGTGCCTTGTTTTGAGTTAATTTACAGTAATCTGAAATGTACATCCTCTGTAATGTTTTATTGTTTTGTTTGATGTTAGTTCAGAGTACATCAAAGCTGGAAGGGAGGAATTGTTATGTATTTGGTAAAGGAATACATCATTTCAGTATTTAGAACAAGCATTTGTTGGCACTACTTTTCGTTAAGTGGTTAAGTGGCAACGCACCTTTAATTAGGTATGTGATGCGGCAGCGTAGGAATGCCTGTATGAGTGAATTGGCACTTGAACGAGTAAAGACACACTAAACCGTATCTCGTGGTTCCTCATCATTTATTGCTGTTAATGTAAGTGAAGAAACATAACACAAACACACACGCTCACATAGACAAGATAGAACAAAATAGTGTGCCGAAGATGAAGGTCATTTTACATCTTGAAGTGCCCACTATCCTTCACTTCCCTCCCTACTGTGGTATGTGATTGTGACTGAGTCCAAACTGAATGACAACTGAGTTGTGGCTGATTTGGACTGTATCATTAGTCATAGAGTATTATAGGTTATTAATCAAATTGTTTCAGTGATGAGTAAATTAGTTTATGTTTATTTGTTTGTTTGGGGCAAATTACATAACTTACATTTTACACATTGTCCATTATATACGGCAGGGTATTTGGTGGAATAACTCTTCTTTGGTACTTCGCTCAAGAGTACAATGACAGGGTCCCCACAAGGGAATTAAACCTACAAATGAGACAAGCCCCAAATATGGTGTTATCTATCCATCTGGTGCTGAGCTGTAAATCTAAATTTGTGGCCACTGATTTAAAAAAAAAATTTTTTATAACAGGCCGCTGTTTCCATCTAGTGGTGAATAAGTACACTGCTTATCAAAGCTGATCTACGACATAAAAGTTCCCAAAAATAATTTTCTTGTTCTCTTCTCTACCATAGATAATTTAATAAATCCATTTGTAGTCATTTCCTCCCACAGTGACTGTTCCACATCTAGATGCAAAGCTTTCTGTAACTACTTCCAAATTTTTTTTTTGCTATCAGATCTAACATGCCATATGCACATTACATCTGAATGTGGTATCTACACACTGCACTGTGCAAATTAATACCTTTGACCCAATTGGTCTCTTCCAGGATGACAATGCCCCCATCCACAGTACACAAGTGGTCACTAAATTGTTTTATGAGCATGGAAATGATGTAAACCATATGCCATGGCCTCAGTCACCTCATGGAAGAATGATGTAGCATTCCTCCAATATAGTTCCAGACACTTGTACAATCTATGTCAAGACGCAGTGAAGCTATTCTGGTGGCTCGTGGTGCCCCTTTTACAGTTTTTTACAATTGCTTTGACTAATTTTGCACAGCAGAATTTCAATGTACAAAACTCAAAATGCAAAGTGCCAAACTGACTTGCAGAATTTTTACCTTAAGACACTGTATTCTATGCTGACATACAAAGTGCAAAACTGTTAATACAAAGTGCTAAACTGACTTGCAGAATTCTTACCTTAAGACACTACATCCTATGCTGATATGCAAAGTGCAAAACTGTTAATACAAAGTGCCAAACTCTAAATGACATGCTCTATTCTCACAATACAGCCATCTAATATTACAACAATATTAAAATGCTCATTACTACAAATGCAGATCACTAAATCAATTCAACAGGTGTTTGTAGTCATGTCTCATTACTTCCAACAAGCCTGCCCAGGTGAGTAGCGCTGCAACACAATTGATAATCTCTTCACCACTACATAAAAGGCTGCTTAGAAACCTGAATGGCAGTTTCTGACAACATGGAGCAAGCCGATGAGGTTCGTAATGAAGGACGTGGTCGTGGTCGTGGTCGTGGTCGTGGTCGGGGTTGCGGTCGTGGCCAAAGAGTCAGAAGACGTGCAGTTGTGTCCAATGAAATTAGAGCCACTGTGATTGACCATGTTACAAACAGAGGTCTAACAGTAACGCAAGCTGGAAGGGTTGTTCAGCCAAATCTAAAAAGGTCAACCGTGGTATCTATAATAAGAGTTTTTAAGAAAGATAATCGGTAAGTCAATACCTGTAATTTACTCTAACTGTATATTGAAATTACAATAAGTGTAATATTGATGATATTGCTGACTGTGTTACAGTATATTTCATAACTAATAAAGTGTGGGTGTGAATTATCCTTGTTGTAATTATTATCTGCACTGTACTTCAGAACTGAAAGAAAACCACCAAGTGGAGGACGTGGCCATCTTCTGTCTGCACAGCAGGAGAGGGCGCTAGTGGACATGGCGGTTCAAAGGAATGACAAGGATCAACGAAATACAACAAAACATTCTGGCAGATAACGGAATCTTCCAAGGCATAACATCAATCAGCCGAACCAAACAACAATTGGGGCGAATTTTGAGAAAGCATCAAGTTACAATGAAACAGATTTACTTGGTGCCTTTCCAAATAAATGAGGATAGGGTGAAGGCTTTGAGGATGGAATATGTTCAGGTATGTGTATAGCAATGTTGCAATACTACAGTACCGAATACTTTAGCGACCCATCCTCTGTAAATGTGTACACTGGTTGACGTTATGCCCTATGTTCCTACATATCACATTAGGATTATGTTTGTGGGCCTGCCCATTGGTCTCAGGGCCAGATCTAGGCAAACTAGGCATTTGCCTAGGGCCCAATTTCCCCAGGGGGCCCATTCAGCACAAATATATATAGGCAATAGGTACATGCCTAGTTTGCCTAGACCCGGCCCTGAGACGGTATGTGCAAAAACTGCTATACGTAAAACAGCGCTAACACAACTACAGTGATGTATAGGGCCCAAAATACAGTAATACCGTGCCTAGGGCCCACCATAAGGGTAATCCATCCCTGATTGGTCAGCCTGTGGGCAACCAACATGTTAGAGGAGGAAAACCACCTGGCCCTAATCATTGGTAATGTAGCCTATTCAGGTTTATTGATATTTCAGAGAATGATGGAGATTGATGCTGGAGCAGAGCAACATGAGATCCTGTATGTGGATGAAGCGGGATTTCATCTCTGCAAGCGCCGGCGTCGGGGCTGGAACATAATTGGGCAGAGGGCTACTGTTGGTGTTCCACACATCACAATGTGTGCTGCCATTTGCGGGAATGGAGTTGAGGCTCGTGACCCTCTGCTGGGAGCATACAACTCCGCGCACCTAATTAATATTCTGGACAGGCTGTACAACCACCTCATACAGCCAAACACTCAGATGGTGTTCATCATTGTCTGGGACAACGTGAACTTCCATCATGCACTGGCTGTGCGAGACTGGTTTACAGCCCATCCAGAGTTCAGATCGCTCTTCCTTCCTCCTTACTCCCCCTTTCTAAACCCCATAGAGGAGTTTTTCTCGGCCTGGAGGTGGAAGGTGTATGATCGGCGTTCGTATGAGCGGGCGAAGCTCCTTCAGGCCATGGATGAGACATGCGATGACATCACAGCCCAGCAGAGCCAGGGGTGGATAATGCACTCAAAAAGATTTTACCAACGCTATCTTGCAAATTAAGATATTAGATGTGACGTAGATTAAATTCTGTGTCCACATGCAGCAGAGAGGCAAAATGCTGCTTAGTGTAAGCACTGAAATGCATTTATGTATGTTGGTTTTTTTCAGTATTGTAAAGTTTTTTGTTACTGTAACTGTTTTTGCTTTTACTGTTGTTTTTGTTTTTATTGTAAAATACAGTTCAGTTTTCATTACAGTACATGCAAAAGCACATATACAGTAATCTAATCTAATATTTTGTTTGTCTTCCATAAAAACACAAGCTGTATATATAGCTATATACAGACGGGTGACAAATATATATATATATTTAAACTGTATATATATATATATTGTGGCAGCCCAAGGGGCTGCACAACAAAATGGCTGCCTGGCCTACAACACATGGGAGCCAGGAAACACTACATTTCCCAGCAGGCCACAGTCACACCTGAGCCAAGTGAAGGCAACGGGACTAACGACCAGCTGAAAGCCATTTTGAGGCCTATTTAAAGGGCTGATTCCCATCACACTGAGAGAGGAGTAGGAACGTGTGTGGGAAGGAGTTGCTGGGTGTGTGTAAGAGTGAATACTGTGAAGTCGTTGACCAGCCAGTATTTGGAGAAAGAGTGATTGTTGGAGTGTTTTTGGTGTATGAAAATTGGATTGTTTTGAGGACCCCCTTTGGATTTTGACGACGGACTGGATTACGGAACTGAACTGGATTTTGGATTGGATTTGGACATTGACGACGAGAAAGGATTTGTGGACTTTGTGTTTGTATTCCCCTGAAGACCCCACCCTTTGTTTTGTGTTGGTTAGTATAATAAATTATCATTTTGGTTTTGAATACTGCCTCCTTCTGGTTCTTGAACCGAGCCAGAGCGATTTACAAGATGTGCCTGCAATGATGTCTATTGCTGTATTCCTGCACTGATCTCACGCGCTAACTATGATTATTCCTACCATGTATTGATGCACATCTTGTAAGTCGCTCTGGATAAGAGCGTCTGCTAAATGCTTAAAATGTAAAATGTAAAATGTTGAACTTGCCTACGCCCTCTGCAAGGTCCGTGAGTGTCGCCCAACCCCTGGGGACGCCACAATATACACTGCAGTCTATCACGGGATGCTTGCTGTACATCATTTCCAGTACTTAACGAGGAAATGACCCTTGCATAGTCTGTTTTGATGACAATTATTTTGTGTTTGACAGCATTATTTGATAATGACCGTTGTATTTGAAAATACACTAATAATTAAACTTAAACGATGAGCATATCCAATGTTCTGACGCTATGATAAACATTTGCATGATATACAATCTAATGTGGTTCAATTATTTTTATTTTGCATGCAATATTTGATTTTGAGCCCAACATGAGCAGTATGGCAGTCTATTAGTTTTTTTCAGTTGCTAACAAGCATCGGTCAATACTGAAGACACTTTTTCAAAACTTCATACAGTCTGCATTACCAACATGCATCTTAGCCAAACAGTTAATCTCACTTCCAAAACTCACTCAAACCACCAAAACACTTCATACATGTCTCAAAATGAGGCAACAATTCTCACTTAGAAAGCATACATTGTCACTCATAACACACTGACCTAAAAAACACTAACAACAGGGAGCATTACATAAATTATGAACTTTTATCTTTGAAGTTTGAATGATTTTTCACATAAATCAGTATTTCATTATAGAATAAGAATAACACCTTTTCACTTTATTGACTACTAAAGTATATGTAACACCAATGCAGAAATTTGCTTCAATATCGTTTATTTTTTCTATATCTCTGCATATAGTAATTTACTTGTGAAAAATAAAAAGTTGAAACAAAAAATTGCAATTTCCTGAAATTCCAGGGCTGCAATAATAATCACAAAAAAACTAAAACATGTATATTATAATCACTCGTACTGTGAGGGTTCTAGTTCTCCCTCTCTCCTGCATTTGGCAAGTTCTCATCAACATCACATCTTATGTCTTCTCTGGCGATGCATCTTGGAAAGTATCTTTTGGAATGTCTAATCCAACCCTGGCAGTCTTTAGGATAAATGTCTCCAAACCCCACATTCATGGCATCCAGTAAGGACATCTGGTCATGTGGACGGTGGTCATACACCTTTCACCTCCACGCAGAGAAAACATCTTCTATGGGGTTTAGGAAGGGGGAGTATGGAGGCAGGAATAGTACTAACATCCTGGGATGTGCAGCAAACCAGTCTGTGACTGCAGCAGAGTGGTGGAATGCCACATTATCCCACACAACAATGAAGGTAGGGGAGTTTCCTGCCCCTCTCTCCTCCGCTGGCACAAGTCATTTATGCAGGTCATCCAGAAAAGAAATGAGCCTCTCTGTATTGTAGGGGCCAATGAGTGGTTTGTGTAACAGCAAACCATCATTGGACAGTGCTGCACACATTGTGACGTAATTCTGTTTTGAATGTGTTTTTAACAGTTTTGAAAACAGTGTGTTAGCATTTGAAAAATGTGCTGCAAATATATAGTGTTTTGCGGGTGGTGGAGTATGAATGAGAAAAGAGTTAATGGATTTTGGAAAATGTGGTCATTGAATGCATTTTGTGTGAAAGCAATGAAAAATGATTAATTGTTTGGTCCACATAGACTTCTGGTTCGCTGACTGTGTGAAGAGTTTTGACAATGTGACTTCAGTTTTGACCAATGCATGTTAGCAGTTGAAAAAAACTGTAAGAGTTTTGCACAAACTGAGTCAAAGCAATCGTAAAAAACTGTAAGACACTTTTAGGACCAGATTTACTAAAGGATTGCGACTGCTTTTCGAACGCAAAGGCAGTCGCTAAAAGGTCGCAATATCAACATGGGATTTACTAAATGGTTGCAATGAGTCAAATCGCTATTAGGATTTAATTTGCGGGGATGATGAATTCCTTTAGATGAATAGTTAAATCTGTTCATGCGTATGCATACCTGCGGTGAACACGTTAAAACAGGGTGGAGATTTTGTAAATTAGGTCGATTAAGTATTACATCTGATTTACTAAAGCATACCTTAATTGCGATTGTCCTCTTTGCATGAGAATTTTAAGAACTCTTGAAACCAGGCGGTATTTTATGCGCGCTGATATCGCCTAGGCATTTCACAATTCCCGTTTTGTATTGCGCTTCCCAGGGATGCAAAACAAATAATCACAAATGTTGTTGCAAAGTACCCCGGTTCATGTCATGACAGATGTATTTTCAGGAATACCTGTATCGACAGCTAAGTCAGAATTTTAAGTATATATTCTATATAGGATTTCTATTGACCAATTTGTCATCAGGTAGCAGTCAGCATAAAAACACAATTTTGAATTTGAACAATTATCTTATTATGGGTATTTGGTCAGGAGGGTATAGAATGAACCATTACCTCTATTTCCTGCTCCTCATATTTAAGTTTTCTTTTTCTCATGGTTCCCTAGCTGCTGAATATCAATTTCTTGGCACTTTGTGACCTGGACATGTAAAAGGGTGCCATATTGTTTCGGACCCTTTTATGGGTGTCTCCTACCGCAAAATTGCGAATGAGGGCATTTCATTTCTTTGATTGCGTAATTAGAACCAGTCTTAGTAAATTGGTCATTAATGTGTTGCTATTTGCGACTGCAAAATAACCTCAACAAAATAGTGACCATCTTTTTGCTGTGTCTATCTTAGTAAATATGGCCCTATATGTGAGTATTATCTTTATTTTATCAGTCACCTGTAGCTGTTTATTGCAATATACATATTTATAATAGTTACAATGATCATATTACCAAGGATATGTATGCCAGACAAAGTTTATTTTATCTGAAATAAAGTTTCAAATATAGTTTAAAATATTGACATACTCCTGGGTACCCTCTTCAGTGGAACACCCTTTAGGAGCAGTTGGGCCACATGTACAGTGACAAGCAGAAAAAAGACTCACTGTTCCTCAGTGTGTCTGGCCTGCTACCCCGAGTGTGCATAAGAACGTGTCTGGTCTGAATTAGCAGGCCTCAGCCCCTCCCACCTCCTTTACATCTGCTGGGTCATCGCTCCTGCCCATTAGGAAACACGTTACAGCTATCCAATTAGATGTAGAGACAAAACATACACATACACACATACACATAGACATGCACATACATACGCACGCACACACAGTGACTGCACATGAATGAAGTCAGTGACTCCAATAAGTATAAACCAGTTAGTGCTCAGTCACAGCCATTGTCCAGGAGCTAGACAACAAGGAACTACTCTTCTGCCACCTGGTGGGCAGGAAGAAGAACTGATGAACCCCCCCCCCCAACCCCCACATACACAAACGCCCACAAACAAACACACCCACTTATTAGAACTCAGTAACTGATCCAGTTGGCAAGCTAGAGGATGTGGAGATTCCTGCACAGGTCTGAGGGCTGGGTAAAGGGTTATATTTCTGCCCTGGTTAGGGGCTGGGTGGACCGAGACTAGCAGACTGTGTCATGAAACTGACAGGTATACGGTTGGGTTGGTGGGTTCTTGACAGCTCTCTTGTACCTTGCCTTATACTACTTTTTGAATATCTCAAATTTTTTGTGCATCTCGCGATGTTTCTCCAGCCCTCCCACGACCCACAGTTGGAACCAATGTCCCACAAATGTGTTTCATTTTCAAATAATAACTTTAGGAATTTGATACTAATAATGTATTTAATATGAGTGAATGTCACATAGCCATGATCATCCACTAGTTTTAATTCACATATTTGATCTGGTGGTTATTTGCGTTTTTTAATTTCCTTTATTTGTTATGATTACAAACATGGCTCAGTCTGTGAGAGGTGATCATAACATTTATTTGACATTATTTCCATAATAACCAACACCTGCATATTAATTGCATCAAAACAGTGCAAGTGAAGTCAAGGAAATTGATAATGAATGCTTCTACAGGTTACAGGATGCCCACCTAATGCACATGTAACTTTCCTGTTTCACCAGATTACAGAGTCAATTTACAATACAAATTTGTATGTTCTGCACTTGGTTTAGCTCAGCTGGTTTTGAATATTCCAGAAACGATGTAGTCACTGGCGATGCCATCGATGAGTCCCGTGCCGTTGTTGTGAATGAACCAGCATGGAACGTTTTCCCCTTTCTTCACATCCCAGCGGAAGTCCCGCTGCCAGCCCCTGCAACCACAGAGCGGCAACCATGTGAGACGTGAGAGCGATGTCCTGTTGTAAAGTTGAATTGTGTGTGCGTGTGTGTGTACACCTCTGTGAGTGAAAGAGAGGGTGTGTTGTATGTGTGTGTTTGTGTCAAAGAGAATGAATGTGGGAGCTGGCGGATAGCGTAGTGGTCTAAAGCACCCGTATCTGTACGAGTGTGAGCTGCCTATCAGGGACGCGGTTCAAAATCCGTCTCTGCCAGACCCTGGCCGTTAGGATCGGGGGTGGCATTTGGGTAGGGGGGAGGGTGGTCTGGAGGGTGTCTCCAGAAAGTGGGTCAGTGAGTTCCTTCTCAAAGGATCAAGGAGGCAGATCATCACCGGCCATGGATAATAGCTAGCCCTAGCCCCGTGGTGAGTTCATGGGGAGGGTTAGAAATGGGGGAGGTTAATAGAAATAAATAGAGAGAAAAATTTGGAAAAATCTTGGCAATTAAAATAAATGGGGAGAACATTTTGGAAAAAGTGTGAGTGTGAGTGCACGTGTGTTTGTGTGTGTACGTGAGTTGTTTACCTAGTGACAGAGAGCTCTGACCCTTTCACTGTCATTGTGGCATCCGGTTTGTTTGGGACGTCTCCTTTATGAAGTTCACTAACCTCAAAATTCAGGCCATGGTAGAATTGCCCTGTGGGGTACAATGAAAGGTTCACGACACATACAGATTAATGTGGGAATGTAATTAAAAAAGCATTGAAACCCAGTTCACACCGAGGGGTAGATATACTGGTAGATTCAATGAATCCCCAAGCCAGGCTGGTCCCTGGTCTTACCCAGCAGGCCATGAACACTGGGGGAGAGGAGATGGCTGTCGAGCGTGTAGAAGCCCAGGTAATCCCTGTGGTAGGGGTGCTTATTCCACACCCTGTGCAAGATGATGATGAACT
Organism: Aldrovandia affinis; assembly: GCA_029706075.1. Lineage (NCBI taxonomy): Eukaryota > Metazoa > Chordata > Actinopteri > Notacanthiformes > Halosauridae > Aldrovandia > Aldrovandia affinis. The sequence continues at coordinate 30,033 of JAINUG010000604.1, forward strand.
TCACTGAGTCCCTCAGGGCGACAGTGAGGCTGCGGTCCTTGGTCACCTGCAGGTCAGCACTGCCAAGGAGAGTGATCAGAGTGCATACATTTCAGGTCGGTGGGACGGAGAGAGGGTGGGGTCACCCGACACAGAGCCCGTTTGGTTGATGGTTGACACCGCATTCAACTGATACACTTCAGCACCTCAAAGCAGGGAAATGGGCTCAGAGAGCTATAGTACCTTTCAAACAGTAGACAACTGGTGCCCCACCCAGAATTACATACAATTTGACTGCCCTCTACCTGCTAATCACCTGGGCCACTTGAGAGATGCAGTGTTGGACCAGGAGAGTGAGGTCTGTGCCCCGCCCTGGAAGACTGTGATGCTCTGGGTGGTCACCTCCAGCTGGAGCCCCAGCTTCTGGTGAATGACCCCAAACCGGCCAAAGTAGGTGTTGATCTTGCTCCCAGGGTCCACCTTTTTGTCCCCAATAGTCTGCCCATTGACCACAACTCCTGCATGGGGTTCAGGGGTCAGAGGGAACACTTCAGTTAGGGAAGCAACGCTGCTTCTCAAGACATCTCTCTCATTCCTGTAGAGGAATTACATTAATCTTCTGGGCCCAGTTGTTCAAATTTTGGTTATCACATTGGATCAAATCTTGAAAATGGGTTATTCAAAACAAAAAAAGGATTCTGAAATTGAATCAGATCACCTAATTAGATCAAAACTTGAAAACTTGATGTGTTGTTCAGAACTTTTACGTAGGATTGGGATAGTTTTGATCCCAAAAAATCAGGATTATCTGAATCCCAGCAGAAGGGTGGATTCAGGGTGGATTTCGGGAACAAAATGTAATACAACTTTAAAATTAGTCAATTAGTGCAACATTTGTAGCATATAGTGGTTGGTAAATATATATACAGTATACTTTTTGTTTAACATTTACAGTGATAAAATAGACATTACCCTATTAAGCCTCTCAGGACAGCGCAGTCCACCAAATAATAAATTTGTCCTCATAAAATAATCCCAAAATGAACAGCTGTCAATATCAAACAGAAATCAGATATTTCATTCATTTTATCATTAATTTATCACTGTATACAAATTACAATGACACAGACACTAGGGCATCACTAGGCAGTAGGCATTGGTAGGCAATCACCAGTGATCAACCTGTCAAAAGTAGTTGTTGACAATGGTATGCCTTATTGCACGACCAGTCAGTCTCTCATTCAAATAGAACGCTGCAGGTTGGCCTGGGTAATCAACAGGCTCTGGAGGATCATCAACGTCACCACAGAGAGGGACATTGCACCTGACAGTGATGCTGTGGAGGGTAATACAAGCCAGTATTATGTTGCTCCACACACAGGTAGTTAAGGCATGCGAAGTGCCTCTTCAGAACCCCATTTAGATGCTCAATAGCACACCTTGTTCTGCAATGTGAAATGTTGAAGCGTGCCTGCTCGGGTGTGTTTGCTGTTGGAAAAGGGGTCATCAACCATGGTAGGAGTGGGTAGGCACTGTCTCCTAATATTATGTAAAAAACACCATAGTGAGTGGTGTAACATGTTTTATTAAATATGTTGACAGATGGCTCTAGCTAACCAGTGTAGTCATGAGGGGGATACTGTTTTGTTTGAACTAATCCCTGACAATTTCTGTTCACTTTTAAGTAAAAAATACACCAGCTTCACTTGACTTACACTTCTTGTAAGTCTGAAAAAATGTAATTCATTCAGTGAAGCTGAAAACCTGCTGTGGTCATTGTAAACATTGGCAAGTGCTGATGTTTTTAATGCCCCAGGGCCCAGTTGTTGAAAATGTTTAATCTGGATCATAATGATATGGATTTGGAAATCCCATGTTTTACTATCCAGGATCAGGTAATTTGGTTTGCTTTTGTGTTGGTTTTTCAAAACAACATTGGATTGGATCACCCTGATCCAGATACAAACTTTTCAAGATGACCAAATCCAAGATGACCAAGTCCTTCAGAATTATAAATAGTGCTTGTCAGTGTGAAGCACTTATGTGCAAGAGGAAATGATTGTTTTTAAATATATGCAATAAAAATCTATTTCTAGACTTTCTAGTCATCTTTCCTTGTCCCTGTGATTTCATATGCTGAACGCTTTCTAAAGCTTAATTGTACCTTTTCCCAGTCAATAGAACAAAGAAGTATATTGTATCTACACATGTAGTCACTCGCTCAATGTACTTGAGTCATTGTGGTCACAGTTAAAACCCCCTGCATCTCACCTGACAGTGGGTCAGACCCCCTGGATCTCACCTGACAGGTCTCACCCCCTGGATCTCCCCTGACAGTGGGTCCTACTCCCTGGATCTCACCTGACAGTGGGTCTCTAACCAGATTGAAGATGGTGCCAGGTGCCTCATCGATGTTGAAACACAGAGAGTCATTATGCTCCGGCACGTCAATGATGAAATGGGGGTCTCCGTCCACTGCCAATGAAAATAAGAGGGTCTGAGATAAATGCCCATCAAAAAGTGAGGGAAGCAAGTCCACACCATTTCCAATAGTGACAGACTTGTGCCAATCTCAATCAAGACTGTTTTTTAGGACAGGGGTGTAAAACTAAATTTCTGAAGAGCTTTTGTGTATACCGGCTTTTTGTCAACCAATTGCCATGGATGGCTTAACTGGTCAAATGACTTAATTAACTGTACACATGTAAACTAAAGCATTTCTCCAAATACACTGCAGCAATATATTAGAATATGTGGCGCAAGTGTAATCTTCAGCTGATAGGGATGACTGCATAAAATAAAACCCAACATATACACCAGACTGGAATTCAATTTGACAGGACAAGAACCGCAGAAAGGAGACATTGAGGACCTACCGCTTGTGACAGAGTGGTAATGGTACGATGTCACTGGGGGTGCGTAATAACCTGCAATTATAAACATATTTTATGTCACCATCACCTGTTTTCCATGTAGGGAACCAGCACCACATTAAGTATCCAGTATTCGCCACACCACTCCACACACAACCGATAAAATCAGCCACAAGAGAAACCATCTCCGACCGTTCAAAGCAACTGGAGGGTTGAGTGGAGCATTACTCTGAGCTCCACTCCAGCGACAGCACTGAAACTCGATCACCCTCAACACGTAGTACACCTACAGGTCATGGGAAGGATTTATTTATGCAATAAAACAAGGACAGGATTAGATTGGCAGATTGGGAATTTGGATGGGGCTCCAGGGAACCCCCTGCTCTTTGGAATAATTGCCATGGGAAAAATAATGAAAAAGTCAGGTAGATACACCAGGGGTGTTTCACAGCTGACCAATACTTACGGCTACTTGAGTGCTGTCGCTCACCTGTAAACCAATATGGGACAAAAGGTCAATATCACATGCTTTTATCAAGGTCTGAATTAATCTGTCTATCACAGACCCTACTGCTTAGATATACAGATCATCAACAGTTAGCCAACAGCAGCCAGAATCCCATATGAACAGCAATGCTTCCTGGGACCCTCTGAAATTAATTTACTGCTTTTCAGCTACTGTACAACAAGTCCTAAATTTACAAAAGGTTTGTGGGGCTTTATGTTAAGTGACAGCGAATCCCACATACCCCTATATTGCGTCATTCAGAACCTGGCCTCAGTGCAATACCAGTGGTTATTAGCACTCAGTGATATTGAAAGTGAGGGTTTACCTGTCTTAATTAGCATAATTAACAAATTCCCTGCCAACCTGAGAAAAGCAAATGCCATTTTCCGGCCTTCAGTGATTTATGAATCTGTATCCCCACCCCCCAGTTCATACCCTCGGTCAGCTTGTCAGCGATGAGCGTGTCCCCTGGTGCCTCATCACTCTGGGGCTTGGTGGCTACCATGGAGGTGAGGGGGGTGACGAAGCTGTACTGCAGGGAAAGTTCTAGGGCCCGTGCAGTGATGTTTGCCTTCTCGTGCTCTGGACTGCTATCCCTGTGGGGACCACACCCAAATCAGCATGGGTAATGCCTTCATATCAATGAGAAACTTCAGCCATAGGTGCTTCAGACCAGAAGGTAGCCAACCCTAGTCCCGGAGTCACAAAGATCATGTTTCTGCTCCATCCGAAACTGACAACATACTTTCCTGCTCTGCCTGCAGAGACTTAAAAATACTTTATTTCAATTTATTTCACTTGAGTACCTGGATGTTTAGGGTCTTTGGGATCGATTGGCAGACCTCCAAGAGATGTGTCAGCACTAAATGCAATAATATGACTAATTTCAAATATTTCAAACATCCCCTTACTGGGAAAAAGTTCTACCATCAACAATAAATCAATTGTAGCACTACAAATGTGCTTTACATGTTCACATGTTCATATGTTTTAGCCTACGTTGGACAAACCAAGCGCAGTCTATGAACAGGTGTCATACAAAACATGGGCGGCAGTGTTAGCATAATAGTTAGGGAGCTGGGCTTGTAACGCAAAGGTTGCAGGTTCGATCCCAGGTGGGGCACTGCCGTTGTACCCTTGAGCAAGGTACTTAACCGGTATTGCTTCAGTAAATATCCAGCTGTATAAATGGATGTAAAGAAATGTAAGTCGCTCTGGATAAGAGCGTCTGCTAAATGCCTGTAATGTAAAATGGCAAGTAAAGTTGGAAACATTGATTACGCAATGGCCAAACATTGTATTGTCTGTTAAGTTTGTTGGACTTGAAAAAAGGGAGGCAGCCTTCCAAAACTATTGTCACAGATTTTTTTGCATCTATGCTTTGAACGCAATTTCTCCTCATGACCTTGATGACAATTTATGAAACATTTTTTTAGTATCTGAAGTAGCCTAAAATTAAAACATTAAATCAGACCTTCCCCACCTTTATTTACACATTTTACCCTACAATCTCCAAGTGAAAAAAAGTATTCTTGAGACACTTGTGGCTCACTTCTCCTAGAGCTCAGATGACCTGAATTGTAACTGAAGGGAATAATGCTAACTTCTTGCTCAGCAGCTGTTGGATGGTGAGATACGCCCAAAGACGCTCTGTGAAATCCCCGAAGATGTAGCCGGCATCCGGGAAGACAACATTCCAGTCCAGGGTGTGAGCCTGACCCTTGAAAGAGACATCCTCTTCCATCTGGGGAGAGACAGTGAGAGAGACAGCAGTGTAGTGGGTACCTTATAGTGAAGTAGTAGATATACAGGTAACTGCTAAAATAAAGGAAACAGTAAATGAAGGGTTCTGATGACTCTGTTATCATGTGGGGTGCATGGTTTAGGTCCACTTAACCCCTTATGGGGCAAGACAAACTGAAATAAATACAAAACTGTTCTGAGCGATCACCTTCATCCTATGCTGAAGTATTTCTATCCTGATGGGAGTGGTGTCTTCCAGGATGACAATTCTCCCATCCACAAGGTACAATTGGTCACTGAATGGTTTGATGAGCATGAAAACGATGTAAACCATATGCCATGGCTGTCTCAGTCATCAGATTTCATCCCGATTGAACACTTATGTGAGATTCTGGAGTGGCGCATGAGGCGCGTTTTCCCACCACAATCAACAAAACATCAAATGATGGAATTTCTTGTAGAAGAATGGTGTTGTATCACTCCAATAGAGTTCCAGACACTTGTAGAATCTGTGCCAAGGCACATTGAAGCTGTGTTGGCAGCTCATAGTGGCCCAATGCCCTATTAGGACACTTTATATTGGTGTTTCTTTTATTTAGGCAGTTACCTGTAGTCCTGTGTATTAGGGGCTTAGGGCAGTGTTGAGAAGGCGGCAAGAAAAACATGTTTATCCTCTTTGTAGCGGCAGGAGTGGCCACCATGCCAGGTGGTGAATGGATGAAAAACCAACCAAAAAAAGAGTTCTGATTCCAAATGTATTGTCTTCTTACAAACAAAATCAAACAAAATCCAAAAAACTAAGTTAAACTAAAAACTATTCATGAGAGGGAAAAAAACGCAACACAACCTAGCACCTTTTCCTCCATGCCCAAAATGCCTGTGCTTTTATAAAGGCCTAACAAAGGCAATGGCTCACAACTGCTCATTAGCCTCAGGTGAGCCTGTCTGTAAGTGAGGCCGCTGCTGTTCAAGGTCCTATAGTCCTCTCCAGGCTGTGGGAGGGAACAGGAGCACCTGACAGCACCCAAAAGGGAGGAGAGGCCCTCTCTGCTCCTCGCTCCACCTCTCCCAGTGTCACACTCTTATTTAACTTTTTGTCAATAATTGGATTGTCCAATTTAATTTGTTAGGCTGTCTGCAGCATGCTCCATCAATTTGTGGAATGTACTCTAGCATGTGTGTCCTACAAAACATGCAACCAGTCTCTTCCCACTCTAGTCCACCAGTTGAGGAGTCATTGTTCTGGGGAATTGCACTACTTAAAAAAATAGTACCAATATGGTAGCCAATTACACCCACTATTTTTAGGTCAATCCCTTCCTCGTAGTTCGCTGCCGTAGCCCTGTAACCGATAGTGACAAAGGCAAGGTATCGTTCTCCTCCGAGACGGCACTCGTCATGCTGTCAACCGGAACTCCAGCACCGTAGAGCTACTCCTGTGCACAGCGAATGTCTTGTTGGCTTCCCTCCCCCCTCCCTGGGGCGGACAGTCAATTGCCGCCCCCGGTGGCACTCATGGCCAGAGCCGACTCTGGCGCAGCTGGGGAATTGAACCCTGGTCGCCATGGCCAGCGTCGGACGTTGAAACCACTAGACCACGTGGGAGCCCCGGAGAATTGCACTACTAATGCAGCTGGTGCTGGAGCCTGAGCCAGAGGAGTAACGTAATATTCATCCAGTACTCTGTCAAACCTAATCTTGAACAGTCAAAGGGTCAACTGCTTCTTCTAACTCTTATATTCAGAGTTGACAACAAACGACTTAACCCTCTGAGGTCCGTGCTAAGCTTAGAGGAGGTTTTTGATTTTGGCATGGTCTGATATTTATCTCAATTTCATCAACTTAACACACACTTACTCCAAAGTGTTTGATATTTTTATTTGAAGGACAATCACAGCTACATTTATATGCCATCAATAGTGTGGTCAGTATCATATGCAGCTTGTAAATAGATCTACAAACACACAAGTTATAAAGAGTAAATTTTCTGCCGTCACAAAAGTTGTGAAAGCACACACTAAACTATAGTGACGAATTGTTTTGCCAATATGCGTTTGTTCATCAAGGTCTTGTTTATGTAAGGGTGTGAAAATAGTTTAGCACATCTGAGATCTAAATAGCTAAAAACCTGTTTTTATCAGAACTGGTCACATTTATTTCAGGCTGTGGGAGGCTATATGCTAATTTCAAGAATATTCATGATCCACACCTGAGGCTTGTCCACACCTGTAAAATCTGTCAGATGGGCCATCTCTCTCTCAAAGGCCGCCAGACAAAGAGAAAAGCCATCAGAGTAAGCAATAGTCAGTGAGCCATGCAGAAAGTTTTTTTCATTTGGGAAGATTCATTGAAAACAAACTATATACAAAACATTCCAAATTAAAACATGGTGAGACAATTTGTTCTTTCACAGTCTTTGGTGCCACTTCTCAAAACAGTTTCTGGTCAACTGTAGACACAAGGGAACGTCACAAACCGCTGTTTCCCGACATCTTGCAGAGTACACATTTATTGCAACCAACAGAAGCCAATTTGCCAACATCCAGAGTGTTTGGCAGTGGACACAGGCACATGATCAAAAGTAGCCCGTTTTCTGGGTTTAAGATATTTATCGTTAAACGTCTGTCGGAAAAAAAGCAAAATCCGTGTCTGCGAAGACACGGAAAGACAAACAAAACAAAACCAACAAACAGAAACAAACAAATCAAAGTAAACAGGTAAATCCACGTATCCAAAAACGTGGTATAAACTAAACGCTGGGAATCTAAACAACAACAAGCACACGAACAAACAAGTTCTCGAGAGGCAAGAAACATTAATCACAATAGGTATTATCAAGCTAAGCTAGATAATGTCCAAGCGCCGAAACAGAATGCCAGCTGGTTAAATATCCTCCCGTTAATTATTCGCAGCAGTCGAATACTTTTCACGAGTATTTGAAAATATGGTAAATAAAATAAATATCAGCATACACCGTCTGTTGCTGGCAGCTCATAACCGTAAACACAGACAAGATCCGATATAATGTCGGGACATTGTTTACGCTGCAATTTAACACACGGAATTCATATATTGAATATATATACGAGTATTTGATAACATGGCAGATCAAATATAGTTACTTACTCTTCGTCAGTTATTGTCTTCGTCGCTTTCCATCGATGCTCTCAAACACTGCAGCGCAGAAAATCTTTCCATCTTGAATAAAATTGTATGTCTGTATAAAATCTTGCTTCAAATTGTCGGGACAGTTTGTGTTTGTTTACGCCGGCGTTTTCACACATGGCCCCACGCCCCTCCCACACCTCCCGAAACTCGCACCTAGTTACCATGTCAATAGAAGGGGACGGTACTAAAAGGTAAAAAACAGAGTAAAAAACAAGGTTTACTTTTGGTCTAATTAACCTAATTTAAAAATCCCATTTGATTTGCCAGTGCTCAAATCGGAAAGTCGCGATTCTAAGGTTTCTGTCAATGTTTTTGTCGCGTGTGTATGATAAAATATCGCGAAGTTAGAAATAGTAATATACTTGTATTGCTGCTGGGAGCGGCGCCGCTCCCGTCGACCTCAGGGGGTTAATAAAAGTACTACCCATTACAAGTACCCATAATTTATGATCTGGTAGCATATCTATGACAAATCCTTGCTTTGCAGTTTTGTTGCTCAGTTGCGACTATTTCTGATGAGCAAATATTTTTAAAAATTGCACTCAGTGGCCACTTTATTAGGTACACCTTTCTAGTACTGGGTAGGACCCCCCTTTGCCCCCAGAATAGCCTCAATTCTTTGTGGCATGGATCCAACAAGGTGCTGGAAACATTCCTCAGAGATTCTGGTCGATGTTGACATGATAGCGTCATGCAGTTGCTGCAGATTTGTCGGCAGCACATTCATGTTGTTAATTTCCTGTTCCACCACATCCCAAAGGTGCTCTATTGGACTGAGATCTGGTGACTGTGGAGGCCATTGGAAAACACTGAACTCATTGTCATGTTCGTGGAACTAGCTTGAGACGTGTGCTTTGTGACATAGCGCGTCCTCCTGCTGGAAGTAGCCATTAGAAGATGGGTAGACTGAGGCCATAAAGGGATACACATGGTCAGCAACAAGACTCTGGTAGGATGTGGCATTTAAACAATGCTCAATTGGTATTAAGGGGCCTAATGTGTGCCAAGAAAACATTTCCCACACCATTACACCACCACCACCAGCCTGAATCGTTGACACAAGGCAGGATAGATGCATGGATTCATGTTGTTTACGCCAAATTCTGACCCTAACATCTGCATGTCGTAGCAGAAATCGATATTTGTCAGACCAGGCATCATTTTAACAATTTTCAACTGTCCCAATTTTGGTGAGCCTGTGCCCACTGTAGCCTCACTTTCCTGTTCTTAGCTGACAGGAGTGGAACCCGGTGTGGTCTTCTGCTGCTGTAGCCCATCCACATCCACTCAAAGTATGCATTCAGAGATGCTCTTCTGCATACCACTGTTGTAATGTGTGGTTATTTGAATTACTGTTGCCTTCCTGCCAGCTTGAACCAGTCTGGCCATTCTCCTCTGACCTCTCTCATTAACAAGGCATTTTCACCCACAGAATTGCTGCTCACTGGATGTTTTTTGTTTTTCGCACCATTCTCTGTTGACCAACTCTAGAGACTGTTGTGCGTGAAAATCCCATGAGATCAGCAGTTTCTGAAATACTCACACCACCCCGTCTGGCACCAACAATCATTCCATGGTCAAAGTCACTTAGATCACATTTCTTCCCCATCACTGTTTGTATTTTGCATTGATGACACATAGGTGAGGAGTTCTCACATTCTACTTAGACGGACACACGTCAGGTAAATTCTATGCATTTGTATTTCTACAATTTGTAGTTCAATTACTTTATTGCCAGAAAAAGAAAGGAAGATATTCTTATAAATGTTCTCCCATTGATTGTCCTCAAATTGACATTTAAGGTCTTTCTGCCATACATTCTTGAGTGGGGTCAGAGAGGAGCTAACATCATAAATTGTATTATAAATCTCTGAAAGTTTCCCTTTCAATGAAATGGCATTTCATCTTTTTGATTTCATTTTCCTCTGTCTTTGACATCGGGCCGTAACCTCCAGCTCTCGCTGGAGCGGTTCGCAGCCGAGTGTGAAGCGGCTGGTATGAGAATCAGCACCTCCAAATCCGAGACCATGGTTCTCAGCCGGAAAAAGGTGGAGTGCACTCTCCGGGTCGGGGAGGAGATCCTGCCCCAAGTGGAGGAGTTTAAATACCTCGGGGTCTTGTTCACGAGTGAGGGAAGGATGGAGCGGGAGATCGACAGGCGGATTGGTGCGGCGATGGCAGTGATGCAGACGCTGCATCGGTCTGTCGTGGTAAAGAGGGAGCTGAGCCTAAAGGCAAAGCTCTCGATTTACCGGTCGATCTATGTTCCTACCCTCACCCATGGTCACGAGTTGTGGGTAGTGACCGAAAGAACGAGATCGCGAATACAAGCGGCTGAAATGAGTTTCCTCCGCAGGGTGTCTGGGCTCTCCCTTAGAGATAGGGTGAGGAGCTCGGTCATCCAGGAGGGGCTCAGAGTAGAGCCGCTGCTCCTCCGCGTCGAGAGGAGCCAGATGAGATGGCTCGGGCATCTGGTTAGGATGCCTTCTGGACGCCTCCCGGGTGAGGTGTTCCGGGCACGTCCTACCGGGAGGAGGCCCCGGGGAAGACCCAGGACACGCTGGAGAGAGACTATGTCTCTCGGCTGGCCTGGGAACGCCTCGGGATTCCCCCGGAAGAGCTGGACAAAGTGGCCGGGGAGAGGGAAGTCTGGGTCTCCCTGCTTAGGACGCTGCCCCCGCGACCCGACCCGGAGAAGCGGTAGAAGATGGATGGATGGATGGTTTGACGTTTTTAGAGTTAATTAGTCACTCCCTTTAAGGTCATTAATTAATAAGTGAGGCCTATTGTCCTGAAGGGTGATGAAGTGAAGAGTATTTCTCTAATGCTGGAACACATAAAACAGAGGATTTACTTTACCCCTTTCATTTCTATTTATTAACAGAAGACGGGCGTGGAAAATCCACATCCACGTGATAACACATAAAACGGACTGTTGATGTGTCTTACCCCCTGCGCTGACACCTCCACCAGGAAGTTGTCCAGGTCATTGTCCGACAGACGGCCGGCCACAACAATCTCAGATCCGTTGAAGAGCTGCTTGAAGTGGTGGTTGGTCAGCGAGTTTACAGCAGTCTCTGGGTAATGCATGTTCACCTCTGCGAGCAGAGGGCTGGCTACCTCAGAATAAAAACCCTAAAACAGACAAATGTGTGAGATCCACACATACTGCATGCACACACACACACACAGAAATATATTGGATCACAATTCAACATTAGTTGGATTGGATTGGATTTACATACAGTAGATGTAAATATGCAAAATTTAAGATAAATCTAATACACTGAACTGGTACTCATACAGTTATTATATATTATATAATGTTATCATTAACACACAAAATTCAAAAGAAACGTAGTAATTGTTAAGAATCAACACACACACACAAGTGCATGCAGCATGAGCATGCACATAAATGCACGGACAGTATATATTTCTGTATTGTTACATTTAAACTATATAATAGTATCGTTACAGTACAACTATGTACATAAAACAGTATTTTATATAATAGTATAACAAACATACATAGCAGTAGTGTTACACTATATTTAACTTTATAATACTTTTGTTACAGTACCGCAACTACAACTATAGTGGAAATAATGGAAACACCAAATTAAAAAGGATTTGTATTTTAAAGTAACTAAATCACAATTAAAAAGGGGTCTACACAGGTGTTTTGTATTCATGTCAACAGTAATTACCAATATGTTTCTGCTGTAAAATACATTTTAAAATAAACACTTCAATGTGATTTTCTAAAGCAACATGAGAGATCTATCATATTTTGAAAGAGGTCAAATAGTTGGTGCCCGAATTGCAGGTGCATCAGTCACAGAAATGGTAAAAATTATTTCATGTGTCAAGGAGAACAGTGTGGAAAATCATGATGACATAAGCCAAACAAGGAAAAACTGCATCAGGAAAGAGGAATAGTGGTGGCAAGTCGAAGCTCACTGACAGGGATAGATGGACACTGAATATGATAGTTGCTTAAACCACAAAACAACAACCTAAAAAATGACCACAGAAATGATTCTACACCTCCATGATGCAGCCCCAATAAAAACTGTATTTTGTGAGCTTCGCAAAGCTGATATTTATGGTAGGGCTATAATTCGGAAACCACTTGTAACCAAGGCCAATGCACAACAACATAAAACCTGGACTTCTGAGCAATGAAATCTCCAAATCTAAACATCATAGAAATGTATTGGAAATTCTGGAACCTAGAGTGCAGACATAATCTCTCAAAGAACTGGAGGCTTTCCTTCTTGAAGAATGGTCCAATATCCCATTTGAAACAGTTCAAAACTTGTATAACAGAATTCCGAGAACAATTGAAGCTGTTCTGAAGGCAATAGGCTGTCCGACTCCTTATTAGTTATTAAAAATGTATATTGTTTGGTGTTCCCATTATTTTCTCTTCTATAACCAATGTTACTGTATAATGAAATGCATATAACAGTCGGGGGTCACTAAGGAGTCAATACATGCAGTTGTAAGGCAGCGTCTGAGTCAGTGTAGATCCTTCTGGCCAATCCATTGTTCTGCTTTGCCATCACATCCAAAAAATTGTAATCAACATCGTAGCCAAATCCAAGGCAGAACAAAGTCATGTTGCCTCCCATCGCTTTCTGCACATTCTCCTGGATCTTGTCTAGCCTTGACTCTCCTGCACACACATAGACACAAGCAAGCACACACTCTCACACTAACTTGTTCTTGTTCATTCGCAAAGCACACAATTCAATTATGGTGGACTGTATGAGAGTCGTGTGCTGGTATTGTAGGGTAATTGTTATGTTCTATCCCCTTTTTTCTCGCAATTTGTAATTTTTTTTATTTTTATAAATTTTGTTTTGGATTATTCCCCGTTTTTCTGCCCAATTTGGAAACCAATTATACCCTCTATTTATTTCGATTAACCCTTCCCCAGTAACTCGCCGCCCATCTCTATGGGGCAAGCTACTCTCTGAGGCAACCCGGTCGACTGATCCCTCCCCCGCTGGGCAATGCTACTGCCAACTGTGCATCGCACCGTGGGGCTACTGGCCAGAGCCACTAGGTCTGGATTCGATAAGAGGGCCTTAACAGGATGAGCCCCACAGTCAGCCCTAATGGTAATTGTTCTTGTGCACTAAACTGTATTTTATTGTGGGCTTTGGCTGTGTTGTCTGATAAGCTGTGAAAATAATATGAGGACAATATAATGAAATGTGAATTCAGACTGTCAGACTGCGATAGAGGACACTTGAGCGCACCAGAGTTAGGCTGTCCATCGGTCAGCAAGATGACCATGGACACACTCCTCTCAGGCAGCTTCTTCTCAGCTGTGTCTTGTTGGATCATTTTAACTGCCTCCAACACACCACCGTTGATGTCGGTCACTTATGATGAAAGCCAGGCATAGAAACAGAAAGACACACTGAGAGATGTACAGTTACAACTAAAAGAAAAAGACAGAGGATACATAAAACAGCCTACAAACACTGAGGGGCTGTGATCAAGGGAGGACATTTAGGCACAAAGGAATGTTCACATTTTTACTCACTTCCCACCTCTATGATTTTCTTGACGTAGTCCTTTGCTTCTTTCACATTCTGTTCAGTGGCCTTGGACAGGGACGGCTTCATCCTCACGATATTGTCGTCAAATAAGACAATGCCGAAGTAGTCGTCTGGATGTAGGTCATCCAGGATAGTCAGTAAGGCCTCACGGGTCTGAGGGGGGTCACAGGGCAATTACAGAGGGCCCAACAACCCCGACACTTGTTACATTTTCAAGTGCATATCAGTCAGTGCAGAAATATTGTCAGTGTTTGCAAATGCTGTTTACACCGTCATACAACACCATCTCCCATGCTCTCTGAGTGAATGAATCCAGACAGAGCACTTCTACTGTAACACAAATCAAACAGTCCATCTCACCTCACCCCAAGTGTGTACTCTCACCTGCTGGATTTTTGCCCCATACATGGATCCGCTTACGTCTATCACAAACAACACGTTCTTTGGCACATTAGTCAAATCCGTAGGCGCAAAAAAGTGCACAAAATACCCATTCACTATCTGAGAGAGGAACAGAGAAGGGTTCATGAGTTACTGTGTCTGTCAAACCAAGCGATGTACAGCTTTTCTTTAAACATTGTATGGATGGAGCAGAAATAAAAATATCAAAATATTGAAGCTCTGTGCTAAATGTATTCAGAGCTACACCCCAGGAAGCAGGGTATAGGGTTATATGCATTGTCTCAGAACCAACAGAGATACCAAAAGCACAATAATATTCCTTATAGCACCACCACAGCAATCACTGCACATGACGTGCTAGTATTTTGTGTTCCTGACCCCTTTGGTTGTTCAGGTTGTTGTTTTGTGTGTGTGTGTGTGTGTGTGTGTGTGTGTGTGTGTGTGTGTGTGTGTGTGTGTGTAAATCCTCTGTGTATGCTTAAAAACTAAAAAAAAATCACCATTTTATAACATTAACATTTTCGTCATTATATAACAAATGTTTAATTGCTTGTAGTGATTTGGACCATGCTTTGTTTTTCTTACAAGCGAGGACTAATAAATAAACAGAAAAAGCAACTCAAATGCAAAATCTACTAGATGTGTAACTTGTAATGTTTTCTCAAACATGAATTGAAGCCTGAGTAATTTACCTGGATGCTACCAATGCCCTTCTCTCGATTCACATCATATTTTATGAAGAAGTCTCCGTCGATCAGGGTACCATCACAGTCTGGACATGTCCTCTGCTGGTCCAGTGTTGGAGAGAAGGAGATATGTGCCTAAGGGGGGGTGGAAGGAGGGTTGGATTTTAATATTTAATATTAATGACACTTAAGGATTCATAAATGATT
This sequence comes from Aldrovandia affinis, assembly GCA_029706075.1. Taxonomy (NCBI): domain Eukaryota; kingdom Metazoa; phylum Chordata; class Actinopteri; order Notacanthiformes; family Halosauridae; genus Aldrovandia; species Aldrovandia affinis. The sequence goes on from JAINUG010000604.1 coordinate 45,175, forward strand.
TTTCCTGATTTGATCTTGTCTGCTGTTATGCTTTATTAATAAGTGGTGTCCAGGATAGGTTCAGTCATGCACCTTGGTGTCAGTGACAGTTGTCTCCACAAGGGGGAGCAATTCATTGCTGATGAAAGTACCATGGGCGTCCAGGAAGGCAATACCTTGAGGTTCATAAATGTCCACAACAATCTGTTGATAAAAGACAAGGACATCTTATTGATGTGCTCCAGTGCAGTGTGTGTCATAGTACAATAAAAACAAGGTGATGAAGGCAGATTACACATATGAAGTGCATATTTTAAAGTGCATGCATAAGTGGTTCATGTGGTCTCACTAACCTCAAAGGTCTGGATCAACTGCTTGGGTTTGACTCTTGTCATGAGCTCATATTTTCCATGTTTGCGCGTAAGCAGCTCTTCATGGGTCAGTATGAAGGTGACACCACTCTGGGCTGCAATATTCACCGACATAGAGAATTTCTCCATCTTTCTGCCCGATGCCCTTGAAACACATAAACACAAGCATTAATCCAAAGACACATTTCTTTGGATTTCTTTCAAAGGAAAGCACAGGAGATTAAATAATTGGCTCAGGTTTTCCATAAAAATTGATATTGAATGATAAAGCACATTTAACCTCTTATGTGGTTTCGTACCGTACAGCTAAAGAAAAAATGTCCCACACTGTCGCCAAGAAGGTAATGCTGCTTGTAGCAATAGACATGGTTAGCGCAGTCCTAGATGAAAAGGCAGCTGATAAATTCAAATGCATCCCTCTGAGTGAGAACACAATTTTTCGAAGAATAAATGACATTTAAGAAAACCTTGAAGTGCAGTTTATTTCAAGATTAAAAGCAGCGGGGGATTTCTCAAACCAACTAGATGAAAGTACAGATGTTTCAGACTGCGCAACTTGTTTGTTTGTGAGAGATATATCTGGGGAAATGAATTCATGGAGGATATGAGCATATGCTTGACTCTTCCTACCACTACAACAGGTTTGATATTTGATACATTGAATAACTACATGGTTACAAAGTGTGGGCTGGACTAGAATAATTGCAAGGGAATAACAAGTGATGGGGCCGCGAACATGACAGGGAAGAACAGCAGAGTTGTTTATTGAGGATGCTGTTGGCCAGTACATCGTGTGGAATCACTGCTTCATTCACCGAGAGGCATTGGCAACCAAAGGAATGCTTCACGATCTTGAGAAAGAAGTGGTAAAAGTTGGGAACTTCATTAAAGGCAGCGCACTCAACAACCGAGTTTTCAATGTGCTGTGTGCTGACATGGGGGACAGAAGACACCCACTTACTTTTCCATACAGAGGTATGCTGGTAGAGTGTTTACCAGAGTGTATGAACTGAGGAATGAAATCCATTCTTTCCTCCATGAGAAGCGGTCTCCTCTGACCGAAATTGCAAGGGCAGCTTGATGATGTGTTCAGCTCACTTTTCAAAAGTCACTGAAGCTGAGGCTTGTGTAGCTCAGGAGCCCCATGCCCATCCTTATATGTTCCCAACTGTGATGCAGCACATAGAGGAAAACGAGGCGACTGACAGAGATGCCAAGCACCTGACTGGCCTTATTCAGAAACATCTGGCTGCACTCATTGGAAATGTTGTTACTTTGACAATTTTGCTATTTCCCAGAAGAGAGGGAAAGTTTGAGGGACAAAAAGTGGATTAAAAACCACTTGTTCGAAAGCCAGGAGTCATTGACTGAGCTAACACTAACTCCTTCGGAAGAGACAGAGCTGCTACAGCTGATCAGCGACATCACACTGAAAACAAGATATGGATCCATGAAACTTCCTTCATTTTGGATCAGCGTCTCTCCTGAATATCCAGTGCTGAGTACAGCAACCATTTTGTTACTTTTGTCTTTTACAACCACCTATAAGTGTGAAGTGGAATTTTCCGTCATGATGAGGATGAGAATGAGAAAACAAAGCACAGAAAGAGACTGAACTCTGCGCCTGATATGCACGTTAAGCGTACTCATCGACTACTCAACCCTCCATAACCAATCAGCACTAGTGGTATTGCTTGATGCTGAGTAAGCATTTGACAGGGTTCGTGTGTATTCGAAAAGACCAATTTCAGGAGCAGATTTATAAACTGGATCAAATCATTGTATTACTACCCAGAAGATCAAATTTGTTGGAATGGCATCCCCTCTGAAAAATGTGTGTTATGCAGAGGTTGCCGACAGGGCTGCCTTCTATCCATTGCTGTTCTGCTTGGCCATTGAACCCCTTGCAGAGGCTATAAGAGTCAGTAAAGAAATCTCTGGTATTAACATTGGAAGTACATAGAACAGAATCTCTATGCCGATGATATCCTCCTGTATTTATCTAACCCAGAGAGATCAATTCCAGCTGTGCTTGATATTGTTAATACATTTGGTAAAACATCAGGCTACAAAGTTAATTTTACAAAATATAATGCTTGTTTACTGTGCACCCCAATTACTAATCATCTTCAGAATGTATCCCCATTTACCTGGGCACAGGATTTAAATATTTAGGTGTGAATGTGTGTCCAAAACGTAAATAATTGTTTCATGTAAACTATACTCCACTGTTCAATAAGATTAAGGAGGACCTGGAGTTATGGTCATTGCTCCCTATCTCTCGTCTTGGACGAATCAACGTTATTAAAATGAACATATTACCACAATATAACTACCTTTTTTTATCTTTACCCTGTTCCTTAGGTAAATCGTTTTTCAAATCCATAAACAGTTTCAAAGGTGTCTTTGTCTGGAACAATTTCCAACACAGGATAGCTCTAAACTCTAAACTCTAACTAAGCCAAGAGAAAAAGGAGGCCTGGGACTTCCAGACCTACAACTATACTATTGAGCAGCTCAGGTAAAGGACTTTATCAGTTGGGTTCATTGCTGCAGAAATGCTCACTGGACAAATATTGAGAAAGAGCTTGTTCACCCTACTCAAATAACATCTCTACCCTTTATCAACAATACAAATAACATATGCCATTTAGCAGACGCTTTTATCCAAAGCGACTTACAGTACTGAATGCATACATTTGTCAGTATATGTGGTCCCAATGGGAATTGAACCCACAACCTAAGCATTGTCCATGCCATGCTCTACCTACTGAGCCACACAGAACTACCAAATCATAGAGTCTACTTCAAGAGCTTATACAATCCATAACACATTATGAGCTTGGCTGGATGTAAACAAGTTTTGTGGATTGGCTTCCAAAATCTCTATGCTGTCTTTTAACCAGTGGTGGTCCGTCAGGGCCTTCAAGGTATTCTCTGAATACCCTGGTAGATTAGAGAAGTCAATGCAATTTTAATAATAAAAATAGTTATTATTGTAAACAATATTCCTTATATAAATTATTTTTTTCTATTTCTATTGCTATTTCACTAGATTTTTTGAACTGTTTGACTAAACTTTGCCTCACTCCTTTGGTGGATGATGGTAATTATAGCAGTTACAACGATCTCATTCAGCCCAGGGGATTCTCTGAGCATAGCAGAAGACCCTTGCTGTACAGTATAATGCAGAGTGACAATAAAACCAACCAATCAAAATGCGTTATATGGTGAGCGGGAATGCCGCGGGGTATTCAGGATGTTCTATGGAAGGTCCTGTGATATTAGCCAATTATAAGCGTTAGCCCATTAAACGTGATGTTTCGTCAGCAAGGGTTGGCTAATTTGGAAAATGGCAACTGGTGGCGGATATGTCGAGATAGAGATCGGTCTGGTAAGTGACTTGTTCAGCGTGCCATTTAGTCGACGAAATTTCACTGGAAAAAGTGAAATAGTTGACAGGGGTCGACCGAAACCAAAGCTTGGACTTCAGCAGCCAGGCAAAGGCTGCACAAGACACTTTAGTGAGGCAAATTATAGCCGCTACAAATGGCTAACAGCTAGCGCACAGTTGAACAGGTTGTTTTGCTGGAACTGTTTGCTATTCAAAGGGGCCATTGAATGATTTTGACGCAGATTCCATCCACTGTGCAGCGGGACACGTCTCACAACTAAGAAGCTTTGGTTTTTGTTTTCTGCTGTTCACTTTCAAAGGCATTTTTCCCTATGCTGATGTGCTTTTAGGAATTCTACAAAATAAATCTTTAGATGTACAATTTTTTGCCTCGCGAGGATTGACTAATTCCGACAGAGCATTGAACAGGAGCGCACAAAATTTGACAGCTTCTACGAGGATACTGTGAACGGAAACATTCTCACTCAAATAACCAACCGGTTCAAAGACCATGAAAGACTGTCCTTTGTTGCACTGCTCGAACCTCAGCTGTTTTCTGATTACAAGACTTCTTTCCCAGAAACTGCACTGGCGAGCCTGGGCCAAAGCTACGGACACTTTGACTTGACAAGGCTCAAGACTGAACTGCGTGTGATGTATGCGATGTCTGATTTCCAAGGAAAGGGTCCAGGCGATCTACTGACCTTCCTTCAAACTAAAAGGCTTTGTGAAGCCATGCCTCAACTGTATTCAGTCACTTTATTCAGTTTAATTTGAACAATTCCTGTTTCCACCGCTTCTGTTGATCGATCGTTTTCAGCTCTTAAACGGATTAAAACCTACAGCAGGAATAGAACTGGACAAAATCGACTTTCATCACTGGCATTTATTTCAATAGAGAAGGAGCTTATTGTACAACTAAAACGGGAGAATAAACTGCACGATGAGGTCATTAATCAGTTCATCAAGAAGGAGAGGAGGATGGACTTCATCTACAAATGAGTGAGTGCAGCTGGGTTGTTTAAAAATGGAATTTCAATGTTTGTGTGTATACCAATTTTAAGTTGTAAGTAAGTAAGTAAGTAAAACTTTATTTCTATAGCACCCTTCTCAGCACGGGTGCACAGAGCGCTTTACATCACATCAATACAATTAAAAAACACAGCAACAACACAATAACAGATAAGACGGGGACATTACAATCAAAGTAGGAAAAGGGGGGGGAGTAAAAATTCCGTGCCAGAACGAATCGCCGACAAACTGGCGCCATTCTGATACACAGGAAGAACACAAATTAAAGGGGTGGGGGGAGATGCGGAGGCGGGGGAATCGCTGATGTGCATGGGTGCGTGTGTGAGTGTCGATCAATTAGTCCATGAATTAGTCCGTGTGTGCGTGAGTGTGTGATTCTGTAAAATCCTTCCTGATGTGAGACAGAGTTCAGGCGCACATTGTTGTAACAATGTTGCTGCTTTCCGGCTCTTTAATGGCTCTATAATTGACAGTATGACACTAGTTTCAGTTGTGGGCCTAACTGTAAAATACATATGCCTGTAGTGTTGAGTTGGCTATTTAAGTAGCTAGCTGATGCGGCGGATTTTTTCTTTTTGGGGCGCTGCTATTGAAGGTCCATTGTGAGAGGGCACGGTCCGCCACTGCTTTTAACCCAGATTTGTCACCCTCAGTAGTAAATTCCCTATTAACAAAATGGTATATTAACTCGTGGTAAGACTGTGGTATATATAACTTCCAGCATTTCTTTAATGAAGGTTCTGTTAAATCATTCTCTGACCTGAGAGCTGAGTTTGCAATTGTTAAAGAAGGCTTTTATAAATACTTACAATTTTCTTATTTCATTAGTGATCTTAAAGGGAGTGACTAATTAACGTCAAGGACAGAGGGTTCAATTCCCCGTCGCGCCAGAGTCGGCTCTGGCCCAGAGTGCCACTGGGGTGCCAATTGGCTGTCTGCCCCAGGGGGGGAGGGAAGCTGACACAGATCGCTGCGCACAGGAGTGCTTCTGGGGTGCCGGAATTACAATCGACAGCATGACGAGTGCTGTCTTGGAGGAGGCAATGCTTCGCCATTGTCACTGCCAGTCACAGGGCTATGGCAGCAAACTATGAGGAAAGGGATTGAACTAAGCACAGTGGGAGTAATTGGGTAGCCAATTACTGAAAAAAAAGAAAAGCAAAAAAAGAAGTAATTGAACATAACTACAAATTATAGAAATACAAATGCATAGAACTTACCTGACGCCTGTCCGTCTAAGTAAAATGTACTCTAACTCCTCACCTATGTGCCTGCTCCGACCTGGACACTTTCACTGAGGAGATGAGGCGGGTGTTTGACCATCCCATGTGTGGGCGGGAAGTGGCCAACCGACTATCTCCAACAGGGCACCAGCAGTGTGGCAGATTTCTTTATTTTTTATTTAACCTTTATTTATACAGGTAATCTCATTGAGACACGGGGTCTCATTCTCAAGAGAGACCTGGTCAGACAGCAGCAGCAATTAATGCCATCAAGTTCCGCACACTCGCAACTGAGAGCATGTGGACTCCAGAGGCACTTGTAGCCATCTTCCATCACAGCCTCATGGAAGGAATCAAGGATGAACTGGCCGCCCGCGATTCAATCAATGATGTGGAGGATCTCATCAAAATTTCCATTCGGATTGACAACCGGATCCGCGAGCGGCAGAGAGAAAACGCCGTCATCCCCCCCGTTTCTCACTCCGAGCCCTAAACTAGCTACAACCCGACCACTGCCGGGTTTTTCCAGGAACCCCCCAAAGCAATACCCCCGTGCACAGCGTCATCTGCCTCCACTGAAAGAACCCATGAAGGTAGGGAGAGACAGATTATTCTCATCTGAACGTGATCGCCGTATGCGCGACCGGTGCTGTCTCTACTGTGGGGTATTCGGCCACTTCAGGAGTACCTGTCCAGAGCTGGCAGGAAAAGCCAGGAATCCTCCAGCATCGGGAGAGCTGTGATGAGTCATATTAACACTCCTGAGTCTGCCCCCTCCGGGGTCTCTCTTCCTGTGTCCGTCTTCTGGGGTAACCAATGCCACATCCTCTGGCCCTTTGTGGATTCCGGGGCAGCTGGAAATTTCATGGATATTTCTCTGGCTACACAGTTAAAGATCCCCACCACCAAGCTGGAACACCTTCTTCACCAGGTTTCAGTTCAACCTGTCGTATCGGCTTGGGTTGAAGAATCTCAAGCCCGACGCCCTCTCTCGACAGTTCGAACCCGCGGACAAGAATGAAGTCCTGACACCCATCCTCCCTGACACCACAATCGTGGCACCCATCCTATGGGAGATTTAATTCCTGGTGCGGAAGGCGCAGCAGCGAGAGGCTGGTTCTGTCAATGGACCTCCCAACCAGCTGTTCATCCTGTCAACCATCCGCTCTCAAATCCTGCAGTGAGGACATTCATCACAGCTGACCGGGCATCCAGGAATCGCCCGGGCGCTGGACTTCATTCTGGTGGCCATCGGCTGAGAGGGACATCCGGTCGTTCGTGCTGGCTTGCCCCATCTGTGCTCAGAGCAAAACCCCCGGACACGACCCCTGGGCTTACTTCATCCACTACCCATCCTGACCCGCCCTTAGTCCCATCTTTCCATGGACTTCATAACCAGTCTACCGCCCTCTCAGGGGAACACGGTCATCCTGGTGGTTGTTGACCGGTTTTCCAAGATCTGCCACTTCATCCCCATGCCCAAACTCCCATCCGCCCGTGAAACTGCAGAACACCTGGTCCAGCATGTCTTCCGCCTGCACGGCCTTCCCCTCGACATCGTCTCAGACCGCGGTCCCCAGTTCACCTCCAGGTTCTGGAAGGCGTTTTGTTCCCTGCTGGGCGCCTCGGTCAACCTTTTCTCCGGGTACCACCCTCAATCCAATGAGCAGAACGAGAGGGTCAACCAGGACCACTCCGGCTCCCCTGCTTCGACCTGGTCAGAGGGTCTGGCTTTCCACCCAGGATCTTCCACTGCGGGTTAAGTCTCGCAAACTTGCCCCCCGATACGTGGGTCCTTTCAAGGTCCTGAGACTCATCAATCCCGTCACATACCACCTCCTGTTGCCCTGATCCATCCGTGTCCATCCCATCTTACACATCTCCCGCCTCAAGCCTGTCCTCACCAGCCCACTGCCTCCGGCCTCCAAGCCACCGCCGGTCCCACGCCTGATTGGGGGTCCATTGTTTCCTCCGTTCCCGCCAGGTCCGCGGAGGGGTCCAGTACCTCGTGGACTGGGAGGGGTATGGTCCGGAGGAGCGCTCCTGAGTCCCAGCCTGGGACATCCTGGACCCCGGTCTCATACGAGACTTTGACCGTCGCCAACCGGGGGCTACTGTGGGGTCGTCAGGTGTCGCATCTAGAGGGGGAGTACTGTGATGGCACGTCCCGTAGTTCGCTGCCAGAGGGTGGCATTGGACACAAGTTTTTCCCTTATTGCTTTTTGGGATTATTGTTTAATGGTTTCATTGTCTTGATTGTTTAAATGGATTATTGTTTCAGTATTTTCACCTGTGTCTCGTTTACGTTCACTATTTAAGTTTTCTGCTGTCTTTGATCTGTGCTCAGTCTTGAGTTTCTCTTGCCTAGAGTTACTACCAGTGTTTGAAAACACTTTTTTGTGTTTACCCTGTTGTCTTCGCATTATTTTGGTTTACTGTTTTCAAGCTTTATGTTTTGGGAACCGTGTTTGTTCCACTTTTGTTTGTTAGCTGTTTAGTGTTTGTGTTACCATTTGTCACGTTTGTACTGCCCAGAACTTTATACATTTCAGTAAAGATTTTTCATTTCTCATCGCATCTCTGTCTCTGCCTCATCTCTGCGCTTGGGTTCACCTAATCACCAACCGTCCCGTTACAAAAAGGGCAAGTTTGGACTCATCTGTCCAGAGAACAGACTTCCAGAAACCTTCAGGTTTGTCCAGGTGGTCTCTGGTAAACTTAAGACGGGCAGCTTGGTTCTTTTTAGACAGCAGAGGCTTCTTCTTGGCTAACCTTGCTTAGCAGTTCTATTCAGCATTCTTATTGTTGATGGATGCGCAATGATATCAGGTGTAGCGAGGGAGGCTTGTAGATCCCTGGATGTTATTCTTGGGTTGCTTTTCTTGTGGCTCTTGGTGATATTTTAGAAGAACACCCACTTCTAGGCAGAGTCACTGTCTGGCTAAATGCTCTCCATTTGTATATTATTTGTCTCACAGTGGATTGATGGAGCCCAAGTCTTTTTGATATGATTTTATATCCTTCTCCAGACTGATGTGCACTCACTACCCTCTTCCTGAGGTCTCCTTAGATTCCGGCATTGTGTGTTTTGCATTCACCTGTATGGGTAACACGGAACTGACCAGGTTTCTTACCTGTATTTATGAGAGTGCCACCCACAATCTTTCCTGAAGATGTGACCTGTGATTGGTTCACTTGGCCCCCAATTATATACCACCTGATTCTACTTACCTACTTGATTTAACTAAGGCAACAGGAGGTTCACTCATTTTTGCACATTCACTAATTATTTTTTCCGTATTTTTACTCTATTATACGCACAATTTCCTCTACAAATGTATGAAATTGGCAAATATAGAACCTTTATTTCAGTTAAGAAAAGACTGGTTCTGATTAAATAAGAATTTTGCGGAAATTAGATTTCGGAATAGATTTCAATGATTGCACAAGGGGTTCACAAACTTTCAAGCATCACTGTAAAGGGTGTATTATTCATGTTTTTGGGGAATGTATATACTTTTGTTTTTATACTTTGGTACCCTTTTGTCCTAAAACAACAGACACAACAGCTCAAAAAACATTTACATACATACTGTATGTACATGCATACAGTATTTGCATTTCAAATACAAATGAGCACAGCTCACTCAACACGCGTATTAAACCATATGCGTATGCTGCTGTTGACTGAAATGGCTTAACTTCACTGAACATAATATGATAAAAAACACATTTTCTGAAAACATTGCTACAACAGGCACTCTCTCTTTTTCTTCCACACACATACATGCACATAAACACAGATACACAAGTGTTTGACGTGTTCTGCCTGATAATTATATCAAATCAAAGTATGTAACTTTGAGTGTATGTATGTGTATGCAATCTCAATAAAGCACTGTTAGAACCCAAACCTCGGGTCTGGCCACCCAGTCCCCTCACCTCACCAGCCCAGCAGTCTGGCCTCTAGACACAGCAGCCTGATACTCCTTCTTGGCCTTCCCTTTCTCCTTCACCTCGCCAATGTACAGCTTTCCATCAATCTTCCTGAAACACACATACATACACACACTAGAGTGAATGCACAGCGGTAACTCAGACGTCTCAACTTACAGTGTTCAATGGAGATTCCGTGGTTTACAAAGAGTAGGAGTCTAATTACATATTTTGCTCTATCTCTTGCAATTTTTTATGGTTTGCACATGTCGCTGAGCAGGTAGTGCAGTGGATAGCACTGTCGACGCACAGCAAGAAGGTCCTGGGTTCGAATCCCGGCTGGGGCTTTTCTGTGTGGAGTTTGACATGTTCTCCCCGTGGGTTTCCTCCGGGTACACCGGTTTCCTCCCACAGTCCAAGGACATGCACCTTACCCCTGATTCTAACAGGGGGCGATTCGGCAACGCGTTGCCCGAAATGCATTGATTGTTTATGAGAGCGGGCGACTTCCGGTGATTGGCCGATTGGCCGATTTGTGGGCGTGGCGGCGACACAGAAAAGTTGAAAATTCAGAACTTTCGGGCGATATCGCCCGGTAAGAGCCAATCAAATTCATGTGTTGCTGTTTTTACCTTCCACGCGGAACCAACACAACACCGAAATTTGGTTCCTAGTTCCGACACTTCAACATGAATGAGGAGAAACTGATAACAGCGGTCTGCAGTACCGCCATACGTTATTTAATCCTAAAAGCATACACATTTATAGCTAGCTAAACTTATATGGCCTACATACATCTTATTTAATGTTTGTGTTGGTTAAAAGGCAATTTTTTGGAAAAACGTACCGGAGACAAATTGCGAGCCGTTTCCAGCGCAAGTAAATGGCCGCAATTGTAAAAAGCCTTCTGAGTTTGAGTTTGCGGTTCATGATTGAAGGAAACAATACTGCTAGCCAACTAATATTTATAATAAAGATTCTCAAAATCTATGATGAACTATTCGTTTACCATGCAAAAATTTTGTAAGCATGTCGGTACAGGAGACAAATTGCGAGCCATTTCCAGCGCAAGTAAATGGCCGCAATTGTAAAAAGCCTTCTGAGTTTGAGTCTGCGGTTCATGATTGAAGGAAACAATACTGCTAGCCAACTAATATTTATAATAAAGATTCTCAAAATCTATGATGAACTATTCATTTACCATGCAAAATTTTGTAAGCACGTCGGAAGCATTTTTGAGGAAGCCATTCAAGCGTGGGGAACGCCCACGCTAGATTTATTCGCCTAGTATCGCCCCCTGTTAGAATGCGGGGTTAGGCTAATTGGAGCGTCTAAATTTCCCGTAGATATGAGTGTGTGAGTGAATGGTGTATGTGCCCTGCGATGCGACCTGTCCAGGGTGTATTCCTGCCTCTCGCCCAATGCATGCTGGGGTAGGCTCCAGCCCCACCCCCCCGCGACCCTGACCAGGAATAAGTGGGCTAGATAATTAATAAATGAATGAATGAACAATGTCACTGACATGCTGAAGTTGCTGATGAAGGCAGTCTTGGGAAGCTCCACAGTGAAAGATATTTCTTTGGAAGAGTTGGCCCTGTTGATAGCAGTGGAGGTCATGACAGTGTGGGCAAAGCGAGATGCCACCTTACAGTTCACCTTCACACTGCGCACCTCCACATTCTCCTGCAGAGTGAAAGAGACTATTATATTAAGCATATGGACATGTCTTTAGTAGTGTATAGGAGAGTATGGGGTAGGGACAGGGCAGTGTGTAGTGGTGTAGTGCAGTGGTTCTCAACCTTTTTTGTGCTCTGTACCACTAAAATATTTTAAACAATCCCCAAGTACCCCCTACCCATAATATATATATAGGCCTATATATACATATATAGGCCTATATATACCTATATATACATATATATATAGGCATATACCTCACGTGTAAGCAGCCAACACAGATATTTTGATTTAAAAAAACATTTTATTAAGATTCACCATTAATAATTACAAAATATATTTTGTCTAGTGTAGTGGACAGTATAAAGTGAAATTAGGACCAAATATATACAGTACAGTATTTCAGAAAGCTGGATACACAGGAAGGCACTGAACAGCAAATGGGGGATAGGTGGAGAAGCAGGCTTACAGGATAACTCAAATATTTAGGATGGATAATAATAAATATAGCAAAATTAATGACATTCACTTAATGAAAGTAATTCTTATGTATTCATAGTCATGAAAAGATAGAGAAAGTTTAATAATGCATACCATTTGATCATCAGGGCTTCGTTTCTGCAGAAAAACAGTGAACCAAAATGTGCTAAATACATTTTTACAAATACTATCATACTAAATCAAGACAATGAACACACTGAATTTTAGTTAACCTCTGTAGTTGCTACTATATGGAGTTAATCTTACAGCAATCTATAAAAAAGTTTGTTGAAACACTGCGTGAGTGATAATGGTGAAATACGTAAACATGGATCTCTAGTAATTGACTGCTGCTTTGCTGGGACCCTGACAGTATAGATTCTTGCAACATTTTCAAAGCTATGGTTCACTAATGTTAACACAGACAAGCAGAAGTGAAGTTAACCCGGGGAACAGTACCTCCAGCAGCCTGGTCTCACTCCGAGGGTCCTAGAGGAAAGGGTAGAGGGTAGATTTGCTCACATTTCAGCCCTAGGCCCTCATGAATAAATACTGTCAGATGTGAGTCCAGGTCATACCTTATTAGCACCAAAGTAGTTCCTTTTATATTTTGTATAAATTGAAACAAATTCACTACAAAGACTAACTATGCTTCAGAAAGAGCCCTCAAAATTAGCTGAATTCCTTATTAACTTATTAACCAGGCAACCATAATAATAATATGAACTCTTCTTGTTCCAAAAAAATCAGCAATATTATGGACATTCATTGCAACATTGGTACAAAAAAAGAAGTGTTTGTCTGTATTGTATTCGATATGAAAGTGAAATGAAGAAAGCTCATGAAACTGGATGTGCAATATACAGCAGCAGCAACCAGAGTTTGGTGATCAGTTCAGCAATCAGAGATTTTAAAATACTGTATTTTGTAAACAGAGCCAATTGCGTAACGGCATCGAAGCAGAAACTCACCTGAGACATGGCATCCTGGGATATGATCAGCGCGCCTTGGATCACAGTGGAGATACTCGCACAGAGCAGCAGGACAGTCCTCACTCCCAACATGGTGAAGCTGGAAAGTAGCACAGATCGACTCCAACAGAACTGAAACTTTATGTACTTTCTGTGCTTTAAAAAGGAGAGAGAGAGAGAGAGAAAGGGGGAGGAGAGAGAGAGAGAGAGAGAGAGAGAGAGAGGTGGGGGGGCGGGGGATCAATGAGCCTGTGTGCCTCTGCCAATGACCAGCAGCCCTGACCTAAGCCTTCCTGGTAGCCCTCCTATTCCAAGCCAAGACATGGGTGTACTCTGCGCGTGTGTGCTTATTCAAAACATCCCACAAACTCACTGTACCCACTTTTACCATGTTCATCTCCAGCAATGAAATCTAATCACATCACATCACTTTAAGAGGTACCAAACCAATTACAGCTGTTGTATAACAACACTTAAAGGCTGTACTTGCCTGATCATGCAAAGTAAGTCCCCAAACGAGGAGAAAACAGGAAGTGAGTTGTTCTCAAAGGCCAGCGCAGATTCAAGCTCCTCCCTTTCTCTCACCTTCAGCCAACGCCTTTCACTGTGGCTCCGGTGAGCCGGGGTATGAATTCCATCACAACTGAATCTAGTATGAGGGTCCTACCTGCTCTAAATTGAAAAGGGAAATGAAGGGCATTTTCATTGTCTTCTCTTACAGTGACAGAATGCATTGAAAACATTATAATTTATAAACCTGGCACACAAAGAATACATAACACATACACAAAACATCAAGCAAAAAAACAATGCAAGTCAATGTGCATTGTGCACAATCAAATTGTCAGGCCACTACAAAGTACATAGGTTCCCCCCCACACACATACACACACTTCATATCAGCATAAAACCGACTGTATTTAAAGCTGGATGCTGAACGGACAGGATGCCAGACGCCCTTCAACCCCAGTTCACTCAGCGGTGGTGTTACAGCTTCCAAATGGCTACTCCCATGTCTGAAAGAGTGATGTAAATATACTGCATGAGATCATGGTTTAGGCACAGTCTCCACCCTGTCCATAACAGACAAACCCAGCCATTTGTGTGCATCTAATAAATGATGTTCACAGAACAGCAGCCTTTAAGGTGTGAAACCCAGTTATTACCCATTATTATCCATGCTAAATTGATCAATACACTGTAGATTCAGATTTTTTTACTGCAAATTTCTATATAGAAAAACCTTTTGCACACCTGAAGTAAAGTTTAAGTAAGGGGCAGGTAAAATAAGAATTTTCTTCTTCCTGTTCCCTTTTCACCATGGAAGTGTAAATGAATGTGTTTAACCATGAATTGTATGTATTAGTTGAAATTATACACTACCAATGGTGAAATAAATTAAAAATAAAAATAAAAAATAAAAAAAAGTTTTAGTCACAGGTGCGTTGGAGGAGCAAAAACTGAAATAGAATGATTAGGGGTGACCCTCGAAAGTAACCATCAACTATTCTACCGCAAGTTTCTGGAATTCGAAAATGTCACATCACTGTACTCAGGGGACCACTGTACGATACTAATAATGGCAATGAAAGCAATAGAAGACGATATATAAAAACAGGTTACTTTCGTTGAACTGTACCTATAAATGTAATTAATTGATTTTTAACTGCCAGGGACCCCCTGTAGTATCCCCATAGACCCCCACAAAACCTTGGTTGAAGACCCCTGTTAATTTACATACACGTCTACTGAATGTGAAGTAGTATAATAATATGAATGTAATGATTAAATCGATAATGGTAAAGCTTTAGAAATAATGGATTTGGTTTGTTTTCAGTCTCAATTCTTAAAAAAATAAATTCTATTGAAATATGAGTAAATATGAAATAAAACAAGTCTTTTGCTCCATGCCTTCCCCTGGCTCCAGTTCTTAGTAAATAATGTAGAGTTTAAGGAAATGAACCCTTAAAAACTCAAACCTTGGGCTTCACAAATGAAGTCGTATATGTCAGTGTGTGGTGTGGTAGAATATAAAAACCAAAAACATAAACATCAGAAGGTCATTTTAATATATGTCAAAACATATGGCATATATTTTACAATTATATTATATAAACATATGATAATTATTGCTGGCTTTATACATATAATGTACAATATTAATTTAAGTTCTATTCTAAAGCACAGGTGGCAAACTCATTCCATCGAGGGCCGAGTGTATGCAGGTTTTTGTTGCAACCAGTGCACCACACCAGGTGATTTCACTAATTAGCTCACTTCCTCAACCAAGGAGTGGACTAATTGAAATCACCTGTTCGAAAGCATAGGCATACTGTCTGCCAGCTACATACAAAAACAATAATTGACATATAGGAGAATGGTGCGGGCAGTAACTGTCCAGGGTGAAAATAAAACTCTAAAGACGTTCCAGGGTCTACAGTGCTTAGACCAGTGATGGATGCTTGCAAATGACATGCAAAACGGGACTGAGGCTGGTCAGTGGGGTGTAGCCAATGACACACGGGACTTGTCTGTCAAACCATCTTGTAATCTGACGTTTTAGCAGGAGGGCAAGAGATCTTCATCAGTGTTTGTTTTTCAATCCTTCTGCCCATCTCTCTCTCTTTCTCAGTTGATAGCAGAGTGAGGGGTATGTGTGCTCTGTGGCCTTATTTTCCAAAGACGCTGGCGGGCGGCTTGCCACTAGGCTGCTGGAAGGCCGTCTCTGTCCCGGACCGCACGCCGCTAAACACGGAAGGAGCCACCTTCCCCATGCGCTCTAGAGAAGACAGATAAACGACAACAGGTGAGCAAAGGCAAAGAACACAAAACAGTCTCTCAACAGGAACAAGGGGGGTAAGGTTTAGGAGCATGTTATGGGAACTGCCTTCAAAAACGGGCGCCATACACTGCCATTACTGTTGAGCAGAGTGCACATGTACGCCAAATCATTGAAGTAGATGAATATTATATTATTATGATGATTATATAATGACATAAAATAAAAAGAACATTTTAAACATTTTTTTTAAATGGGTCTGGCAAGCCCACCGAGCATGTCCTTGTGCAAACAGGTTGGAATGCACAATCTACCGGTGGTCGAGTCAAGCACTAATGTTTACAAGAAGTTATACAGTATTTTGTTTGTTTGCTTGCCTGGGCCCACGTCTGAGTGAACTGTGTCCTCTATGCTCGGAATGAAGCCAGAGGGACATTGGCCTATACTTAGGCTACTACACCCCCAGCACTGCCCTGCACACAACAAGCACTCTATAGAAGGAATGGAACTGTACTGGACCTGTACCGTATACGGCTTGTTCCTCACTCTTTCTTCCTTCCTCCTCTCCCTCACCTTCTTCTTCATGCCATTTTGACAGACTTTCAGATATACAATAAGAAGCTTTGAAATTTTAAATACAAACCGATTTATTTAAAAAATGTTTTTATTCATTTATGTAATGCTGCATATACTGTAAACAGAAAAGTTAAAAAAATAAAAAAAAAAAAAAAGCTAAGATAATTTTGTTTAATAGAGGCCTGCTTTTCATGTTCAGCTTTGACACAACTGAATTAAATATTGTTCTACATGCTGAGCAAGGAAGAAATTAGAAGAAAACAGTGCCTTGCAAAAGTACTCAGACCCTTTGAAAGTTTTCAAATGTTGCTGGATTACAAATGATACGTTCACCTTTTTTCCATTACATTTTTTAATTCAAAACTCACATGCTCAAACAGATTTTTTTATTTTTATAAAGAAGTAATTAGTTATGTCAGCAAATATTTAAAAGAAAAAAACTGCTTGAAAAAATATGCTGCTTGCATAAGTATTCAGACCACTCCCATTAATATTTGGTGAGGCACCTTTTGCTGCAATAACAGCTTTATGTCTTTTTGGGTAAATTCTACCAACATGGCACACTGGTTGGAGGTGATTTTCATCCATTCTTCAGAGCAGAATTGCTCCAGCTCTCTCAAGTTGCTTGAACATTGCTTATGGACAGTAATTTTCAAGTTGTGCCACAGATTATCGATGGGGTTCAGGTCAGGACTGTGACTGGACCACTCAAGGACATTCATCTCTTTATTGAGCCACTCCAATGTAGCTTTGGCCCTGTGCTTTGGATTGTTGTCCTGCTGAACAATTCATTTTTTCATTCATTTTAGCTGGATCAATCATGTGCTGTCTAGCAAAGTCCAGGTGGGCTTTGAGATGTTTTGTTTTAAATAGTGGCTTTTTTCTTGCCACCCTGCCATACGGGCCAGCATTATGCAGTGCCCTTGATACTGTTGACTGAAGTACTATTACTCAATTCTCAGCCACTGAACTCTGTAGCTCTTTTAGAGTAATTGCTGCTCACAGTAGCTTCCCTCACAAGTCTCCTCCTTGTTTCGCATGAGGCGGTACCTGCAGCAGGTTGCACAGCTCCTCCAGGATGGCACATCCATACGTGCCGTCGCAAGAAGGTTTGCTGTGTCTCCCAGCACAGTCTCAAGAGTGCGGAGGAGGTACCAGGAGATGGGTCATTACACGAGGAGAGCTGGACAAGGCCGTAGAAGGGCAACAACCCAGCGGCAGGACCGGTATCTGCTCCTTTGTGCGAGGAGGAACAGGAGGAGCACTGCCAGAGCCCTACAAAATGACCTCCAGCGGGCTACTCGTGTGCATGTTTCTGACCAAACTGTCAGAAACAGACTCCATGAGGGTGGCACGTCCTGTAGTGGGACCTGTGCTCACAGCCCAGCACCGTGCAGCTCGATTGGCATTTGCCAGAGAACACCAGAATTGGCAGGTTCGCCATTGGCGCCCCGTTCTCTTCACAGATGAGAGCAGGTTCACACTGAGCACATGTGACAGACGTGAAAGAGTCTGGAGACGCCGTGGCGAACGTTATGCTGCCTGCAACATCATCCAGCATGACCGGTTTGGCGGTGGGTCAGTAATGGTCTGGGGAGGCATATCCTTGCAGGGACGCACAAACCTCCACGTGCTAGCCAACGGTACCCTGACTGCTGTCAGGTACCGGGATGAAATCCTCAGACCCAGTGTCAGACGTTACGCTGGTGCAGTGGGCCCTGGGTTCCTCCTGGTGCAGGACAATGCCCGGCCTCATGTGGTCAAAGTGTGTAGGCAGTTCCTGGATGACGAAGGCATTGATGCCATTGACTGGCACTCATGTTCCCCAGACCTGAATCCAATTGAGCACATCTGGGACGTTATGTATCGCCGCCGCCAAGTAGCGCCACAGACTGTCCAGGAGCTCACTGATACCCTGATCCAGGTCTGGGAGGAGATCCCCCAGGACACCATCCGCCGTCTCATCAGGAGCATGCCCAGACGTTGTCGGGAGTGCATACACGCACGTGGGGGCCATACACACTACTGAACCACATTATGAGTTGTCGTGATGAAATTCACACAAGTTGGATGAGCCTGTGATCTCAATTCTTCACTTTGATTTTCGGTGTGATTTTGAATCCAGCCCTCAATGGGTTAATGATTTGGGTTTTCATTGACCGTTCTTACGTCATTTTGTTCTCGATATAGTACACAATGTAATCAATAAAGATTTTCAACTTGAATATTTTGTTCATCGAGAGCTGCGATGTGTGATTTAAGTGTTCCCTTAATTTCTTTGGGCAGGCATTTGCACAAAAACAGAAAGAACTCCAGCTCACCACATTCCGCCATCACTTCGTAGGTCTTGCTCTTCACCTCGCCCTTCAGGCCCAGCTTGCTCCGAGCTCCTTTAAGATCCTCTTCCTTCATCACAGGCCTCTTCTTCTTCTTCACCTCGCCGGGCTGGAGGGAGGAGAATGGGTGAAAAGAGATTAAACTGAGGTGCCATTCTCCTCAGTTTCATGGCAACCATGGGTGATTCCTCACTGAACCTCTTCACTGTCAGAAGCACAGCCTGGCCAGAAAGTAATTTCCTACTCATTCAGTGTCACGTTCTGACGGTCTGACACAGATGGTGTCACGATTGTTTTACTACAACCAACAGCCATATGCAGTATTGTACGGCTTGTACTGACCGTGACAGAATCATGCTGTGTGTATCCCTGGCAATTAATGTAATTCCACACTGCACTGCAGCTGTTACAGAATGATCCCAGACTAATGGAAACTTTTGAGCACTCCTGTCGGACTACTTTTCACACTACCAGTTGTCTATCACTCTCTCCCGACCTGACCCTTCCTCAAATCCCTCCTTTTGCCCAAAAACAGAGACCTCCAGAAAGGTTCCCTACCTGCGACATGGTCTTAGTCGACTCTGTATGAATTCCAAGAGTTGAGTCAAGAAAACGAGTCCTTGGCAGGTGCTGGTTCTGGTTCCGCTCCTCTCTGTCCAGCCTATTATATACCCGGCTGCCTGGAGGCTACTGACCCTACAGACGAGTCAGTGGGCTCGCTCCCTCTCTGCATGTGTGTGTCCGTTGTCAGGGTGTATTATTAGGCATGACGTGACAGGTGATACAGCCGGGGTGTGGTATTCCTCCTTGTTCGTCAAACTCCAGATGAACAGCTGAGCGAGACAAAAACAACACCCTCACCCTTCTCCCCCTCTGTGTCCTCACACGTGTGTGTGATGACGGTTATCACACTGTCCCCATTATTCAGTAGCCCGTGAACCCAATTTTTCACCATCAAACATCCAAATCCTTTCCGTTATTTTGTGAAAGTTCCAGGATTTGGTTTTGGTGGGTTGGGGGCAGGGGGAGGTATTAGTGACATGAACACATTTCTGTAAATTATATCTTGATAAAAAACAATCAACCGCATTGACCACAACTTCTTCTAAAAGCATTGTCTCTTTCTTCTCTTTATATATCTGAGGGCTGTGTAAACAGAATGAAATGTCAAAGGTTGGGTTCACATGTCTTTCCTGTGTCAAGGAAAAACAACTGGAAGCAGCAACAAAAATGCAGAATTACCCATAATTCCACACCATCTGTTGTCTGTTCACTGCTGCATAAAAGTTGTGTATCCCAATGGGGAGAGCGTTTAATAGAGTGAAGAAGCTGTTTTAAATTTTTTGAGGCTAGAGTGTGACTTTATGGAGCATATTTGACGTAGTGGGTTTGGAGATTTCAGTGAAACAAAGGGTTTTGATGAATGTGTTTTTCGTGATTTTTTATCACATACAGCAAGTAACATTAGTGATAATGCATCAGGCTGAAAAGAGCTGTGATACATACAGTGCATCTGGAAAGTATTCACATCGCTTCACTTTTTCCACATTTTATTATGTTACAGCCTTATTCCAAAATTAATTAAATTCATTTTTTTCTCAGAATTCTACACACAATACCCCATAATGGCAAAGTGAAAAAAGTTTTTTAGAAATTTTTGCAAATGTATTAAAAATAAAAAACGAAAATATCACATGTACATAAGTATTCACGCCGTTTGCTGTGACACTCAAAATTGAGCTCAGGTGCATCCTGTTTCCACTGATCATCCTTGAGATGTGTCTAGAACTTCATTGGAGTCCAGCTGTGGTAAATTCAATTGATTGGACATGATTTTGAAAGGCACACACCTGTCTATATAAGGTCCCACGATTGACAGTGCATGTCAGAGTAAAAACCAAGCCATGAAGTCCTAGGAACTCTCCATAGACCTCCGAGATAGAATTGTGTTGAGGCATAGATCTGGGGAAGGGTATAAAAACATTGCTAAAGCATTGAAAGCACCCAGGAGAACAGTGGGCTCCATCATTGTGAAATGGAATAAGTTTGGAACCACCACAACTCTTCTTAGAGCTGGCCGTCTGGCCAAACTCAGTAACCGGGCAAGAAGGGCCATGGTCAGGGAGGTGACCAAGAACCCAATGGCCACTCTAAGAGAGCTTCAGAGTTCCTCTGCAGCGATGGGAGAACCTGGTAGAAGGACAAACATCTCTGCAGCACTCCATGTGTTAATAGGTTAACCTTTGAGTTAACTTAATATAAGCTTATTTTAAACAGCAAAAAATGTGGCTTGTTGGAACCTGGTGTTTAATAAGAGGACACAATTAACCTCTGATCTCAGCTATCCCACCTGCTGCCACATTACCATGACCAAGAATAAGCCCAGAACCACTCCTTCACCAGGACAGAAGACATGGGGCGGGTGTGAAGATAATAATAACTCAGTGAGTCAGTCTACATTGAGAGTGTGTGTGAAAGAGAGGACAATAATAGCTGCTCTTGTTTGGGGGCGGGACAGTCTGGGTGTGGGGTGTCCCTGCTTTCTGATTCATTCTTGCTACACCTGCTGCAAAACTCCAGAGGGTTTCCTCCATGACACACACTGACTGGATTCCCTCATTATAATCCTTGGGCTGCCCCTGGCTTGTCGGGCCATGCTTAAGCCAGTTATTGTCCATTTTCATTTGCTACGTCACTCACACCCATGGTCCAGCGAGGACGGACGTTCTATCACACACCGACTCGCACTCTCACACTTTCTTTCACACAATGACTCGCGCTCACACTCTCTCTCTACACACATGCACACACAGCCAACCTAAGAGCATGACTAATATAAAGTGGAAAGACAACACCACTGCCGATGCTCATCACTGCCATACTTGATCCTTGTGGAAAATAAACGGACCAGTGTGGGGTTACGTTATAAACTTTATTGTAAACGAATATATAATGTAAGTACATTATATCAGTGAGCACATTTTGATTTATTTTGCAGTATCCCAAAGGCTCTATGTCTGTAGGCGGAGTTGATGGGTCAGACAAATTCTTAGGGGGAATTCTTTGTCCCCCTGGCTATTCCCCCACCCTGCTGGGCCTGGGTCACTCTCCTTGTGTGACACATTCCTTTGTGCCAGAGCAGAGCCATTGCAGTCCAAAGTCTCATCATCATCGTCTTCATATGGAATTCTACTAGTCTCTGCCTGAGTGGATCAAACTGGCTCTGGCAAAAATCTGTCTCTAAGGTTGATGCAGCTATATCAACATGGTCCCACTTTAGCGCACAGGCGCATAGACAAGCAAACAAGCACAAAAAAACAGGCACGCAGGTGCGTACAGTGTCTCAACCAGAGACAAGAGACAGGGGAAATTAATTAACCATCCAACTGAGAGAAAAACCGGATAAGAAGGGATTCTTCATCTTCCTGCCCATGTGCTTTCCCTTCCTGTGGCTTTATGTGCAAGGCAAAACAACAAACAAATTCTGGGCGCAAAATGGGTAGCAATAGATGATCTCTGAATGAGACTTCTCCCTTGATTACGAAAAAACAGCACTAGGTGAAGGACTGCCTATGAATCCAGAAAATACGCCTGCATCTGGCCGCCACATAAAGCCACTGCCACGCAAATCCTCCTGCCCATCCGACTCGTTCATCTCGTCCACCTCGTCATCAGCCGATATCAGGATCTGTGGGGGACCGTTCACATCACCTCATTACTCTCATTCCAGAAACAGAAAAAGAATGTCCACGACCTCTACAGGTATCAGTTAAAAATCATAAGAAATCATTTTGTAGAAATTTTGTTGAATTCAATAAAGTTGAAAAAAATATGTCAAAAGCCAAATTTACCCCAAAGCGTAAAAAAACTTATTTTTAATATCTGACGATAATAAGCACCCAGAGCATTATACACATGATTATGACGACGACAAAGACTCGCTATACACCATTTCTTTATTATTTATTTTGTATTCTTGTTCATTCTTATTTATTTCTTAATCATGCATTTTCATGCCTTCGCTTTGTTCTTAAATTTAATAAATTGCAATGGGTTAAATTGAACACTGATATTTTTATTATGCTTTATGTCTGTCTGAGAAGCCATTTGAACAATGTTGGAAGAGAGGCATTTAAATAAAGTTATTATTATTGATGATTATTGAGGATGAATGATGATTATTGCTATTATCTTCATTATTATTATTATTATTAACATCACTGTAGGCACACAGCTCACCTCAGACTCAGCCTCGTCGTGGGAAAGTGCGCGTCGGTAGCGCACCTTACTGCTGCCACAAGACTCGGGTCCACCGTCCCTCTCCTCAACCTTGGCTTTAGTCCTGCTCTTCTTCATCAGGAAGTTATCCACCACCCAGAACATCAGTGCCTAGAGACACGTACACTATTCAACGCACGCACGCATGCATCATCATAACTAAGGTCCTTACTTTCTTCATGACTTGGCGTGGCATGCAGGTCTGACCTCAACCGCCATGCGGATGCCACACGTTTTCCACAAAAAGTCCATCTCTGTTAATTATTTAATTATCTGGCTACTGATTTAATCAATCGGGTGCGTGCAAACTACTTTCATTTGGGCAGTTTGCGCATGCTCAAATTCACAATGTCTTGGA
This sequence comes from Aldrovandia affinis, assembly GCA_029706075.1. Taxonomy (NCBI): domain Eukaryota; kingdom Metazoa; phylum Chordata; class Actinopteri; order Notacanthiformes; family Halosauridae; genus Aldrovandia; species Aldrovandia affinis. The sequence continues at coordinate 68,565 of JAINUG010000604.1, forward strand.
TGGGGTGAGAAAAAACAAAACACTAAGCAAAAACCTCTCTCTGTGTGTGTGTGTGTGTTTGTGCAATGTGTCCTAATGAACAGAAAAGCATATTTCAAAATGTACACAATAGTTTTATTTTAACACCTGTAACCTAACGTGACCCCTCTCCAATTTATTTTTCTTTCTAATCATGCTTGTGTTTGTGTAAGCTGGAATCGATCATTTGAGTTCATTCTGTGTTGTTTTAGGACGTCTGGATCCAGTTTCCCAGACACAGATTAAGCCTAGTCCTAGATTAAGTATATTTATATTTATATTATATTTAAGTATATTGTTAAAAGGTCAATTGAAGTCAAAGCACATTAATTAGGATTCAAGTATATTCTCAGTAAATACATGTATGTTCTAATGTTGGGATTTGATATATGAATGTATTTGGATAAGGCATATTCAAAATGTATATTTATATAACAAAAGTTACATTTAATTAGGTTTAGATAAAATCACATGGAATAAGATTAGAGGACATTATCAATATAAATATTTAAATACTAATTAACATATTGAAAATCTTAGTATACTTGGCTATAATTTAAATCAGGCTATATTAAAATATAAAAGTATATTTTAAAAACAAATACGCAAACATACATGGGAAGAAAAAAATATTTTATGAAAGTATGTATTAAATTATGTTAAGTAATATATTTAAGCACATTTACATTAGATTACTTTTAAGTATACTAGAAATGAGTATATTACATTATTAATTAAATTATTATGAATCACACTTTAAAGTACGATTTTAAATACACAGTGCAGTCCGTAAGTATTTGGAAAGTGACACATTTTTTGTTGTTGTGGTTCTACTCCAGCACCTTAGCACTCCAGCTTAAAGTGCAGACTGTCACCTTTAATTTGAGGGTATTCACATCCATATCGGGCGAACCGTGTAGGAATTGCAGCTCTTTCTATACATAGTCCCCCAATTGTTGAAATGAACATTGTTTAATTTCAAATCCAAGGTGCTGGCGTACAGAGCCACAACAACAAAAAGTGTGTCACTGTCCAAATACCACGGAGTGCACTGTTTGACAAAGTACACCAAAGTTAACCCGACTTCTCAAAAAATATAATGAAAGTGAATTCCAATTATATTATAGAAATTACAAACTTATTTGAAGTGTATAATTATAAATCATTTTGATATACTTCAAATACATTTCAGTATATAATTTTTTCACCAGGGTATTCATGGCATGCGTAGCTAATCCTGACATAATCAATCAATCAATCAATCAATCAATCTTTATTTTTGTATAGCGCCATTTACAAACAGGTTGTTACACAGACCTTCACAATTGGCATTTTCCAGAGGGAATCAAAAAACCAGAAAACCATTGGAGCCAATGTGGGAGACTGGAAAATTATTCCCTGACCCCTTAAAAGGTGGTCGACATGAACTCCTGGAAAATTGTGGGATACAGAGAAAAACAACACAAATAGTCCTTGAGGCTCATGTGGCTTAACAGACCACCGGAAGGGCAGGGCGGGGGATGGAACCAGCAGCTAGGGTCTGGGCCAGCAGCATCTGGCTAACACATGGCAGGGGTGGGGGGTTGACTCTGGGGCAGGTGAGCTCCGGGCAGGTGCCACGAAGCCGGGGAGAAAAGAGGAAAGGTGCAATTATGACTATGATAAATATCACACCGGATCAGGGGGAAGAGTAGTGATAACACTTTTGCACCAGCATTAGTAATCTAGGGCAGCATAACTAATTAGGTGAGTGGCACAGGGAGCACGCAGCCATGAGGGCACTCAGAGACCATTCCACCACATCATCAGCAGTCCTGATAGGGGCGGATCATCACTTATGATTGGTGACAGTAAGGATAGCTCATTGCACCAGAAGGCTCTATTGCTATGCCCCCTCCACATTTGCACCTAATGACTATAAGAGAGACTAAAGAGATGTGTTTTTAACCTAGACTTGAAAATTGAGACTGTGTCTGACTCCTTCACAGAGATGGGTAGACTGTTCCACAGTAAAGGAGCTCTATAGAGAAAGCTCTGCCACCTGCTGTATTTTTTGATATTCTAGGGACTACCAAGTTGCCTGCATCTTGTGAGCGAAGTGAACGTGGGGGATTGTACGGATGAAGTAGATCCGTCAAGTAAGAGGGTGCAAGTCCATGCAACACCTTATAAGTTAAGAGGAGTACCTTATAGTCTACACGATAGTTTATAGGAAGCCAGTGAAGTGACGCTAACACAGGACTAATGTGCTCATATTTCTTTGTTCTAGTCAGGATCCTTGCAGCAGCATTCTGTACGAGTTGTAGGCTCCTGAGTGAGGCATTGGAACAGCCAGACAGTAATGCATTGCAATAATCTAATCTAGATGTAACAAAGGCATGTACCAATTTTTCTGCATCTATTAATGACAGGAAGCCCCTAATTTTGGCAATATTCCTCAGGTGAAAAAAGGTTACTCTGGAAATGTTTTTGATGTGACTATCAAATGAGAGACCAGGATCTATAGTAACACCAAGGTCTTTTACCACCAAACTTGCAGCAACAGAGCAACCATCCAGATTAAGAGATAAATCAGATAACCCTCTTCTGAGGTTGTTGGGCCCCAAAACCAACATCTCTGTTTTATCAGTATTCAACAATAGAAAATTATCTGACATCCAGTCTTTTATGTCTTTAAAACAGGCCTCCAACTGTTCGAATTGTCCTTCACCAGGTTTCATTGATAGGTATAATTGTGTGTCATCTGCGTAGCAGTGAAAATGTACGCCATGTTTACGAATGACATCACCAAGTGGCAACATGTAAAGGGAGAACAATAATGGCCCCAAAACAGAACCTTGAGGGATACCATATTCCACCTTGATGAGAGCAGAGGGCTCATCATTTAACTGCACAAATTGATACCTATCTGATATGTAGGATTTAAACCAGGAGAGTGCCTGTCCACGCAGTCCAACTAGGTTTTCAAGTCTGCTCAAAAGAGTTTGGTGGTCTATTGTGTCAAACGCAGCACTTAAGTCCAAAAGCACAAGAATAGAGACGCATCCACAGTCAGCTGATATCAGTAAGTCATTGACAACTTTAACCCCCTGAGGTCCGTGCTAAGCTTTTAGATGTTTTTTGATTTTGGCATGGTCTGATATTTATCTCAATTTCATCAATTTAACACACACTTACTCCAAAGTGTTTGATATTTTTATTTGAAGGACAATCACAGCTACATTTGTATGCCATCAATAGTTTGGTCAGTATCATATGCAGCTTGTAAATAGATCTACAAACACACAAGTTAAAAATAGTAAATTTTTCTGCTGTCACAAAAGATGTGAAAGCACACACTAAACTATAGTGACGAATTGTTTTGCCAATGTGCGTTTGTTCACCAAGGTCTTGGTTATGTAAGGGTGTGAAAATAGTTTAGCACATCTGAGATCTAAATAGCTAAAAACCTGTTTTTATCAGAACTGGTCACATTTATTTCAGGCTGTGGGAGGGCTAAATGCTAAATTCCTGAATATTCATTATTCATTGTCCACACCTCTAAGATCTGTCAGATGGGCCATCTCTCTCTCTCAAAGGCCATCCTGAGACCCAAGGAAAAAAAAGTGTCTTCCAATTAAACTTTTTTGTGATTTCATGCCTCTTTAGAGTTAAAACAACCATTTAGATTTTAAATGGCTAAGCAATATTTGAGTTACCATTTCTCCTTTCACGACAAGCGCTTCTTGTCAGCAGCCGCCATTTTGGCTCTTTGTTACGTTGCAACACGCGGAATGTTTGGCGTCACAACACGCGATATTCATAGGCTATATTTTCACGAGTATTTGAAAACAAGCGAAATAAAATTAATATCAGCATAGACTGTTGCTGGCAGATTGCAAGCGTAAACACAGACAAGATGTAAAAAAAATAAAAAAACAAGCGAAATTAAATAAATAGCATAGACTGTTGCTGGCAGATTGCAAGCGTAAACACAGACATACGATATATTTTATAACATTTTACGCTGTTTGAAAAGTATTTTCTGTGCCTATTGCAATTTGTTACATTGCGACATGCGGAATATGTAGTCACAAGACGCGGAATTTATATATATTTTCACGAGTATTTGAAAACAAGCGAAATAAAATAAATATCAGCATAGACTGTCCTCTTCAGTTTGTGTTGTTTATGCCGGCGTTTTCACACATGGCCCGACGCACCTCCCCGAAATTAGCGCAGTCTCAGTGCTATAGTGTTGCCTAAATCCTGACTGAAAAGTTTCATAGATGTCATTTGATGTCAGGAACGAAGTCAGTCTCTGAGCTACAGCTTTCTCTAGAATTTTTGAGAGAAAAGAAAGATTAGAAATTGACCTGTAGTTACTGAGATTTTCTGGGTCAAGGTTTGGTTTCTTTAAAAGTGGCTTAATTACTGCCACTTTTTGAGAATTTGGCATATAGCCTGATGAAAGAGACAGATTAATAATGTCTAGCATGGATTGCCCCATAACAGGAAGAAGTTATTTAACAAGTTTTGTTTGGATTGGGTCTAATTGACAAGTAGATGGTTTGGAGGACATAACCAATTTAGAAAATTCAGTCCACTCTAGAGCGCTAAAAAACTCAAGAGTAGCCATAGGACCCCTGTCCTGGTAAGCCTGTGCTTTCTGATCAGTGTCCACTACAGCAGAAGGTGCCATTTTAGTAATTTCATCTCTAATTTTCTCAATCTTCTCAGAGAAAAAGTTCATGAAATCATTACTATTATAGGCTGCCGGAGGCTTAGCATTGGTTTCAGTCTGGTTCTTTGTCAGTTTGGCCACTGTATCAAAAAGAAATGTTGGATTATTCTTATTATGCTCAATCAGATCAGACAAATAGGTTGACCTTGCGGAGGAGAGAGCATATTTGTACTGTACCAGACTGTCTTTCCAGGCAGAATAAAATACTTCTAATTTAGTGGATCGCCACTTACGTTCCAACTTGCGAGAAGCTTGTTTAAGAGCACGTGTGTGGTCAGTATACCATGGTGCAAGCTTCTTTTGGCTAGTTTTTTTCTTTTTCAGAGGCGCAACAGCATCAAGAGTGTTGCGCAGGGTGTAATTTAGATTGTCCGTCAGCTGATCAATAGATTGTAGACTAGTGGGATCCTGATTAACAGTAAAAGATTCTTGGAACAGGCTGACAAAGTTAGGTATGGTAGAGGAATTTAGGGAGCGACTAAAGTAGAACACTGGTTTTGATCTAATAGCAGTGGTAGCATGAATTTCAAATGTAATAAGGAAATGGTCAGAGAGCACAGGATTATGAGGAGAGACAACTAGATTGCTAATGCTAATACCATAGGATAAAGCTAAGTCCAGTGTATGTTGATGACAATGAGTCGGCCCAGACACATTTTGGACAAAACCAGCGGAGTCAAGAATAGAAGCAAAAGCCTTCACTAGAGAATCATTTCCATTATCAACATGAATATTAAAGTCGCCTATAATCACAACTTTATCTGCCATAACTGCTAGGTTTGATAAAAAGTCAGAAAACTCTGAGAGGAAAACAGCATAGGGTCCAGGGGGTCTGTAGATAGTAGCTAGTATAAAAGATGAAGTAAATACAGATCTATTATCTACATTAGTCTGTATGGAGCCCAGGGAAAGCACTTCAAATGAAGAGAATGTGTTTAAAGATTTCTTAGTAAGACGTAGTCTAGTGTCAAAAATAACAGCCACGCCGCCACCTCTGCCTGACTGTCGAGGATTGTGACATTTTACATTTACATTACATTTTAAGCATTTAGCAGACGCTCTTATCCAGAGCGACTTACAAGATGTGCATCAATACATGGTAGGAACAATCATAGTTAGCGCACGAGATCAGTGCAGGAATACAGCAATAGACATCATTGCAGGCATCTGCGTACCATACCTGTAACACCGGGAAGGTGGGTTTTGAGTCTCTTGCGGAATATTGGAAGTGATTCCGCAGTCCTGACCGATTGCGGGAGGTCGTTCCACCAACGAGGGACCAGGACAGAGAAGAGGCGAGACCGCGAGGAGCGGCTGCCAGGCGCCCGGAGGGATGGGGCAGTCAGTCTGCCAGCGGAGGCAGAGCGGAGGGGTCTGGACGGGGTGTAGGGCGTGATGAGTGACTGGAGGTATGGGGGAGCAGTACCTCTGGCCGCTTGAAAAGCAAGCACCAGTGACTTGAATCTGATGCGTGCTGCGATGGGGAGCCAGTGCAGAGAGGAGAGTAGAGGGGTGACGTGGGTGAACTTCGGCTGGTTGAACACCAGGCAAGCAGCAGCGTTCTGGACTAGTTGCAGTGGCTTGGTGGCACAGGCCGGAAGGCCTGCCAGCAAGGAATTGCAGTAGTCCAGACGTGAGATCACCAGGGCCTGGACCAGGAGTTGAGTGGCCTCTTGGGTGAGGAACGGTCGGATCCTCCGGATGTTATGGAGGGAGAAACGGCAGGTCCGAGTGATCGCTGCAATATGGCACAGCTGGTTGTCCAGGGTTACCCCAAGACTCCTGGCAGACTGGGACGGAGACACTATGGAGCCTTCCACGGTGATTGACGCATCAATCATCGGGAGCCCTTCGCTGGGAGGAAGAGCAGCTCTGTTTTCCCCAGGTTCAGCTTCAGGTGGTGGGTGGACATCCATGCGGAGATGTCAGCCAGGCATGCAGAGATCCGTGCCGGGACCTGGGTATCAGATGGGGGGAAGGAGAGAAAGAGTTGAGTGTCATCAGCATAACAGTGGTAGGAAAAACCATGAGCAGAAATAACAGAGCCAAGTGACTTGGTGTACAGAGAAAATAGGACAGGGCCTAGCACCGAGCCCTGCGGGACACCGGTAGAGAGGGTGCGGGAGAGGAGAGGGATCCTCTCCAGGCCACCTGGTAGGACCGGTCAGCCAGGTAGGACTCAAACCATGTCAACGCAGATCCAGAGATTCCCATCTCGACGAGAGATGAGAGCAGGATCCGGTGGTCCACGGTGTCGAATGCCGCCGACAGGTCGAGGAGGAGGAGGACGGAGCTAAGGGATCGGGACTTAGCGACGTGAAGAGCCTCAGTGACCGCAAGGAGAGCAGTCTCTGTTGAGTGGCCTGCTCTGAACCCAGATTGGTTAGGATCAAGCAGGTCTTTCTGTGAGAGATGAGCAGACAGTTGATTATAGACAGCTCGCTCTAACGTTTTGGAGAGAAATGGGAGGAGAGAGACAGGTCGGTAGTTAGAGATGACAGCAGGATTCAGAGAGGGTTTTTTGAGGAGGGGGACAACCTGAGCGCATTTGAGGGAGGAGGGGACAGAGCCAGAGGAAAGAGAGGAGTTAATGACATTGGAGACAAGGGGAGGATGTCCATAGCAATGGACTGGAAGAGGGGGGAAGGAATGGGATCAAGAGGGCAGGTGGTGGGACGGTGGGAGAGAACAAGTTGAAGGATGTCCGAGTCGGGGAGGGGTGAGAAGGAGGACAGAGGAGTGGGAGGTTTAGGTAGCGGGATGGGAGAGGGAGAGGTTGGGGGGAAGGAGTTGCGAATGACCTCAACCTTCTCGTGAAAGAAGGATGAGAAGTCATCGGCGGTTATAGAGGAGGGGGGTGGGGGAGGAGGAGGGGTGGCAACCAGAGTATCCAACTGGGGTAGATGCATTTAATGCTATGTACTCATCAGGTCTAAGCCAAGTCTCCGTCAAACTTAAAATGTCAAGTTTATAATCAGTGATCATTTCGTTCACAAGGGCAGCTTTAGGAGCTAGTGATCTTATATTTAGCAACCCAATTTTAAGGAGAGTTCTATCGAAATTAGGTTTAGCATTTGCATTACGATGGTTCGTGTTGATCCTTATCAGATTATTAGAAAAAATCCCACGGGGGGGTTTGAGTTTCAATAGACTACGGTTTTCTCTACGTGGAACAGACACAGTCTCAATTATGTGGGAACTGGGGTGGAAACTAGTCACGAGTTCAGGGAAACTTGCAGACAATTGTTTAAGACCGTCTGTCTGCTGCCTGGCTGTAGCTCTTGAATGTCAATTTCGCCGATTCAGACTATGGCCTATGTTATTAGATAAAAGAAGAGCACCCCTCCAGCTCGGGTGGAGTCCGTCTCTCTTCAGTAAACCAGGCTGTCCCCAAAACGTAGGCCAATTATTAATAAACCCTATGCTATTTGATGTACACCACTCAGTCAGCCAGCGATTTAGCGATGTTAATCTACTGTAGATTTCGTCACTTCTACGAGCTGGGAGGGGACCAGAAACTATTACTTCCCGACACATCTCGTTTGCCAATTTACAGAACGAGACAAAATTAGTTTTAGTGATCTCCGATTGCCTCAACCGGACATCATTAGCGCCGACGTGGATAACAATTTTGGAAAATCTACGTTTACTTTTAGCCAGCGCTTTTAAATTGGATTCAATGTCGGTAGCTCTAGCCCCCGGAATACAATTGACTATGGTCGCCGGAGACGCTATTCTCACCAGGGCTGGACTGGCTATATAGTCTACCGGGCAAATGCCCGGTGGGCCGGTCTAGTTTTGGGCCGGTAGGGCCTCGGTAGGGCCGGTAGAATCATTTTATATATATTATACCACGGACCGGGTGTTCCGAGGGGCGCAATAAATTTTTCGCGCATATAAAACGAACTGGTCTCAGCTTCTTTTCGCGCAGCACCCCGCGCCCGTCGACAGATTTATTCGCGCAGCACCCCCGGTCGACAGAAAATGCGGCGCTCGCACCGGGTGCCGGGCCGGTCTGAGCGCGAAATGGCAGGGCCGATTTTTTCTCCCAGTCCAGCCCTGATTCTCACGTTTCGAAGTATGGAATCGCCAATGATAAGAGCTTTCTCTTTTTCCTCAATAGGTGTGAGTGGGGAGAATCAATTTGAAACGTGAGTTGGGTGGTGTATGGCCGGCTTAGGCCGACAACTATGTCCCCGCCGAACCGTGACAAACTGGCCGTGCTGCGTCGGCTCTTCTGCTGGTGCGATGGGAGAGGCGCTCACAAGTGCATCCGGCGTAGCTACACACGACTGAATAAAACTCTCATGATCTTTAATCTCTCTGAGAGTCCGGATGCAGGCCTCTAACTCAACTATCCTCTCCGCCAACGCTAAATTAAGCTCACACTTATGGCATGTAAAATGATCATTATCAGTAACATCGGCAGGAGAGCTAAGACTATACATGCTACAACCAGAGCAAGAAAGGAGGGGAGAGGAAGCAGCCATCGTTTGTGCTTACCTTATAAGTTGATTAGACAGGAGTAACCGAAAAAGATAAAAAAATAGAGAAGAGTTTTGTATTTAAACCAGTATTTAAACCAGTATAAAAATGCAGAAAATGCGGGCAGTAAAACTTGGAGTAGCAGTGACTACAGCGCGCGTCGCGTTCAAACAGCAAACAGGAAACAGGAAGTCAGCAAAACAGGAAGGGATAATGTGGCTTTAAGATGGTAAACCATCCTTCAATAGATATTAAACATGTCCAATTAAGACAACAAGTAACAGCGTGTTAAAGTTGCATTAATGTATTTTTAAATTGAATGAATTAAATATAACTTTTGTTATATAAATATAAAATTTGAATATGCCTTATCCAAATACATTCATATATCAAATCCCAACATTAGCACATACATGTATTTACTGAAAATATACTTTAATCTTAATTAATGTGCTTTGACTTCAATTGACCTTTTAACAATATCCTTAAATATTATATAAATATAAATATACTTAGTCTAGGACTAGGCTTAATCTGTGTCTGGGAAACTGGCTCCAGATGTCCTAAAACAACGCAGAATGCACTCGAATGATTGATTCCAGCTTACACAAACACAAGCATGATTAGAAAGAAAAATAAATTGGAGAGGGGTCACGATAGGTTACAGGTGTTAAAATAAAACTATTGTGTACATTTTGAAATTTGCTTTTCTGTTCATTAAAACACATTTCAATTGCACGGTCCACAAACAGAACACAATATTACACGGCCGGGTATTGAAAGCTGTAGGGATCCTACTGAACATCCAAAGCAAACTTTTGAGTTTTTGTCTTCTTTACGTAACTATTTCTTCATTTCTTCATTATGTGCAATTGCTACAAGGTTCACCAGATATGGATGTGAATACCCTCAAATTAAAGGTGACAGTCAGCATTTTAACCTCATAGTGATTGTTTCATTTCAATCCAAGGTGCTGGAGCCACAACAACAAAACATGTGCAACTGTCCAAATACTTATGGACTGCCCTGTAGGTTCCAGACAGAGTACCCTCTACACCTAATATTAACACAGAACACAGAATTAAGGAGAAGCACTTCCCCAAAAAACCCTGTTCTTCATGGAGTCAATATTCAAGCCTGTTCTTGCCTTGTTACAGTATTATAGATGAATTAATTGATTTAAAGAGATAATTATGTAACATATACGTAACTGCCAAACTGAAGGAAACATCAACATAAGGTGTCTTAATAGGGCCACGACCAGCCGCCAGAACAGCTCCAATGCGCCTTGACATTCTACAAGTGTCTGGAACTGATTTGTTTTGTTGATGGTGGTGAAAAACTCTTGTCTCAGGCACCGCTCCAGAATCTCCCATAAGTGTTCAATTGGGTTTAGATCTGGTGACTGACATGGCCATGGCATATGGTTTACATCTTTTTCATGCTCATCAAACCATTCAGTTAACACTTGTACCCTGTTGATGGTGGCATTGTCATCCTGGAAGAGACCACTCCCATCAGGATAGAAATGCTTCACAATAGGATGAAGGTGATCACTAAATACAATGGCTTTGTATTTATCGGTTTCTACCTTGCCCTCTAAGGGGTTGAGTGGACCTAAACCATGCCAGATAAATGCACCCCACACCATAACAGAGCTGCCAGAAGCCTTTCACTGTGGGAAACAAGCACTCAGGCCTGTAGGTTTCTTCTGACATGCGCCACAAATCCACTTGTTGAGAACAGGGTGATGGATGAATCACTGGACCTTTTTACCACTGCTCAGCAGACCAGTGCCTATGTTCTTTGCACCTCTTTACTTGCAAACCTGCAGTATGTGGTGTAATAAAGGGGTTAGGCACTGCAACCCAACCATAGTATCCCTCTCTGCGAAGTTCTCGACGGGCTGTTCATGATGAAACTGCCTTCTCACGCGCTAGATTGATATTTTCAATCAGCTGATTCAGAGTTGTTTGTTTCTTTTGCCACAGTTGCCCCTAGATGTCTTTCCCTCAGACTTCCATGCCAACATAACCTTAGCCACTGTTTGTCGTGAAACATTAACAAGTTCAGCAGTTTTCGTCCCTGAAGCTCCTGCAAACGTGCCCGAACAATCACCCCTCTTTCAAAGTCACTGAGATCTCTTCTTTTAGCCATGGCAACCAAAAGAATGGGCAACTGGGCCTGTCCACCATTTTTATACATGACCCTAAACACTCAGGGATATTGGTTTCTTAATTAACTCAGAAACCACACATCTGGACGCATCTGCTTTCAATACGTTTAATTCCTCATTTACTCCCTGTATGTTGGCAGTTACCTGTAGGTCAACAACTGGTTGAACTGCAAAGTTAAAGTTTAGCTGAGTGTCAATAAATAACTGCATAGTCATTCTCACACATTATCAACAGATGCAACAGCTGGTCACCGCTAGTCCGTCAGTGGTTCATCTGTGACATCTGTGGTTCCATTTAGTCTCTCCGCCCCCGGCACCACCCCATTCTGGCCCATTCCCATAATGCCGGACTCACTCACCTGCTTCAACTGTGGGATGAGCAGCACCAGGATGATGAGGACCTTTTCAAACATCATGATGAGGATATAAAGGGCACACTGGCCTGCCCAGGCCCTGCACTGCACCGGCTCTCCTGTGCAATGGGCGGGAGGGAAACGTGCTTTCAACATGGACTTTGGGTTCAGGACCCTGAGTGGGATTTAAATGTACACAGCAGCCTTCGCAACTCCACCATCCTGTGACTGATAACATGACCAATGACCCCTGCCTGTGATCAAATTAATTGCCCCAAGGGCACGTTTGTGCCCTGTTGGTAAGTTGCATAAAGGGCACAATATGTACTGGGTCTGCAGACATAAAAACCCTTGACCACAATGAGGAGGTGATTCCACCTGCAGGACACCTCAGGAATTACAAAACGGGACTGAAGATTAGAGGCATATTCCTACATGGAAATCAGGGGGTTCCTCTCCTCCAAATGCAAGTGCTGCAACGAAAGTGTTCCAGCCAACAAAAATGCATAAATTCTCTTACAAATTCATTTAATTTCAGGGTCCTATGAGGCTTAGTAAGTGCTTTCTTCGGTCTTTGTTTTTCAGTTAAGTAAATCGGGTTGTGTTATCTCTTAGGCTCTGTAAATCATTTCTGTAAAAGTCAATTCAAACTAATCTGATGTGATAGGCACTACAGGTTTGATGCAATAGAATTGGACAGCCGAAAAAGACAGGTTCAAAAAATACCTTCATTAAATCAAGAGAACGTAAGGTTATCTTTATTAACTGGGGACGTGTGGTATGGTTTTCATTGAAGCTGTCTTCACCCATGCAGAGTTACACAAACAGACCAACACACAGACACACCACCACACAGATTTACACAAACAGACCAACACACAGACACACCACCACACACAGAGTTACACAAACAGACCAACACACAGACACACCAACACACAGAGTTACACAAATAGACCAACACACAGACACACCAACACACAGAGTTACACAAACAGACCAACACACAGACACACCACCACACAGAGTTACACAAACAGACCAACACATAGACACACCAACACACACAGAGAGTACACAAACAGACCAACACACAAAGTTACACAAACAGACCAACACAAAGACACACCAACACACACAGAGTTACACAAACAGACCAGGACACAGACACACCACCACACACAGAGTTACACAAACAGACTAACACATAGACACACCAACACACAAAGTTACCTCCATCCCATCCTCTCCTCTAGCCTTCTGTGTGATGTTCAGCTGGGCCTGCAGACCAACGGTAAGGTGACTGACAAATGGGAGAAAACAAAAACACAAGTGTAGCAGAGGAAAAAGAGGAGAGGAATGCAGAACATTGAAACGTCCACGCTGAAATTCCTCACTGTCGAGGTGAAGACTCCTATTTAAAGAAAGAAGACGCGATGTGTTTGACGCGGTATCACAGTGAAACCTCACAATCACACAACAACATTGTCTTCTTTCACATCGTCTGTTTGACGTGGTATCACAGTGAAACCTCACAATCACACAACAACATTGTCTTCTTTCACATTGTGTGTTTGACGTGGTATCACAGTGAAACCTCACAATCACACAATGACATCTTCAGCACAACCAGCCCTCAAACAAAGTAAGAGTTACACTGACCACACAAGCCAGGCAGGCCTAAAAATGGACATAGAAATAGAATATGGCTTACACACCGCTTGAGAATAGAGCTTAACCCATACCAATTTTGAATCATTCTAGTCTGCCGGCCTGCAGACTGATATTTCACCAATAAAAAACATTTCATATCAATCTTAAAAATGCATATTTTGTTGTATTTATACCTGAACATTAAGTTGTACATTCTCTCAAAAATCCTTTAGATTTTAAAAATTGAATACTCAAATGAATAGACATACTTTAACTTAAATTCAATTCATGCAATTAATGAACAGACAAGTACACCCAAATCAAGTATATAAAAAAATGTATACATGCATGCATATAAACTATCGGCGCATATGCGTGCTGTAAAGGCTTTTGATTCATGAATAGTACAACTTCATAACTTGTAGTAAAGCCTCAGTTTTGATGATGCCTAACTCCACAGCCAACTGGATCGACTTATGAATGTAAATGTGGGGTATAGGAGTAACTATTATACTCTGTATGTACTGTCCATTTGAGTATTTTTACATGTATGTCTCGATGTTGCAATGTACTTATGTTATCATTTTTGTTGCATGGAAAATTGCCCCATGGAGAAACGCTCTTTCTTACATCTGACAGATCTAATGGGTTTCCTGGAAAGTGGATGCTGATTAAACTAAGAAATAATATGATCGATGCAGACGTATGTTCTTCCCTGTGGCTCAGTGGGTAGAGCGTGGCACTGGCAATGCTTAGGTTGTGGATTCGATTCCCACTGGGACCACATATACTGAAAAATGTGTGCATTCACTACTGTAAGTTGCTTTGGATAAAAGTGTCTGCTAAATGGCATATATACGTACTTCATTGGTGAAGTTATACCTACAAAACACCATGAATTACTACAGTGATGCCATCCCTCCCACCTCCATCCTTGTGTGACTGTCTGATGCAGGGGTTGATTAAGAGGTGAGAAACACAAAAACCCAAGACGAGAAAACAAAAAGAAAACAACAATCAAAGTCTGGTCTGTGATGTACACTGACCAGGGGAAGTTGGCTGTGCGTTCCCGCTATGTAGTTTATCTCTGACGCATGGCCTGTCACTCAACACTATTTCCCCTGCGCAATCATATCTGCCTGATCACCTGCAAAACCCACAGTCCATGGCACTCTCCTAAGTGGGAGTTACTGAACATAATGCACTTTGGTTCGGGGGACCAGGGCAGTATGACATCGTAGATTATGTTGATTGTTAAAAGGCCCTTAATATTGTTCTCTGAAGGGAGAAAAAAAACATGAATATGTTGCTTGTTTTCAAGCACTAAATGCACTATAAATCAGCATCAAGGCAACCACTGACTGTGTGTGCATCAAATGCAGTGTTATGTGTATTCCCCCTCCCTTCCAACCCACCCCAAACTACCCCATCCCCCCTGAAATGGCCCATCTACTGATGTCACCTTTTTCCATCACCTTGGGTCTGAAAGGTTCAGATTCAAGTCACTGGTGCTTGCTTTTCAAGCGGCCAGAGGTACTGCTCCCCCATACCTCCAGTCACTCATCACGCCCTACACCCCGTCCAGACCCCTCCGCTCCGCCTCCGCTGGCAGACTGACTGCCCCATCCCTCCGGGTGCCTGGCAGCCGCTCCTCGTGGTCTCGCCTCTTCTCTGTCCTGGTCCCTCGTTGGTGGAATGACCTCCCGGCATCGGTCAGGACTGCGGAATCACTTCCAATCTTCCGCAAGAGACTCAAAACCCACCTCTTCAGACTCCACTACCACTGAACACTGTCCATCTAGTCAATCTGTCGTCACCACTGTTTACTTGTTCTACACAAAAAAAAAAGAACAAAAAAAAATACCCACTAACCTTTTCTTTCCCAATGTTACAGGTATGATATGCAGACACCTGCAATGATGTCTATTGCCGCTTTACTGCACTGATCTTGTGCGCTAACTGATTGTTCTTACCTTGTATTAATGCACATCTTGTAAGTCGCTCTGGATAAGAGCGTCTGCTAAATGCTTAAAATGTAAATGTAAATGTGAAAGGAACACACACCAATCACACACCATGCATACGGTATTATGTGATGCACATAAAGTTTACAAAGCTGGTTGACACCAGCTTTTTTGTTTTGTTTCTGATTTCATCCCATTTTCTCCCAATTTGGTATCCAATTAGATCTGCTATTTTATATCAATCCCCCCCCGTTAATGAGACTTCGCTGCCGTAGTCCTGCGACCGGTAGTGACACGGCGATCTAACGCCTCTTCCGAGACGTCACTCGCCAAGCATCCAACCGCAACCCGGTACTACAGGGCCACTCCTATGCGCAGCGAACGTCATGTCGGCTTCCCTCCCCCCTCCCTGGAGTAGACAGCCAATCGCCGCCCCCGGTGGCACTCCCGGCCAGAGCCGACTCTGGCGAGATGGGGAAGTGAACCCCGGTCTCCGTGGACCACGCGGGAGGCCCTGATGACACCAGATTTGAAGGCCTGGGCCCATATGTACAAAGATTCTAAGAGTAGGAGTGCTGATATAGGAGTGGAGTAGGATCCTATATCAGCACTCCATCATCAGCACTTGTGACTGAGTCCAAACTGAATGACAACTGAGTTGTGGCTGATTTGGACTGTATCATTAGCCGTAGAGTATTATAGGTTATTAATCATATTGTTTCAGTGATGAGTAAATTAGTGAATTATGTTAATTATGTTTATTTGTTTGTTTGGGGCAAATTACATAACTTACATTTTACACATTGTCCATTATATACGGCAGGGTATTTGGTGGAATAACTCTTCTTTGGTACTTCACTCAAGAGTACGACGACAGGGCCCCACAAGGGAATTAAACCTACAAATGAGACAAGCCCCAAATACGGTGTTATCTAACCATCTGGTGCTGAGCTGGAAATAAAAATTTGTGGCCACTGATTATTTTATTTTTTATTTTTTATAACAGGCCGCTGCTTCCATCTAGTGGTGAATAAGTACACTGCTTATCAAAGCTGATCTATGACATAAAAGTTCCCCAAAATAATGATCTTGTTCTCTTCTCTACCATAGATAACTTAATAAATCCATTTGTAGTAATTTCCTCTGACAGTGACTGTTCCACATCTAGATGCAAAGCTTTCTGTAAGTACTTCCAATAAAAATTTTTTTTTTTTGCTATCAGGGCCCGTATTCACAAAGCATTTTAAGGGTAAAAGTTGGTTGTAATTTAGGAGCAACTCCGAAAAATAATGGGCGTGTCACTCATAAATTTAGGAGTCCTACATTTTTTGGGATAAGAGTATTTCACAAAGGGTTTGAGAGCTAAAAACAGCTCCTAAGTCCAGGAGAAGTTAGAAGCAGTCAAGAGGACTTCTAAGTCGCTAAAGACCTACTGACAGCGATCCGAAAATGGCTGCTGCCGGCAATCGTCCTCGCAATCGCGTAAACACTTTGGAGATATTGAATGATACAGAGCTCATAAAAAGGTACCGCCTCAATCCTGAGGGTATTATATATATTATATATATAGGCTATATTATATATAGATACCCGCTGATTGTTTCTGAGATGCAGACATGTAACCAATTGACTAGTCAGTATTCTTGGTTTCATGTTAAATCAGTGACACGTAGCCTACATTTGTATTTTAGAATCTTTATTAGAATATAATAGGGGTGCATCGGATCATTTTCGGATCAGCAAAAAAATAATAACGGGGCCAAAGGCGCGTTTCCACCAAAAATTACCAGGAACTATTCTCAAGGAATTGAATGAATGATAATTTCAGTTTTTCAATGTAAGTTATTTCACTAAATCTTTATTCGAAAATTTCACAAAATACATTTTTAGATTCAGTACGCCTTAAGCGATTTAACTAGGTGGTTTTATGCCTGAATTAATTTAATAAAAAATTAAAGATCGCTAATGTTTCAATTTTATTTAATTCGGTCGCGTTTCTAAAAACCTGCCTCCCAGAAAGGCATTTAGTATGAAAAACAAAGCAAACCAAAACATACATGGTTGTCTATCTCTTCACTGTAACTCTGAATCGAGATTTAGGGAATTGTTACTTTAAAACGTAACAGCAGCAGAAAAACTGTATTTCTCTATGATGGTTCAATTGAGCTATTAATCGATCAACTGCGATCCGTTACACCACTAGAATATAACAGGAACAGGTAGTCCTACATACCCCTTTACAGTAGCATATCATTTATTTGCTTGATTGAAATGTGGGCAGAGACCCATCCCCTATATCAGCCAATCGCTGTGGGCATTCTGAGTAAACTCGTTCATGAGAAACAACATCATCCATAGCAACGACGTCAACCCCGCCCTCACTCTTAGCTTGAAGATTCTAGGACCTCCTTAGTATGAGTTTGTCTTTGCAGCTTTGTGAATAGGTTTTAAGGTGGGACTCCTAACTAAAAGGTTTTAGTGCGATTTAGGAGTACTCCTAGTGGTAAGATAAAATTATTTGTGAATACGGCCCCAGATTTACTAAAGGATTGCTTTTCGAACGCAAAGGCAGTCGCTAAAAGGGCGCAATATCTACGTGGGATTTACTAAATGGTTGCAATGAGTCAAATCGCTATTAGGATTTAATTTGCGGGGATGATAATTTCCTTTAGATTAATAGTTAAATCTGTTCATGCATATGTATACCTACGGTGAATACGTTAAAACAGGGTGGAGATTTTGTAAATTAGGTCGATTAAGTATTACATCTGATTTACTAAAGCATACCTTCATTGCGATTGTCCTCTTTGCATGAGAATTTTAAGAACTCTTGAAATCAGGCTTTATTTTATGCGCGCTGATATCGCCTAGGCATTTCACAATTCCCGTTTTGTATTGCGCTTCCCAGGGACGCAAAATAATTAATCACAAATGTTGTTGCAAAATACCCCGGTTCATGTCACGACAGATTTATTTTCAGGAATACCTGTATCGACAGTCAGAATTTTAAGTATATATTCTATATAGCATATACATATTATTTACTAGAACTTGAAATACAAATTATATGAAAGGATGCAGGATTTCTATTGACCAATTTGTCATCAGGTAGCAGTCAGTATAAAAACACAATTTTGAATTTGAACAATTATCTTATTATGGGTATGTGGTCAGGAGGGTATAGAATGAACTGTATTCACAATACAGTTTTACTCTCAGACGCTCTGTGGCCTTCTCCCATCACAAGTTTAGTCATTTCTATTCTTAATTCTTATTCTATTTCTTTCCTTGGTTGGACCACCGCCGGTGTCTAGTGTTGTAAATCATTAAAGTTTTTCTTTAGGAGGCTGCCCTAACATCATGTCATATTTTCTTTACATAATCAACAGTTTTTTTTGTTATGACTAATTTATTCAGCCTTTTTGTGAGTGTACCTCGTTGACCATTACCTCTATTTCCTGCTCCTCATATTTAAGTTTTCTTTTTCTTTTCTTTGTGACCTGGACATGTAAAAGGGTGCCATATTGTTTCAGACCCTTTTATGGGTGTCACCTACCGCAAAATTGCAAATGAGGGCATTTAATTTATTTGATTGCGTAATTAGAACCAGTCTTAGTAAATTGGTCATATTACCAAGGATATGTAAGCCAGACAAAGTTTATTTTATAAAGGGTTGTATTTCTGCCCTGGTAAGGGGCTGGGTGGACCGAGACTAGCAGACTGTGTCATGAAACTGACAGGTATACGGTTGGGTTGGTGGGAAACATTTGTAGTTCTTGACAGCTCTCTTGTACCTTGCCTTATACTACGTTTTAAATATCTCAAATTTTTTGTGCATCTCGCTATGTTTCTCCAGCCCTCCCACGACCCACAGTTGGAACCAATGTCCCACAAATGTGTTTTCTTTTCTAATAATAACTTTAGGAATTTGATACTAATAATGTATTTAATATGAGTGAATGTCACATAGCCATGATCATCCACTAGTTTTAATTCACATATTTGATCTGGTGGTTATTTGCGTTTTTTAATTTCCTTTATTTGTTATGATTGCAAACATGGGTCAGTCTGTGAGAGGCGATCATAACATTTATTTGACATTATTTCCATAATAACCAACACCTGCATATTAATCGCATCAAAACAGTGCAAGTGAAGACAAGGAAATTGATACTGAATGCTTCTACAGGTTACAGGTTGCCCAACTAATGCACATGTAACTTTTTAACTTTTTTTTTAATTTTTTCAACTTTTTCGCCAGATTACAGAGTCAATTTACAATACAAATTTGTATGTTCTGCACTTGGTTTAGCTCAGCTGGTTTTGAATATTCCAGAAACGATGTAGTCACTGGCGATGCCATCGATGAGTCCCGTGCCGTTGTTGTGAATGAACCAGCACGGCACGTTTTCCCCTTTCTTCACATCCCAGCGGAAGTCCCGCTGCCAGCCCCTGCAACCACAGAGCAGCAACCATGTGAGACGTGAGAGCGATGTCCTGTTGTAAAGTCGAATTGTGTGTGCGTGTGTGTGTACACCTCTGTGAGTGAAAGAGAGGGTGTGTTGTATATGTGTGTTCATCACCGGCCTTGTATATCATCACCGGCCTTGTATAATAGCTAGCCCCGTAGCGATGAGTGGCGAGTTCGTGGGGGAGGGTTAATAGAAATAAATAGAGGGTATAATTGGCTTCCAAATTGGGGAGAAAAACGTGGAAAAATCTGAAACAAACAAAACACCCCTGTGTGTGTGAGCAGGAATGTGTGTCTGTGTGTGTATGCACGTGTGTTTGTGTGTGTACGTGAGTTGTTTACCTTGTGACAGAGAGCTCTGACCCTTTCACTGTCATTGTGGCATCCGGTTTGTCTGGGACGTCTCCTTTATGAAGTTCACTAACCTCAAAATTCAGGCCATGGTAGAATTGCCCTGTGGGGTACAATGAAAGGTTCAGGGCACATACAGATTAATGTGGGAATATAATTTAAAAAAGCATTGAAACCCAGTTCACACCGAGGGGTAGATTGAATCCCCAAGCCAGTCTGGTCCCTGGTCTTACCCAGCAGTCCGTGAACACCGGGGGAGAGGAGATGGCTGTCGAGGGTGTAGAAGCCCAGGTAATCCCTGTGGTAGGGGTGCTTATTCCACACCCTGTGCAAGATGATGACGAACTTCACTGAGTCCCTCAGGGCAACAGTGAGGCTGCGGTCCTTGGTCACCTGCAGGTCAGCACTGCCAAGGAGGGTGATCAAAGTGCATACATTTCAGGTCGGTGGGACGGAGAGAGGGTGGGTTCACCCAACACAGAGCCCGTTTGGTTGATGGTTGACACCGCATTCAACTGAAACACTTCAGCACCTCAAAGCAGGGAAATGGGCTCAGAGAGCTATGTTACCTTTCAAACAGTAGACAACTGGTGCCCCACCCAGAATTACATACAATTTGACTGCCCTCTACCTGCTAATCACCTGGGCCACTTGAGAGATGCAGTGTTGGACCAGGAGAGGAGGTCTGTGCCCCGCCCCTGGAAGACTGTGATGCTCTGGGTGGTCACCTCCAGCTGGAGCCCCAGCTTCTGGTGAATGACCCCAAACCGGCCAAAGTAGGTGTTGATCTTGCTCCCAGGGTCCACCTTTTTGTCCCCAATAGTCTGCCCATTGACCACAACTCCTGCATGGGGTTCAGGGGTCAGAGGGAACTCTTCAGTTAGGGAAGCAACGCTGCTTCTCAAGACATCTCTCTCATTCCTGTAGAGGAATTACATTAATCTTCTGGGCCCAGTTGTTCAAATTTTGGTTATCACATTGGATCAAATCTTGAAAATGGGTTATTCAAAACAAAAAAAGGATTCTGAAATTGAATCAGATCACCTAATCAGATCAAAACGTGAAAACTTGATGTGTTGTTCAGAACCTTTACGTAGGATTGGGATAGTTTTGATCCAAAAAAATCAGGATTATCTGAATCCCAGCAGAAGGGTGGATTCAGGGTGGATTTCGGGAACAAAATGTTAAACTTTAAAATTAGTCAATTAGTACAACATTTGTAGCATATAGTGGTTGGTAAATATATATACAGTATATATTTTGTTTAACATTTACAGTGATAAAATAGACATTACCCTATTAAGCCTCTCAGGACAGCACAGTCCACCAAATAATAAATTTGTCCTCATAAAATAATCCCAAAATGAACAGCTGTCAATATCAAACAGAAATCAGATATTTAATTAATTTTATAATTAATTTATCACTGTATACAAATTACAATGACACAGACACTAGGGCATCACTAGGCAGCAGGAATTGGTAGGCAATCACCAGTGATCAACCTGTCAAAAGTAATTGTTGACAATGGTATCCCTTATTGCACAACCAGTCAGTCTCTCATTCAGATAGAACGCTGCAGGTTGGCCTGGGTAATCAACAGGCTCTGGAGGATCATCAACGTCACCACAGAGAGGGACATTGCACCTGGCAGTGATGCTGTGGAGGGTAATACAAGCCAGTATTATGTTGCTCCACACACAGGTAGTTAAGGCATACGAAGTGCCTCTTCAGAACCCCATTTAGATGCTCAATAGCACACCTTGTTCTGCAATGTGAAGTGTTGAAGCGTGCCTGCTCGGTGTGTTTGCTGTTGGAAAAGGGGTCATCAACCATGGTAGGATTGGGTAGGCACTGTCTCCTAATATTATGCCATCCTATTGGTTTTGAGTTGAAGATATAGTGCGCTCTCCCTTAGGATGCGTGCATCATGGACAGACCCAGGCACAACACAGTTGGTGATGACGAGGTCAGCATCGCCCACAAGTAGATGTTGTCTGTTGACAAACTCCCTCTCCCTCTCGAGATGCTTGTATATGCACACGAGTGCAGTCTATCACCCCAATAGTATTGACCATGTTCCCCAAAAGAAAAAAACTTGCGCTTGGTCTGGGCAATCTGGCTATCGTTTGGGAATGAATCAAACTGATCGACTAGGCTGGTCAATGCGATAGACACAGCTTTTACCACATCACTCACACTTGATTTGTGGACTCCCATATTGTCACCAACAACTTGATATAAAGTTCCAGATGCATAGAAGTGCAGAGCAATGAGGACCTGTTCTTCCACAGTCAGAGCATGACTCCTTAGGGTTGTGCGTTGCAGTTTTGGCCTGACAAGATTTGCAATGTACCTCATATCAGTCCAAAGTGAAACCGTTGCCTACAGTTCTTCAGAGGTGTATTGCTCAAGTAGTTTGGTACGCTCAACGTACACCCTTTGGCGGTATCCTCTCCTTCCAAAATGGTGGTGGTGATGGACAATACCTGCCATCTCAGTGTCTCTCTGTAAGTCTCCTGAGAGAGACTGAATAAGGAGTCTGTGTAATTAGTCGTTTCGAATACACACATGTTAAGGTATCATTGCAGTGCATAAACATCTATTAGTTGATGTGCTCGAGCTTGTGGTCAAAAACTCCTAAGCTCTGCACGGGATTCCAGGTGTTGTAGGGGTGGGTGAGTCCAAGGTTGCAGGGGGAAGTGAGCCAGTTCCCCCTAATGCAGATGAATCATTTATTCTGGATCTCACCCCTGCCACTGAGGAAGAGGCTGTATCCTCACTGGAAGAGCCAGGGGTGATTGCCACTGGAGCTCAGAAAAGAAGCCTGAAGCATTCTTCGCCAAAAAAAGATGATGATGCCTATGGATCACTTTTTAAATGTGAAATAGAAAGAGCATAAGTACAAATTCGTCTGGCAGAGGAACAAATAAGACTTACCCAACTGCAGCAAACCAAAGCCAGACTTGAGATACGGCTCCTAAAAGCACAGCTTCAAAATGCTGATCTCTCAACAAACGAGGTTTGGAATATAAGGAATTTTAACTAGCCCATCTATGTAAGGCAGATGTCCCTGTAAATCCTGCCTTATTGTGAAAAACACCATAGTGAGTGATGTAACATGTTTTATTTAATATGTTGACAGATGGCTCTAGCTAACCAGTGTAGTCATGAGGGAGATACTGTTTTGTTTGAACTAATCACTGACAATTTCTGTTCACTTTTAAGTAAAAAATACACCAGCTTCACTTGACTTGTTTTACCTACACTTCTTGTAAGTCTGAAAAAATGTAATTCATTCAGTGAAGCTGAAAACCTGCTGTGGTAAATTTGATTAAACATTGGTAAATCCTGCTGTTTTTAATGCCCCAGGGCCCAGTTGTTGAAAATGTTTAATCTGGATCATAATGATATGGATTTGGAAATCTCATGTTTTACTATCCAGGATCAGGTAATTTGGTTTGCTTTTGTGTTGGTTTTTCAAAACAACATTGGATTGGATCACCCTGATCCAGATACAAACTTTTCAAGATGACCAAATCCAAGATGACCAAGTCCTTCAGAATTATAAATAGTGCTTTTCAGTGTGAAGCACTTCTGTGCAAGAGGAAATGATCGTTTTGAAATATATGCAATAAAAATCTATTTCTAGACTTTCTAGTCATCTTTCCTTGTCCCTGTGATTTCATATGCTGAACACTTTCTAAAGCTTAATTGTACCTTTTCCCAGTCAATAGAACAAAGAAGTATATTGTATCTACACATGTAGTCACTCACTCAATGTACTTGAGTCATTGTGGTCACAGTTAAAACACCCTGCATCTCACCTGACAGTGGGTCAGACCCCCTGGATCTCACCTGACAGGTCTCACCCCCTAGATCTCACCTGACAGTGGGTCAGACCCCCTGGATCTCACCTGACAGGTCTCACTCCCTGGATCTCACCTGACAGTGGGTCAGACCCCCTGGATCTCACCTGACAGTGGGTCAGACCCCCTGGATCTCACCTGACAGTCGGTCTCACCCCCTGGATCTCCCCTGACAGTGGGTCCTACTCCCTGGATCTCACCTGACAGT
Source organism: Aldrovandia affinis (assembly GCA_029706075.1). NCBI lineage: Eukaryota > Metazoa > Chordata > Actinopteri > Notacanthiformes > Halosauridae > Aldrovandia > Aldrovandia affinis. The sequence continues at coordinate 92,836 of JAINUG010000604.1, forward strand.
GGGTCTCTAACCAGATTGAAGATGGTGCCAGGTGCCTCATCGATGTTGAAACACAGAGAGTCATTACGCTCCGGCACGTCAATGATGAAATGGGGGTCTCCGTCCACTGCCAATGAAAATAAGAGGGTCTGAGATAAATGCCCATCAAAAAGTGAGGGAAGCAAGTCCACACCATTTCCAATAGTGACTTGTGCCAATCTCAATCAAGGCTGTTTTTTAGGACAGGAGTGTAAAACTAAATTTCTGAAGAGCTTTTGTGTATGCTGGCTTTGTGTCAACCAATTGCCATGGATGGCTTAACTGGTCAAATGACTTAATTAACTGTACACATGTAAACTAAAGCATTTCTCCAAATACACTGCAGCAATATATTAGAATATGTGGCGCAAGTGTAATCTTCAGCTGATAGGGATGACTGCATAAAATAAAACCCAACATATACACCAGACTGGAATTAAATTTGACAGGACAAGAACCGCAGAAAGGAGACATTGAGGACCTACCGCTTGTGACAGGGTGGTAATGGTACGATGGGGGTGCGTAATAACCTGCAATTATAAACATATTTTATGTCACCATCACCTGTTTTCCATGTAGGGAACCAGCACCACATTAAGTATCCAGTATTCACACACAACCGCTAAAATCAGCCACAAGAGAAACCATTTCCGACCGTTCAAAGCAACTGGAGGGTTGAGTGGAGCATTACTCTGAGCTCCACTCCAGCACTGAAACTCGATCGCCCTCAACACGTAGTACACCTACAGGTCATGGGAAGGATTTATTTATGCAATAAAACAAGGACAGGATTAGATTGGCAGATTGGGAATTTGGATGGGGCTCCAGGGAACCCCCTGCTCTTTGGAATAATTGCCATGGGAAAAATAATGAAAAAGTCAGGTAGATACACCAGGGGGTGTTTCACAGCTGATCAATACTTACGCCTACTTGAGTGCTGCCGCTCACCTGTAAACCAATATGGGACAAAAGGTCAATATCACATGCTTTTATCAAGGTCTGAATTCATCTGTCTATCACAGAGTCTACTGCTTAGATATACAGATCATCAACAGTTAGCCAACAGCAGCCAGAATCCCATATGAACAGCAATGCTTCCTGGGACCCTCTGAAATAAATTTACTGCTTTTCAGCTACTGTACAACAAGACCTACATTTACAACATTTTGTGGGGCTTTATGTTAAGTGACCGCGAATCCCATATACCCCTATATTGCGTCATTCAGAACCTGGCCTCAGTGCAATACCAGTGGTTATTAGCACTCAGTGATATTGAAAGTGAGGGTTTACCTGTCTTAATTAGCATAATTAACAAATTCCCTGCCAACCTGAGAAAAGCAAATGCCATTTTCCAGCCTTCAGTGATTTATGAATCTGTATCCCCACCCCCCAGTTCATACCCTCGGTCAGCTTGTCAGCGATGAGCGTGTCCCCTGGTGCCTCATCACTTTGGGGCTTGGTGGCTACCATGGAGGTGAGGGGGGTGATGAAGCTGTACTGCAGGGAAAGTTCTAGGGCCCGTGCAGTGATGTTTGCCTTCTCGTGCTCTGGACTGCTATCCCTGTGGGGACCACACCCAAATCAGCATGGGTAATGCCTTCATATCACTGAGAAACTTCAGCCATAGGTGCTTCAGACCAGAAGGTAGCCAACTACTAGTCCCGGAGTCACAAAAATCATGTTTCTGCTCCATCCGAAACTGACAACATACTTTCCTGCTCTGTCTGCCGCAATAAATAATTTATTTCAATTTATTTCACTTGAGTACCTGGATGTTTAGGGTCTTTGGGATCTATTGGCAGACCTCCAAGAGTAACAATAAATGTGTCAGATGCACTAAATGCAATAATATGACTAATTTCAAATATTTCAAACATCCCCTTACTGGGAAAAAGTTCTACCATCAACAATAAATCAATTGTAGCACTACAAATGTGCTTTACATGTTCACATGTTCATATGTTTTAGCCAGTGGTGGGCCGTCAGGGCCTGCAAGGCCTTCTCTGCTGGCCTAAAAAATATCTGAATCACAGACTGATGTTAATTATATTTTGTCCATGAATACTTATTAAATAATTCCAAATGGTCTGTCCGCTTCCTTTCATAGCTTTTCCCCTGGTTGAGCTGCTTCCAGATGTATATTTTCATATTAAAGCATTTAACCAATCACATTTCAGCCATCATTTGTTGCCAGGGTCAAATAAATCTGCCTGGAGGCCTTCACAATCAGTTCTGAAGGCCCTGTAGCATAAAATAAGTGTTGATCAAACTGTTGCTTCAACCAATCAAATTTTGAGTTGGAGACACCAAGGCCTTCTAGAAGGCCTAGGTACATCAGCGTATTCACACCCTTTGATTGGATAGTCAGAGAGTGTCTGACTATGATGTAATGTGATTGGTTAAATGCTTTAATATGAAAATACACGTCTGGAAGCAGCGCAGCCAGGGAAGTCTGTGATTCAGACATTTGAGCGACATTTTCAGCCCTAAAGCGAATTAAAACTTAAGCCAGAAATACATCAGGGCAGGCTCGACTTTCAGCATTAGCTTCGATGGCTATAGAAAGGACTTCTTGATGGAACTGAAACACACAGATAATCTGTACGACAGAGTAATTGAACTCTTTTTGAGGAAAGAAAGGAGGATGGATTTTGTGTACAAATAATAAGGATTTTTGGTGAGTAAAATGTTGCTATTTTCCTAAATAATATTGCAATTTTTGAGGTTATTATTGATGTTTTTGTATGTGTGTCGCAGCTGTAGCACCCCGTGTTATGTTCTGAGTGTCGGTTCTGTTGGTTTTTGTACTTTGTTAATTTTTCATCAGTCCTGATTCGTTATTCTTTATTCTGTTTTGCATTTTCATCGTTCTGTCATGTTCTGTCCCTGTCTGTCTTTGTTCCGTTTATTTAGAGATCCACTCTTGTCATGCACTTCGGGAAGTTAAACATTTCAGGTTTTTTCCGTCTTCGCTATTATCTCGTTTTTCTTCCTTCTTACTTTCTAGATTGCACTTTGTATATATTAGTTAGAGTTATATAGTACTAACCAACTAATCTAGTAACATTAGGGATTTAGATTTAGTTACTAACACTACTAATGACTAATTATCTCACGCTTCTGACTATCGCTTTTTATTATTATTATTATTATTACCCCCCCGGTCCGCGAAATAAATAAACTGGTCTCAGCTTTCTCGCGTGTACCACCCCCCACTACTGAAGGCCTAGGTGTGAAATGCACGGCCACTGGTTTTAGCCTACGTTGGACAAACCAAGCGCAGTCTATAAACAGGTGTCATAAAAATGGCAAGTAAAGTTGGAAACATTGATTATGCAATGGTCAAACATTGTATTGTCTGTTAAGGTTGTTGGACTTGAAAAAAGGGAGGCAGTCTTCCAAAACTATTGTCACAGCGAGATACTTTTTTGCATCTATGCTTTGAATGCAATTTCTCCTCATGGCCTTGATGACAATTTATGATTTTTTTTTTTGAGAATAGTATCTGAAGTAGCCTAAAATTAAAACATATTAAATCAGATCTTCCCCACCTTTATTTACACATTTTACCCTCGAACTTCCAATTGAAAAAAATATTCTTGAGACACTTGTGGCTCACTTATCCTAGAGCTCAGGGCCCGTATTCACAAAGCATTTTATCTTACCACTAGGAGTATTTCTAAATCGCACTAAAACCTTTTAGCAGGAGTCCCACCTTAAAAAACCTATTCACAAAGCTGCAAAGACAAACTCATACTAAGGAATTCCTAGAATTGTCAAGCTAAGAGTGAGGGCGGGGTTGACGTTGTTAGGGATGACGTTGTTTCTCATGAACAAGCTTACTCAGAATGCCCACAGCAATTGGCTGATATAGGGGATGGGTCTCTGCCGCATACGGATCAACCCCCACGGTTCGGCATGCATATGATCCGCGGATTAATAGCTAAATTGAACCATCATAGAGAAATACAAATACAGCCGCTGTTATATAAACCATATATGTTTTGGTTTGCTTGTTTTCATACTAAATGCCTTTCTGGGAGGCATGTTTTAGAAACGCCGACGAATTAAATAGAATTTAAACATTAGCGATCTTTTTTTATTTTTTTACATTAATTCAGGCATGAGACCACCCTAATTAAATCGCCTAAGGCGTACTGAGTCTAAAAATGTATTTTGTGAAATTTTCTAATAAAGATTTAGTGAAATAACTTAAATTGAAAAACTGAAATTATCATTCATTCAATTCCTTGAGAATAGTTCCTGGCAATTTTTGGTGGAAACGCGCCTTTGGTCCCGTTATTTTTTTTTGCTGATCCGACAAATGATCCGATGCACCCCTATTATATTCTAATAAAGATTCTAAAATACAAATGTAGGCTACGTGTCACTGATTTAACATGAAACCAAGAATACTGACTAGTCAATTGGTTACATGTCTGCATCTCATAAACAATCAGCAGTTATCTATATATAATATATATAATATTATATATATAATACCTCGCGATTGAGGCGGTACTTTTTATGAGCTCTGTATCATTCAATATCTCCAGTGTTGACGCGATTGCGACAACAGCAGATTTTCGGATCGCCGTGAGTAGGTCTTTAGCGACAAGTCCTCTTGCCTGCTTCTAACTTATCCTGGACTTAGGAGCTGTTTTTAGCTCTCAAACCCTTTGTGAAATACTCTTATCCCAAAAATGTAGGAGTCCTAAATTTATGAGTGACACGCCCATTATTTTTCCAAGTTTCTCCTAAATTGCGGAGTTACGACCAACTTTTACCCTTAAAATGCTTTGTGAATACGGGCCCAGATGACCTAAATTGTAACTGAAGGGAATAATGCTAACTTCTTGCTCAGCAGCTGTTGGATGGTGAGGTACGCCCAAAGACGCTCTGTGAAATCCCCGAAGATGTAGCCGGCATCTGGGAAGACAACATTCCAGTCCAGGGTGTGAGCCTGACCCTTGAAAGAGAGATCCTGTTCCATCTGGGGAGAGACAGTGAGAGAGACAGCAGTGTAGTGGGTACCTTATAGTGAAGTAGTGGATATACAGGTAATTGCTAAAATAAAGGAAACAGTAAATGAAGGGTTCTGATGACTCTGTTGTCATGTCGGGTGCATGGTTTAGGTCCACTTAACCCCTTATGGGGCAAGATAAACTGAAATAAATACAAAACTGTTCTGAGCGATCACCTTTATCCTATGCTGAAGTATTTCTATCCTGATGGGAGTGGTCTCTTCCAGGATGACAATTTTCCCATCCACAAGGTACAAGTGGTCACTGAATGGTTTTATGAGCATGAAAACAATGTAAACCATATGCCATGGCTGCCTCAGTCATCAGATTTCATCCCAACTGAATACTTATGTGAGATTCTGGAGTGGCGCATGAGGCGCGTTTTCCCACCACAATCAACAAAACATCAAATGATGGAATTTCTTGTGGAAGAATGGTGTTGTATCCCTCCAATAGAGTTCCAGACACTTGTAGAATCTGTGCCAAGGTGCATTGAAGCTGTTCTGGCAGCTCATAGTGGCCCAATGTCCTATTAGGACACTTTATATTGGTGTTTCTTTTATTTAGGCAGTTACCTGTAGTCCTGTGTATTAGGGGCTTAGGGCAGTGTTGAGAAGGCGGCAAGAAAAACATGTTTTTACTAGCTCTTTATCCTCTTTGTAGCAAAGTGGCAGGAGTGGCCACCAGGTGGTGAGTGGATGAAAAACCAACCAAAAACAGAGTTCCGATTCCAAATTTATTGTCTTCTTACAAACAAAATCAAACAAAATCCAAAAAACTAAGTTAAACTAAAAACTATTCATGAGAGGAAAAAAAAACGCAACACAACCTAGCACCTTTTCCTCCATGGCCAAAATGCCTGTGCTTTTTATAAAGGCCTAACGGAGGCAATGGCTCACAACTGAGTTGATTGCTCATTAGCCTCAGGTGAGCCTGTCTGTAAGTGAGGTCGCTGCTGTTCAAGGTCCTATAGTCCTTTCCAGGCTGTGGGAGGGAACAGGAGCACCTGACAGCAGCCAAAATGGAGGAGAGGCCCTCTCTGCTCCTCCCTCCACCTCTCCCAGTGTCACATACCCTCCCCCTCAGCTCTGACTAAGGAAATCTCCAGACACAGGGAGAGGAACACCAGGGCTCTAGGAGGCCCTGACCCCAGGGTTGAAGACAAGCCATGCCTGTTGCACCAGCGAGCCAATAATGGAGGCAGAACAGGGCAGCCCCGTGCCCTCAGGGAAGCCAGCAACACAGGGCTCGAAACTGCCACCAATTTGGTGGCATTTGCCACTGAAAATCTGCCCAGTGCCACTAAAAAAAAATAACCAGTGGCAATGTTGCCACTAGAATGTTTTTTTTTAATTTTTTTATCCTAAAGTAATATTTTGGTCAAACAGTTGGACGATTTTGTTTGATTATTTGATCTCACATTGATCTTGTTATGTCGGTTAAGTTGTGTTTATGTCTGTTGTCTTGGCGACTATTTAGGCTACATGAGGTCTGGGCGGAGCCCGTCCGTTCGGGCGGCATTTCTTTCAAGTTTTCCCGAGTCCCGCGCAAAGTAGCAAGAGTCAGACACAACGTTAGAGCAAGCTAGGTCATCATTGCCGATCACAAAACCATAGCCTATGAAGAATAATGAAGCGCATCGATACGTTTTCGTGAAGAAAAATGCCCCACCACCACCACCTGAGGTTAGACCAGACGCAGAAATAGATTCAGAATCCGATGAGCAGTCACAGCCGGCAGAACAGGAATCCGAGGTAACCGAGCAGCCACCCTCCGCTAAAAATCCAAGATGTAGCCCTAACTCGAGATTTCGCCCTGAGTGGCTTAAAGAGTTCACATGGCTAAGGTACGAGAAAACAGGAAAATATATGTACTGTGTGTACTGCAAACAATGCGGGCCGACTGTTGCAGGCAGTAGCAAACTTGCGTCTGCAGCAACCCGTTTTAAACGCGACCCCCTCGCTATCCACGGCAAAAGCCACAAGCACATACAGTGCCGCGACAGGTGCATCGCGAGCGCTGCTGCCCCTTTTATGCGATTGATAAAGTTGTTTTATGTATCTGTTTATTTTATGTTAATTTGTTATTGAACTATATGCACTTCTGAGTTTAGTATGAATAAAATGTCATTGCTGTTGCACCTTATTATCGCCTAAAAAATTTTTTTACGTACATTTACCTCCAAAATGTTGTGCCACCAAATTATGTGCCACTGCCACTAACAGAAAAACTTAGTGGCAACTGTGCCACCAGTGTAAAATGTTAGTGTTGAGCCCTGCAGCAACAGCAGGTGATGAGTGGTCCCCAGGGAGGCTGGCGACAGCAAGCAACGAGGGACCCCCAGGGAGGCCGACGACAGCAGGCGACGAGGGCCCCCAAGGAAGGGCAGCAGCAACAGGTCGCCAGGAACCCTCCGGAAGGCCGGTAGCACCAGGCGGCGAGGGACCCTCTGGAAGGCCGGCAGGAGCCAGCGGCAAGGGGCCTCCAGGGAGGCCGGCAGGAGCCAGCAACGAGGGACCCCCAGGCAGGCTGGCAACAGCAGGCCATGATGGGACCTCAAGGAGGCCGGCGACAGCAGGGCTTGGGATGGTGGAGGTCTGTGGGAGGTCTGGCCTGGCCTGAGGGCCTTCCTCTCCTCTTCAGTTAGGGAGAGCAGAAGCTGGTGGACAGTCACATCAATTGGTGCTGGACAGTGTTGCCAATGATGACTCTCTCTTCTGCACCAGTTGGTTTCCTGCACTGGGCACACAGACCAGTGATGGTCTGGATCCCCACACCACTCACACCAAAGAAAAATTCTCCTCATTACCTCCCAGGAGTCCCCGCCTCCGGAATCCTCAAGAGGATGGTCCACTGAAGCGGCAAATGTCAGGCTGTGCTGGGGCCGGAGAAGGGGCTGCAGCACCTCCCTCCCATCCCTAGGCTCCTTTGCCTTGGAAAAACCCGCCGCCAGAAAGAGCGGGTCTGCCACCCACTCTCCGGGGCAGGCTTCCAGGTCCTCCCAGGTCATGGCTTGGCTCTCCCGGGGCCACTCCCAGGCTTTGGTAACGGTCTGTCTCTTCGTCTTGTGGCCCTTTCTTTTCAGCATTTTTTTGTTGTGAATGCATAGACTTTTCAGTATATGTAGTCCCAGTGGGAATTGAACCCACAACCTAAGCGTTGCCAACACCATGCTCTACCTACTGAGCCACACAGAAGCACAGAATAAAAACTATTCATGAGAGGGAACAAACCACAACAAAACCTAGCACATCATCCTCCTTGCCCAAAAACTCTCCTCAGGCATGGCAGGCTGTGCTTTTATAAAGGCCTAACAAAGCCAATGCCGCACAGCTGAGTTGATTGCTCATTAGCCTCAGGTGAGCCTGCCTGTATGTGAGGCCACTGCTGTTCAAGGTCCTGTAGTCCTCTCCAGGCTGTGGGAGGGAACAGGAGCACCTGAAATCAGCCAAATGGGAGGCTCCCTCCACCTCTCCCAGTGTCACACTCTTATTTACATTTTTGTCAATAATTGGATTGTCCAATTTAATTTGTTAGGCTGTCTGCAGCATGCTCCATCAATTTGTGGAATGTACTCTATGTGTGTCCTACAAAACATGCAACCAGTCTCTTCCCACTCTAGTCCACCAGTTGAGCAGTCATTGTTCTGGAGAATTGCACTACTTAAAAAAATAGTTTTCTGATTTTATCCAGTTTTTCTCCCAATTTGGTAGCCAATTACACCCACTATTTTTAGGTTAATCCCTTCCTCGTAGTTTGCTGCTGTAGCCCTGTGACCGATAGTGACAAAGGCGAGGTATTGTCTCCTCCGAGACAGCACTCATCATGCTGTCGACCGGAACTCCAGCACCATAGAGCTACTCCTGTGCACAGCGAATGTCTTGTCAGCTTCCCTCCCCCCTCCCTGGGGTGGACAGCCAATTGCCACCCCCGGTGGCACTCACGGCCAGAGCCGACTCTGGCACAGCCGGGGAATTGAACCCCGGTCGCCGTGGCCAGCGTTGGACGTTGAAACCAGTAGACTGGAGAATTGCACTACTAATGCAGCTGGTGCTGGTGCTGGAGCCTGAGCCAGAGGAGTAACGTAATATTCATCCAGTACTCTGTCAACCCTAATCTTGAACTGCTTCTTCTAGCTCTTATATTCAGAGTTGACAACAAACGACTTAATAAAAGTACTACCCGTTACAAGTACCCATAATTTATGATCTGGTAGCATATCTATGACAAATCCTTGCTTTACAGTTTTGTTGCTCAGATGCGACTCTGTTTCAGAAGAGCAAATATACAAACAATTGCACTCAGTGGCTACTTTATTAGGTACACCTTTCTAGTACTGGGTAGGACCCCCCTTTGCCCCCAGAATAGCCTTAATTCTTTGTGGCATGGATCCAACAAGGTGCTGGAAACATTCCTCAGAGATTCTGGTCGATGTTGACATGACATGGCATCATGCAGTTGCTGCAGATTTGTCGGCAGCACATTCATGTTGCGAATTTCCCGTTCCACCACATCCCAAAGGTGCTCTATTGGACTGAGATCTGGGGCCTCATTTATACAAAGTTGCATAGAAACCATCCTACATTTGATCTAAGATCATTTCTGAAATGTGCATAAGTGTGATTCAGAGGAACTGAACATACGCACAAAAAAACCTGCGTACGCCACTCCCCCAGTTATGAAATCTCTAAATCACAAATGATCTTGAAATTGTGCGTAGCTGAATGGTTTTAGATCTCCTCCTTGTAAACGCCCCTAATTAATATCATTAGCATATACATTGGAAAACCAATGGGTGTTTTTGTTTTGTTTTCCTAGCTTATGTTGTTTTAATTTATTAATAACTTTATTGTGAAAAACATTACATATAGCCTAAGCAATGTGTTCAATCTGGTAATACTACTACTACTACTACTACTACTACTACTACTACTACTACTACTACTAATAATAATAATAATAATCATAATAATGAGGAAACAATTAGGCAGCAGACGACATGTTGGCGCTCTTAGATTTCCGAATACATTTTACATTACATTTTCATTTTAAGCATTTAGCAGATGCTCTTATCCAGAGCGACTTACAATATGTACATTAATACATGGTAGGAACAATCATAGTACGCGCAAGAGATCAGTGCAGTAATACAGCGATAGACATTATTGCAGGCAGCTGTGTACCATACCTGTAACACTGGGAAGGAAAAGGTTAGTAATTTATTTTTATTTTTTAAATGGAGTAAGCAGGGGTATATAGTGTTGAGCAAGTAGGCAGTGGTGATGACAATTAGCTAGATGTACAGAATTCAGTGGTAGTGGAGTCTGAAAAGGTGGGTTTTGAGTCTCTTGCGGAAATCGCAAGTGATTCCGCGGTCCTGACCGATTGCAGAAGGTAGTTCCACCAGCGAGGGGTCAGGACAGAGAAGAAACGAGACCGCGAATACCTGCAGTACTCCAACATTGCCACAAGGAAACGTGCGTACGCCAAGTTGAAACCTGACGTGGAGCTGAGTACTTTTCCACGGCAAAGACCGTTTTTATAAATCTGAACTTTGGCATGGATTTGAGCGTACGCACGTTCTAAGATCAAATCTGTGCGTAAGCATGTTTTATGAATGAGGCCCCTGGTGACTGTGGAGGCCATTGGAAAACACTGAACTCTGAATGTTTGTGGAACTAGCTTGAGACGTGTGCTTTGTGACATGGCGCGTCCTCCTGCTGGAAGTAGCCATTATAAGATGGGTAGACTGTGGCCATAAAGGGATGCACATGGTCAGCAACAAGACCCAGGTAGGCTGTGGCATTTAAACAATGCTCAATTGGTATTAAGGGGCCTAATGTGTGCCAAGAAAACATTTCCCACACCATTACGCCACCACCACCAGCCTGAATCGTTGACACAAGGCAGGATAGATGCATGGATTCATGTTGTTTACGCCAAATTCTGACCCTAACATCTGCATGTCGCAGCAGAAATCGATATTTGTCAGACCAGGCGTCATTTTCACAATTTTCAACTGTCCCAATTTTGGTGAGCCTGTGCCCACTGTAGTCTCACTTTCCTGTTCTTAGCTAACAGGAGTGGAACCCGGTGTGGTCTTCTGCTGCTGTAGCCCATCCACTTCAAAGTTCGACGTGTTGTGCATTCAGAGATGCTCTTCTGCATACCACTGTTATAATGTGTGGTTATTTGAATTACTGTTGCCTTCCTGTCAGCTTGAACCAGTCTGGCCATTCTCCTCTGACCTCTCTCATTAACAAAGCATTTTCACCCACAGAATTGCCGCTCACTGGATGTTTTTAGTTTTTCGCACCATTCTCTGTTGACCAAATCTAGAGACTGTTGTGCGTGAAAATCCCATGAGATCAGCAGTTTCAACACCACCCCGTCTAGCACCAACAATCATTCCACGGTCAAAGTCACTTAGATCACATTTCTTCCCCATCACTGTTTGTATTTTGCGTTGATGACACATAGGTGAGGAGTTAGGCTACATTCTACTTAGACGGACAGGCGTCAGGTAAATTCTATACATTTGTATTTCTAGAATTTGTAGTTCAATTACTTTATTACCAGAAAAAGAAAGGAAGATATTCTTATAAATGTTCTCCCATTGGATGTCCTCAAATTGTCATTTAAGGTCTTTCTGCCATACATTCTTGAGTGGGGTCAGAGAGGAGCTAACATCATAAATTGCATTATGAATCTCTGAAAGTTTCCCTTTCAATTAAATGGAATTTCAGATCATTTCCTCTGTCTTTGACGTTTTTAGAGTTATTCAGTCACTCCCTTTAAGGTCATTAATTAATAAGTGAGGCTTATTGGCCTGAAGGGTGATGAAGTGAAGAGTATTTATCTAATGCTGGAACACATAAAACAGAGGATTTACTTTACCCCTTTCTTTAATTTCTATTTATTAAAAATAGAAAATCCACATCCACGTGATAACACATAAAATGGACTGTTGATGTGTCTTACCCCCTGCGCTGACACCTCCACCAGGAAGTTGTCCAGGTCATTGTCCGACAGCCGGCCGGCCACAACAATCTCAGATCCGTTGAAGAGCTGCTTGAAGTGGTGGTTGGTCAGCGAGTTTACAGCAGTCTCTGGGTAATGCATGTTCACCTCTGCGAGCAGAGGGCTGGCTACCTCAGAATAAAAACCCTAAAACAGACAAATGTGTGAGATCCACACATACTGCATGCACACACACACACAGAAATATATTGGATCACAATTCAACATTAGTTGGATTGGATTGGATTTACATACAGTAGATGTAAATATGCTAAATTTAAGATAAATCTAATACACTAAACTGGTACTCATACAGTTATTATATATTATATAATATTATCATTAACACACAAAATTCTAAAGAAATGTAATATTTGTTAACAATCAACACACACACACACACGCAGCATGAGCATGCACATAAATGCACGGACAGTATATATTTCTGTATTGTTACGTTTAAACTATATAATAGTATCGTTACAGTACAACTATGTACATAAAACGGTATTTTATATAATAGTATAACAAACATACATAGCAGGATTGTTACACTATAATTCACTTCATAATACTTTTGTTACAGTACCGCAACTACAACTAGTGGTAGACAAAATAATGGAAACACCAAATTAAAAAGGATTTGTATTTTAAAGTAACTAAATCACAATTAAAAAGGGGTCTACACAGGTGTTTTGTATTCATGTCAACAGTAATTACCAATATGTTTCTGCTGTAAAATACATTTTAAAATAAACATTTTAATGTGATTTTCTAATGCAACATGAGAGATCTAACATATTTTGAAAGAGGTCAAATAGTTGGTTGCCAGAATTGCAGGTGCATCAGTCACAGAAATGGCAAAAATTATTTAATGTGTCAAGGGGAACAGTGTGGAAAATCATGATGACATAAGCCAAACAAGGAAAAACTGCATCAGGAAAGAGGAATAGTGGTGGCAAGTCGAAGCTCACTGACAGGGATAGATGGACACTGAATATGATAGTTGCTTAAACCACAAAACAACAACCTCAAAAATGACCACAGAAATGATTCTACACCTCTGTGATGCGGCCCCAATAAAAACTGTATTTTGTGAGCATCGCAAAGCTGATATTTATGGTAGGGCTATAATTCGAAAACCGCTTGTAACCAAGGCCAATGTGCAACAACATAAAACCTGGACTTCTGAGCAATGAAAGAACGTTTTTATGTTCTGATGGTCTTTATTGTCTTATTATTCTATTCCCTGGACGGGTTTATGTTTGGAGAAAGCCAAAGGGAGCCTTCAATTCACATTTTCGTATTTTCCCAACTATAAACTATGGTGGTGGATCTGTTACGGCATAGGCAGCCATCTCATGGGAGACATTGGTTCATATTATTGCTCTGCAGGCTAGAATTACAGCCATGAAATGCAAAGCCATTTTAGGTGATCAGGTGCACCCTATGGTGCAAACATTGTTTCCTCAAGATGTTCCCATATTCCAAGATGACACTACCCCCATACACACTGCTAAACAAATTCAAGAGTGGTTTCGTGAACACCAAGATTTGGCCTCCCCAATCTCCAGATCTAAACATCATAGAAATGTATTGGAAATTCTGGAACATAGAGTGCAGAGTAGTCTTAATCTCTCAAAGAACTGGAGGCTTTCCTTCTTGAAGAATGGTCCAATATCCCATTTGAAACAGTTCAAAACTTGTATAACAGAATTCCGAGAACAACTGAAGATGTTCTGAAGGCAATAGGCTGCCCGACTCCTTATTAGTTATTAAAAATGTATATATTGTTTGGTGTTCCCATTATTTTCTCTTCTATAACCAATGTTACTGTATAATGAAATGCATATAACAGTGGGGGGTCACTAAGGAGTCAATACATGCAGTTGTAAGACAGCGTCTGAGTCAGTGTAGATCCTTCTGGCCAATCCATTATTCTGCTTTGCCATCACATCCAAAAAATGGTAATCAACATCGTAGCCAAATCCAAGGCAGAATAAAGTCATGTTGCCTCCCATCGCTTTCTGCACATTCTCCTGGATCTTGTCTAGCCTTGTCTCTCCTGCACACACATAGACACAAGCAAGCACACACTCTCACACTCTCTTGTTCTTGTTCATTCGCAAAGCACACAATTCAATTATGGTGGACTGTATGAGAGTCGTGTGCTGGTATTGTAGGGTAATTGTTATGTTTTTATGCTTTTATCCCCTTTTTTCTCGCAAATTGGCATGCTCAGTCTTTTTCTTTTTTTTTAATAAATTTTGTTTTGGATTATTCCCTGTTTTTCTGCCCAATTTGGAAACCAATTATACCCTCTATTTATTTCGATTAACCCTTCCCCAGTAACTCGCTGCCCATCTCTATGGGGCAAGCTACTCTCCGAGGCAACCCGGTCGACTGATCCCTCCCCCGCTGGGCAATGCTACTGCCAACTGTGCGTCGCACCGTGGGGCTACTGGCCAGAGCCACTAGGTCTGGATTCGATAAGAGGGCCTTAACAGGATGAGCCCCACAATCAGCCCTAATGGTAATTGTTCTTGTGTACTAAACTGTATTTTATTGTGGGCTTTGGCTGTGTTGTCTGATAAGCTGTGAAAATAATATGAGGACAATATAATGAAATGTGAATTCAGACTGTCAGACTGAGATAGAGGACACTTGAGCGCACCAGCGCTAGGCTGTCCATCGGTCAGCAAGATGACCATGGACACACTCCTCTCAGGCAGCTTCTTCTCAGCTGTGTCTTGTTGGATCATTTTAACTGCCTCCAACACACCACCGTTGATGTCGGTGGCTAAGAGAAAGGGGGCGGGGGGAGGACACAGCACATGACTTATGATGAAAGCCAGGCATAGAGACAGAAAGACACACTGAGAGCTGTACAGTTACAACTAAAAGAAAAAGACAGAGGATATATAAACCAGCCTACAAACGCTGAGGGGCTGTGATCAAGGGAGGACATTTAGGCACAAAGGAATGTTCACATTTTCACTCACATGCCCCAACTATGATTTTCCTGACGTAGTCCTTTGCTTCTTTCACATTCTGTTCAGTGGCCTTGGACAGGGACGGCTTCATCCTCACCATATTGTGGTCAAATAAGACAATGCCAAAGTAGTCGTCTGGATGTAGGTCATCCAGGATAGTCAGCAAGGCCTCACGGGTCTGAGGGGGGTCACAGGGCAATTACAGAGGGCCCAACAACCCCAACACTTGTTACATTTTCAAGTGCATATCAGTCAGTGCAGAAATATTGTAAATGTTTTCTTATGCTGTTTACACCGTCATACAACACCATCTCCCATGCTCTCTGAGTGAATGAATCCAGACAGAGCACTTCTACTGTAACACAAATCAAACAGTCCATCTCACCTCACCCCAAGTGTGTACTCTCACCTGATGGATTTTTGTCCCATACATGGATGTGCTTATGTCTATCACAAACAACACGTTCTTTGGCACATTAGTCAAATCCGTAGGGGCAAAAAAGTGCACAAAATACCCATTCACTATCTGGAGAGGAACAAAGAAGGGTTCATGGGTTACTGTGCCTGTCAAACCAAGTGATTTACAGCTTTTATTTAAACATTGTATGGATGGAAAAATTCCATCAGGAGATCAGCCAAAATATTGAAGCTCTATGCTAAGGTATAGGGTTATATGCATTGTCTCAGAACCAACAGAGATACCAAAAGCACAATAATATTCCCTATAGCACCACCACAGCAATCACTGCACATGGCATGCTAGTATTTTGTGTTCCTGACCCCTTTGGTTGTTCAAGTTGTTGTTTTGTGTGTGTGTGTGTGTGTGTGTTGTAAATCCTCTGTGTATGCTTAAAAACTAACAAAAAATCACCAAATCATTATATCACAAATGTTTCATTGCTTGTAGTGATTTGGACCATGCTTTGTTTTGCTTACAAGCGAGGACTAATAAATAAACAGAAAAAGCAACTCAAATGCAACATCTACTAGATGTGTAACTTGTAATGTTTTCTCAAACATGAATTGAAATCTGGGTAATTTACCTGGATGCTACCAATGCCCTTCTCTCGATTCACATCATATTTTATGAAGAAGTCTCCGTCGATCAGGGTACTATCACAGTCTGGACATGTCCTCTGCTGGTCCAGTGTTGGAGAGAAGGAGATATGTGCCTAAGGGGGGGTGGAAGGAGGGTTGGATTTTAATATTTAATATTAATGACACTTAAGGATTCATAAATGATTTTTCCTGATTTGATCTTTTAACCCTACTGTTATGCTTTATTAATAAGTGGTGTCCAGGATAGGTTCAGTCATGCACCTTGGTGTCAGTGACAGTTTTCTCCACAAGGGGGAGCAATTCATTGCTGATGAAAGTACCGTGGGCGTCCAGGAAGGCAATACCTTGAGGTTCATAAATGTCCACAACAATCTGTTGATAAAAGACAAGGACATCTTATTGATGTGCTCCAGTGCAGTGTGTGTCAGAGTACAATAAAAACAAGGTGATGAAGGCAGATTACACATATGAAGTGCATATTTTAAAGTGCATGCATAAATGGTTTATGTGGTCTCACTAACCTCAAAGGTCTGGATCAACTGCTTGGGTTTGACTCTTGTCATGAGCTCATAATTGCCATGCTTGCGCGTAAGCAGCTCTTCATGGGTCAGTATGAAGGTGACACCACTCTGGGCTGCAATATTCACAGACATAGAGAATTTCTCCATCTTTCTGCCCGATGCCCTTGAAACACATAAACACAAGCATTAATCCAAAGACAAATTTCTTTGGATTTCTTTCAAAGGAAAGCACAGGAGATTAAATCATCGGCTCAGGTTTTCCATTAAAATGTGATATTGAATGATAAAGCACAGTTAACCTCTTATGTGGTTTCGTACCATACAGCTAAAGAAAAAATGTCCCACACTGTTGCCAAGAAGGTATTGCTGCTTGTAGCAATAGACATGGTTAGCGCAGTCCTAGACGAAAAGGCAACTGATAAATTAAAATGCATCCCTCTGAGTGAGAACACAGTTTTTTGAAGAATAAATTACATTTAAGAAAACCTTGAAGTGCAGTTTATTTCAAGATTAAAAGCAGCGGGGGAATTCTCAAACCAACTAGATGAAAGTACAGATGTTTCAGACCGCAACTTGTTTGTTTGTGAGAGATATATCTGGGGAAATTAATTCATGGAGGATATGAGCATATGCTTGACTCTTCCTACCACTACAACAGGTGAACAAATATTTGATACATTGAATAACTATGTGGTTACAAAGTTTGGGCTGGACTAGAATAATTGCAAAGGAATAACAAGTGATGGGGCCGCGAACATGACAGGGAAGAACAGCAGAGTTGTTTATCGAGGATGCTGTTGGCCAGTACATCGTGTGGAATCACTGCTTCATTCACCGAGAGGCATTGGCAACCAAAGGAATGCTTCATGATCTTGAGAAAGAAGTGGTAAAAGTTGGGAACTTCATTAAAGGCAGCGCACTCAACAACCGAGTTTTCAATGTGCTGTGCGCTGACATGGGGGACGGAAGACACCCACTTACTTTTCCATACAGAGGTATGCTGGTAGAGTGTTTACCAGAGTGTATGAACTGAGGAATGAAATCCATTCTTTCCTCCATGAGAAGCGCTCTCCTCTGACCGAAATTGCAAGGGCAGCTTGATGATGTGTTCAGAAACAAGGAACAAGTGCTCACTTTTCAAAAGTCACTGAGGCTTGCATGGCTCAGGAGCCCCATGCCCATCCTTATATGTTCCAAACTGTGATGCAGCACATAGAGGAAAACGAGGCGACTGACAGAGATGCCAAGCACCTGACTGACCTTATTCAGAAACATCTGGCTGCACTCATTGGAAATTTTGTTACTTTGACAATTTTACTATTTCCCAGACGAGAGGTTTGAAAGTTTGAGGGACAAAAGGTGGATTAAAAACCACTTGTTTGAATGCCAGGAGTCATTGACTGAACTAACACTAACTCCGGAAGAGACAAAGCTGCTACAGCTGAGCAGCGACATCACACTGAAAACAAGATATGGATCCATGAAACCTCCTTCATTTTGGATCAGCGTCTCTCCTGAATATCCAGTGCTGAGTACAGCAACCATTTTGTTACTTTTGTCTTTTACACCCACCTATAAGTGTAAAGTGGAATTTTCCGTCATGATGAGGATGAGAATGAGAAAACAAAGCACAGAAAGAGACTGAACTCGATAGTGCCTGATATGCACATTAAGCGTACTCATCGACTACTCAACCCTCCATAACCAATCAGCACTAGTGGTATTGCTTGATGCTGAGTAAGCATTTTACAGGGTTAAGTGGGGGTATTTGTTCAATGTATTCGAAAAGACCAATTTTGGGGGCAGATTTATCCACTGGATCAAATCATTGTATTACCACCCAGAAGATCAAATTTGTTCGAATGGCATCCCCTCTAAAAAATGTGTGTTATGCAGAGGTTGCCGACAGGGCTGCCTTCTATCCATTGCTGTTCTGCTTGGCCATTGAACCCCTTGCAGGGGCTATAAGAGTCAGTAAAGAAATCTCTGGTATTAGCATTGGAAGTACATAGAACAGAATCTCTATGCCGATGATATCCTCCTGTATTTATCTAACCCAGAGAGATCAATTCCAGCTGTGCTTGATATTGTTAATACATTTGGTAGAACATCAGGCTACAAAGTTAATTTAGCAAAATATAATGCTTGTTTACTGTGCACCCCAATTACTAATCATCTCCAGAATGTATCCCCATTTACCTGGGCACAGACAGGATTTAAATATTTAGGTGTGAATGCGTGTCCAAAACTTAAAGACTTGTTTCATATAAACTACACTCCACTGTTCAATAAGATTAAGGAGGACCTGGAGTTATGGTCATTGCTCCCTATCTCTCGTCTTGGACGAATCAATGTTATTAAAATGAACATATTACCACAATATAACTACCTTTTTTTATCTTTACCCTGTTCCTTAAGTAAATTGTTTTTCAAATCCATAAACAGTTTGATAGGTGTCTTTGTCTGGAACAATTTCCAACCCAGGATAGCTTTAAACTCAAAACTCAAAACTCTAACTAAGCCAAGAGAAAAAGGAGGCCTGGGACTTCCAGACCTACAACTATACTATTGAGCAGCTCAGGTAAAGGATTTTATCAGTTGGGTTCATTGCTGCAGAAATGCTCACTGGACAAATATTGAGAAAGAGCTTGTTCACCCTACTCAAATAACATCTCTACCCTTTATCAACAATACAAATAACATATGCCATTTAGCAGACGCTTTTATCCAAAGCGACTTACAGTACTGAATGCATACATTTGTCAGTATATGTGGTCCCAATGGGAATTGAACCCACAACCTAAGCATTGTCCATGCCATGTTCTACCTACTGAGCCACACAGAACTACCAAAATCATAGAGTCTACTTCAAGAGCTTATACAATCCATAACACATTATGAGCTTGGCTGGATGTAAACAAGTTTTGTGGATTGGCTTCCAAAATCTCTATGCTGTCTTTTAACCCAGATTTGTCACCCTCAGTAGGAAATTCCCTATTAACAAAATGGTATATTAACTCGTGGTAAGACTGTGGTATATATAACTTCCAGCATTTCTTTAATGACGGTTCTGTTAAATCATTCTCTGACCTGAGAGCTGAGTTTGCAATTGTAAAAGAAGACTTATAAATCATTCATTAGTGATCTTAAAGGGAGTGACTAATTAACTCTAAGAATGTCAAGGACAGAGGGTTCAATTCCCCGTCGTGTCAGAGTCGGCTCTGGCCCAGAGTGCCACTGGGGCGCCAATTGGCTGTCTGCCCCAGGGAGGGGGGAAGGAAGCCGACACAGTTCGCTGCGCACAGGAGTGGTTCTGGGGTGCCAGAATTACAGTCGACAGCATGACGAGTGCTGTCTTGGAGGAGGCAATGCTTCGCCATTGTCACTGTCAGTCACAGGGCTATGGCAGCAAACTATGAGGGAAGGGATTGAACTAAGCACAGCGGGATTAATTGGGTAGCCAATTACTGAAAAATAAATGGAAAGAAAATAATAAATAAAGTAATTTAACATAACTACAAATTATAGAATTACAAATGCATAGAACTTACCTGACGCCTGTCCGTCTAAGTAAAATGTACCCTACCTCCTCACCTATGTGCCTGCTTCCGACCTGGACACTTTCACTGAGGAAATGAGGCAGGTGTTCGACCATCCCATGTGTGGGCGGGAAGTGGCTAACCGACTATCTCCAACAGGTCACCAGCAGTGTGGCAGATTTTTTATTTTTTTATTTAACCGTTATTTATACAGGTAATCTCATTGAGACACGGGGTCTCATTCTCAAGAGAGACCTGGTCAGACAGCAGCAGCAATTAATGCCATCAAGTTCCGCACACTCGCAACTGAGAGCTTATGGACTCCAGAGGCACTAGTAGCCATCTTCCATCACGGCCTCGCGGAAGGAATCAAGGACGAACTGGCCGCCCGCGATTCAATCAATGATGTGGAGGATCTCATCAAAATTTCCATTCGGATTGACAATCGGATCCGTGAGCGGCAGAGAGAAAACACCATCATCCCCCCGTTTCTCACTCCGAGCCCCAAACTAGCTACAACCCGACCACTGCTGGGTTTTTCCGGGAACCCCCCGTACACAGCGCCATCTGCCTCCACTGAAAGAACCCATGCAGGTAGGGAGAGCCAGATTATTCCCATCTGAACGTGATCGCCGTATGCACGACCGCTGCTGTCTCTACTGTGGGGTATTCGGCCACTTCAGGAGTACCTGTCCAGAGCTGGCGGGAAAAGCCGGGACACCTCCAGCATCGGGAGAGCTGTGATGAGTCATATTAACACTCCTGAGTCTGCCCCCTCCGGGGTCTCTCTTCCTGTGTCCGTCTTCTGGGGTAACCAACGCCACATCCTCCGACCCTTTGTGGATTCCGAGGCAGCTGGAAATTTCATGGACAATTCTCTGGCTACACAGTTAAAGATCCCCACCACCAAGCTGGAACACCCCCTGTCTATGACAGCCCTTGACGGGAGACCCATCAGCTCTGGCAGCATACAACAGATGACTGCTCCCTTGAGGTTAGATGTGGAGGAACATCACCGTGAGACCATCCAGTTCCACCTTATCCATTCCCCCCAGTTTCCTGTTATCCTTAGCCTCCTCTGGTTATCCTTCCACAATCCCCATTTTGACTGGTTTGCCGGGAAGCTCCGGGAATGGGGCCCTGCATGTCACGCCACCTGTCTCTCCCCCCTGTCTACACCGACCTCCTGGAGGTCTTGAGTAAGAGACGGACCATCTCCCTTCCCCCTCATGGACCTTATGACTGTGCCTTCAACCTGCTACCCGGTACCTGTCCCCCTCGAGGCCGCCTTTTCTCTCTGTTCCACAGCCATGGAGGAGTACATCCGGGACGCCCTCGCCACCGGCACCATTCGCCCTTCCACATCACCTGCAGGAGCGAATGGTGCCGGTGGCCAGGTTCTTCTTCGTGGGTAAGAAGGATGGGGGTCTCCGTCCATGCATTGACTATCGCGGCCTGAACCGGATCACGATAAAAAAACGCTACCCCCTCCCGCTCATGTCCATGGCCTTCGAGCTCCTACAAGGGTCCACCATCTTCACCAAGCTGGATTTATGCAATGCGTACAACCTGGTTCGCATCCAAAAGGGGGATGAATGTAAGACTGCTTTCAATACCCCTACAGGGCACTATGAGGGCCTGGTGATGCCATTCAGCCTAGCTAATTCACCATCTGTCTTCCAGGCCCTCATTAACCCCCTGAGATCCGTGCTTAGCTCAGAGAAGGTTTGTGATTTTGGCGTGGTCTGATATTTATCTAAATTTCATCAACTTAACACACACTTACTCCAAAGTGTTTGATATTTTTATTTGAAGGACAATCACAGCTACATTTATATGCCATCAATAGTTTGGTCAGTATCATATGCAGCTTTTAAATAGATCTACAAACACACAAGTTATAAAGAGTAAATTTTTCTGCCGTCACAAAAGTTGTGAAAGCACACACTAAACTATAGTGACAAATTGTTTTGCCAATGTGCGTTTGTTCATCAAGGTCTTGGTTATGTAAGGGTGTTAAAATAGTTTAGAACATCTGAGATCTAAATAGATAAAAACCTGTTTTTATCAGAACTGGTCACATTTATTTCAGGCTGTGGGAGGGCTATATGCTAAATTCCTGAATATTCATGATTCATTGTCCACACCTTTAAGATCTGTCAGATGGGCCATCTCTCTCTCAAAGGCCATCAGACAAAGACAAAAGCCATCAGAGTAAGCAAGTCAGTGAGCCATGCAGAAGACAGAAAAAATATATGCTTTTTTAATTTTGTAAGATTTATTGAAAACAGCACACAAACTATATACAAAAAAATCAAAATTAAAACACGGTGAAACATTAAAACATCTTATTTTTTACAGTCTTTGGTGCCACTTCTCAAAACAGTTTCTGGTCAACTGTAGACACAAGGGAACATCACAAACCTTGCACTCCCATGGAGTGCACTGTTGTTTCTCCGACTTGCAGAGTACGCATTTCTTGCGACCAACAGAAGCCAGGCATAGGGAATAGGCATTAGGAAATGTGATATTTACATCATACACAAATCTCTACAGAATACAAACATCACATCTGGCCACATATTTCAAGTCATACAGCCTAACAATAATGCACATAAGACACATACCTTTGTGTAGGAGTCCTGCTAAATGCTTAAAATGTAAAAATGTAGTCCTGCGTGGCTTTTTTGCTGGAGGAGTACGTGCTTTGTCTTCCACATTGTCGTCACTGTAAACATAAAAAGCAAAAGGTTGTAAGGACACACAATACATCAGAGCATTACAGTGAATAGCTTTTTTTATAACATTTTAGGCTGTTTGAAAAGTATTTTTACATTGATCTTGAGTGCCTATTGCAATTTGTTACGTTGCAACAAACGGAATATGTCGTCACAAGACGCGGAATTCATATATGTTCACGAGTATTTGAAAACAAGGGAAATAAAATAAATGTCAGCATACACAGACTGTTGCTGGCAGATCGCAAGCATAAACACAGACAAGATGCTACATAAGATTTTTTTATAACATTTTAGGCTGTTTGAAAAGTATTTTTACATAGATCTTGAGTGCCTATTGCAATTTGTTACGTTGCAACAAGCGGAATATGTAGTCACAAGACGCGGAATTCATATATTCATATATTTGATAACATGGCAAATAAAATATAGTTACTTACTCTTCGTCAGTTAGGTCCTCAGCTGGATCAATTCTAAATTAAAAATGCTGTCTCTCTTCATCTGAATCCTCTTCAGTATCGGGATATGATGAGTTGTTGTCCTCGTCGCTTTCCATCAATGCTCTCAAACACTCCAGCGCAGAAAATCTTGCCATCTTGAATAAAATGTGCTTCAAATTGTCGGGACATTGTTGTTTACGCCTGCGTTTTAACTCATGGCCCCACGCCCCTCCCCACGCACCTCCCAGAAACTAGCACCTAGTTACCATGTCAATAGAAGGGGGATGGTACTTCCAGGTGAGAAAGAGAGTGAAAGGCAAGGTTTACTTTTGGTCTAATTAACCTAATTTAAAAAATCCCATATTATTTGCCAGTGCTCAAATCGGAAAGTCGCGATTCTAAGGTTTCTGTCAATGTTTTTGCCGCGTGTGTATGATAAAATATTGCGAAGTTAGAAATACTAATATACTTTTATTGCTGCTGGGATCGTCGGCGATCCCGTCGACCTCAGGGGGTTAACGATGTTCTCTGAGATTTCCTGAACCGCTACCTCGACGACATCCTCATCTTCTCACGGTCACACCAGGAGCACACCTACCATGTCCGACAAGTCCTCCAGAGACTCCTGAAGAATCAGCTCTTCGTCAAACTGGAGAAGACTGAGTTCCATGTCTCAACAATCTTGTTCCTGGGCTTCATTGTTTCTGAGGGCAACATACAGATGGATTGGCTAGAGGGGGCCAAACACCCATTCCAGGTATGGACTCACCACAGAAACCTAGCATATATCCAGGACGCCAAATGCCTCAACTCTCGTCAGGCTCGAGGGCACTGTTCTTCACCAGGTTTCAGTTCAACCTGTCGTATCGGCCTGGGTTGAAGAATCTCAAGCCCGACGCCCTCTCTCGACAGTTCGAACCCACGGACAAGAATGAAGTCCTGACACCCATCCTCCCTGACACCACAGTCGTGGCGCTGTCATGCCAAATTGTGTCCGGCTGCTCAGGAATTTGTCTGGGTGACGTAATCGGAATTTTGGACTGTAGTTGCTATGCCAACATGACGAGCTCACATTCCTGAGTGATGTGTCCGGGTGATGTCAGCAAAACCCCCCGGACATGACCCCTGGGCTTACTTCATCCACTACCCATCCTGACCCGTCCTTAGTCCCATCTTTCCATGGACTTCATAACCAGTCTACCGACCGGTTCTCCAAGACCTGCCACTTCATCCCCATGCCCAAACTCCCATCCGCCCGTGAAACTGCAGAACACCTGGTCCAGCATGTCTTCCGCCTGCACGGCCTTCCCCTCGACATCGTCTCAGACCGTGGTCCCCAGTTCACCTCCAGGTTCTGGAAGGTGTTCTGTTCCCTGCTTCCCTGCTCGGTCAACCTTTCCTCCGGGTACCACCCTCAATCCAATCAGCAGACCGAGAGGGTCAACCAGGACCACTCCGGCTCCCCTGCTTCGACCTGGTCAGAGGGTCTGGCTTTCCACCCGGGATCTTCCACTGCGGGTTAAGTCTCGCAAACTTGCCCCCCGATACGTGGGTCCTATCAAGGTCCTGAGACTCATCAATCCCGTCACATACCACCTCCTGTTGCCCCGATCCATCCGTGTCCATCCCACCTTCCACATCTCCTGCCTCAAGCCTGTCCTCACCAGCCCACTGTCTCCGGCCTCCAAGCCACCGCCGGTCCCACGCCTGATTGGGGGTCCGTCGTTTCCTCCGTTCCCGCCAGGTCCACGGAGGGGTCCAGTACCTCCTATGGTCCAGAGGAGCGCTCCTGAGTCCCAGCCCGGGACATCCTGGACCCCGGACTCATACGGGACTTTGACCGCCGCCAACCGGGGGCTACTGTGGGGTCGTCAGGTGTCGCACATAGAGGGGGTACTGTGATGGCACGTCCCGTAGTTCGCTGCCAGAGGGTGGCATTGGACACAAGTTTTTCCCTTATTGCTTTATTGGATTATTGTTTAATGGTTTCATTGTCTTGATTGTTTAAATGGATTATTGTTTCAGTATTTTCACCTGTGTCTCGTTTACGTTCACTGTTTAAGTTGTCTGCTGTCATTGATCTGTGTCTTGAGTTTCTCTTGCCTAGAGTTACTACCAGCGTTTGAAAACACTTTTTTGTGTTTACCCTGTTGTCTTCGCATTATTTTGGTTTACTGTTTTCAAGCTTTATGTTTTGGGAACCGTGTTTGTTCCACTTTTGTTTGTTAGCTGTTCAGTGTTTGTGTTACCATTTGTCACGTTTGTACTGCCCAGAACTTTATACATTTCAGTAAAGATTTTTCATTTCTCATCGCATCTCTGTCTCTGCCTCATCTCTGCGCTTGGGTTCACCTAATCACCAACCATCCCATTACAAAAAGGTCAATTTTGGACTCATCTGTCCAGAGAACAGACTTCCAGAAACCTTCAGGTTTGTCCAGGTGGTCTCTGGTAAACTTAAAACGGGCAGCTTGGTTCTTTTTAGACAGCAGAGGCTTCTTCTTGGCTACCCTTGCTTAGCAGGTCTATTCAGCATTCTTATTGTTGATGGATGCGCAATGACATCAGGTGTAGCGAGGGAGGCTTGTAGATCCCTGGATGTTATTCTTGGGTTGCTTTTCTTGTGGCTCTTGGTGATATTTTAGAAGGACACCCACTTCTCGGCAGAGTCACTGTCTGGTTAAATGCTCTCCATTTGTATATTATTTGTCTCACAGTGGATTGATGGAGCCCAAGTCTTTTTGATATGATTTTATACTCTTCTCCAGACTGATGTGCACTCACTACCCTCTTCCTGAGGTCCTCCGAGGTCTCCTTAGATTCCGGCATTGTGTGTTTTGCATTCACCTGTATGGGTAACACGGAACTGACCAGGTTTCTTACCTGTATTTATGAGAGTGCCACCCACAATCTTTCCTGAAGATATGACCTGTGATTGGTTAACTTGGCCCCCAATTATATATTACCTGATTCTACTTACCTACTTGATTTAACTAAGGCAACAGGAGGTTCACTCATTTTTGTACCTTCACTAATTCTTTTTTCTGCATTTTTAATCTATTATACGCACAATTTCCTCTACAAATGTATGAAATTGGCAAATATAGAACCTTTATTTCAGTTAAGATAAGACTGGTTCTGATTAAATAAGAATTTTGCGGAAAAATTTCTATGATTGCACAAGGGGTTCACAAACTTTCAAGCATCACTGTAAAGGGTGTATTATTCATGTTTTGGGGGAATGTATATACTTTTGTTTTTATACTTTGGTACCCTTTTGTCCTAAAACAACAGACACAACAGCTCAAAAAACATTTACATACATACTGTATGTACATGCATACAGTATTTGCATTTCAAATACAAATGAGCACAGCTCACTCAACACGCGTATTATACCACATGCTTATGCTGCTGTTGACTGAACTTACTTAACTTGACTTAACACTGAACATCATCTGATAAAAAACACATTTTCTAAAAACATTTCTATAACAGGCACTCTCTCTTTTTCTTCCACACACATACATGCACATTCACAAGTGTTTGACGTTTTCTGCCTGATAATTATATCAAATCAAAGTATGTAACTTTGAGTGTATGTATGTATATGCAATCTCAATAAAGCACTGTTAGAACCCAAACCTCGGGTCTGGCCACCCAGTCTCCTCACCTCACCAGCCCAGCAGTCTGGCCTCTAGACACAGCAGCCTGATACTCCTTCTTGGCCTTCCCTTTCTCCTTCACCTCGCCAACGTACAGCTTTCCATCAATCTCCCTGAAACACACATACATACACACTACTAGAGTGAATGCACAGCGGTAACTCAGACGTCTCAACTTACAGTGTTCAATGGAGATTCCGGGGTTCACAAAGAGTAGGAGTCTAATTACATATATTGCTCTATCTCTTGCAATTTTTAATGGTTTGTACATGTCGCAGAGCGACACGGTGGTGGGTTCGAATCCTGGGTGGGTTCGGTCCTGGGTTCGAATCCCGGCTGGGGCTTTTCTGTGTGGAGTTTGACATGTTCTCCCCGTGGGTTTCCTCCGGGTACTCTGGTTTCCTCCTACAGTCCAAGGACATGCACCTTAAGCTAATTGGAACGTCTAAATTTCCCGTAGATATGAGTGTGTGAGTGAATGGTGTATGTGCCCTGTGATGGATTGGCGACCTGTCCAGGGTGTATTCCTGCCTCTCGCCCAATGCATGCTGGGGTAGGCTCCAGCCCCCCCGCGACCCTGACCAGGAATAAGTGGGCTATATAATTAATAAATTAATGAATGAACAATGTCACTGACATTCTGAAGTTGCTGATGAACGCAGTCTTGGGAAGCTCCACAGTGAAAGATATTTCTTTGGAAGAGTTGGCCCTGTTGATAGCAGTGGAGGTCATGACAGTGTGGGCAAAGCGAGATGCCACCTTACAGTTTACCTTCACACTGCGCACCTCCACATTCTCCTGCAGAGTGAAAGAGACTATTATATTAAGCATATGGACATGTCTTTAGTAGTGTATAGGAGAGTATGGGGTAGGGACAGGGCAGTGTGTAGTGGTGTAGTGGACAGTATAAAGTGAAATTAGGACCAAATATATACAGTACAGTATTTCAGAAAGCTGGATACACAGGAAGGCACTGAACAGCAAATGGGGGATAGGTGGAGAAGCAGGCTTACAGGATAACTCAAATATTTAGGATGGATAATAATAAATATAGCAAAATGAATGACATTCACTTAATGAAAGTAATTATTATGTATTCATAGCAGGGGCGTCGTTTTGGTATGGCAAGGTATGGCACTCGCCATACCTTGGCTTCTAGCCACATTTTTAATTGTATTCAATCTGAAATAGCCTACGTTTCACATGATAAAATCACATCATTTTATGTGATTTTATCCGCTCCACAAAGGTAACTCAAAAACCTTGTCCGTTATTCTCATTCATTCAGGTGGGTTAAACAAACTGTATAAACGCCATAATACTGTTAATTAAAATTTAACATATTCATGAACAAGTCCATGTCATGTTGTGCGATACGAACACGTTCTATATGTTATTTTAGTGAAAAACCGGACTTAACGTCACCCGCGATTGTGAAGCTAACAAGCTAGCTAGCTAACGTGCCTTACGCTGATGAGGTCCTGTAGCGCTTATCACTAAATTTCAATAAAAAAAGATTTGTATAAGACTATATCATTATCATCCACTGGAATTAAAAAATAGGTTTACTAGTTACATACTGTAGTTGTCTCCTTTGTTTATTAATGTTACCTAAATATATAAGTAAATTGTACAGAAACAACTCACCAAAATTGACTATTGCACAACTGATTTGACAAAAAAAATTCACCAAGAGGGGGGCACCCCCCCCTTCCCTTGCCATACCTTGGCTTTTGCTGAAATGACGCTACTGATTCATAGTCATGAAAAGATAGAGAAAGTTTAATAATGCATACCATTTGATCATCAGGGCTTCGTTTCTGCAGAAAAACAGTGAACCAAAATGTGCTAAATACATTTTTACAAATACTATCATACTAAATCAAGACATTGAACACACTGAATTCTAGTTAACCTCTGTATTTGGTGCTATATGGAGTTAATCTTACAGAAATCTATAAAAACGTTTGTTGAAACACTGCGTGAGTGATAATGGTGAAATACGTAAACATGGATCTCTAGTAATTGACTGCTTTGCTGGGACCCTGACAGTATAGATTCTTGCAACATTTTCAAAGCTATGGTTCACTAATGTTAACACAGACAAGCAGAAGTGAAGTTAACCCGGGGAACAGTACCTCCAGCAGCCTGGTCTCACTCCGAGGGTCCTAGAGGAAAGGGTAGAGGGTAGATTTGCTCACATTTCAGCCCTAGGCCCTCATGAATAAATACTGTCAGACGTGAGTCCAGGTCATATCTTATTAGCACCAAAGTAGTTCCTTTTATATTTTGTATAAATTGAAACAAATTCACTACAAAGACTAACTATGCTTCAGAAAGAGCCCTCAAAATTAGCTGAATTCCTTAAACTTATTAACCAGGCAACCATAATAATAATATGAACTCTTCTTGTTCCAAAAAAAATCAGCAATATTATGGACATTCATTGCAACATTGGTACAAAAAAAAGAAGTGTTTGTCTGTATTGTATTCGATATGAAAGTGAAATGAAGAAAGAAAGGGGGATCATGAAACTGGATGTGCAATATACAGCAGCAGCAACCAGAGTTTGGTGATCAGTTCAGCAATCAGAGATTTTAAAATACTGTATTTTGAAGCAGAAACTCACCTGAGACACGGCATCCTGGGATATGATCAGCGCGCCATGGATCACAGTGGAGATACTCGCACAGAGCAGCAGGACAGTCCTCACTCCCAACATGGTGAAGCTGGAAAGTAGCACTGATCGACTCCAACACAACTGAAACTTTATGTACTTTCTGTGCTTTAAAAAGAGAGAGAGAGAGAAAGGGGGAGGTAGACAGAGACAGAGAGAGAGAGAGAGAGAGAGAGAGAGAGAGAGAGAGAGATAGAGAGAGAGAGAGGTGGGGGGCGGGGGATCAATGAGCCTGTGTGCCTCTGCCAATGACCAGCAGCCCTGACCTAAGCCTTCCTGGTAGCCCTCCTATTCCAAGCCAAGACATGGGTGTACTCTGCGCGTGTGTGCTTATTCAAAACGTCCCACAAACTCACTGTACCCACTTTTACCATGTTCATCTCCAGCAATGAAATCTAATCACATCAATTACAGCTGTTGTATAACAACACTTAAAGGCTGTACTTGCCTGATCATACAAAGTAAGTCCCCAAACGAGGAGAAAACAAGAGGTGAGTTGTTCTCAAAGGCCAGCGCAGATTCAAGCTCCTTCCTTTCTCTCACCTTCAGACAACGCCTTTCACTGTGGCTCCGGTGAGCCGGGGTATGAATTCCATCACAACTGAATCTAGTATGAGGGTCCTACCTGCTCTAAATTGAAAAGGGAAATGAAGGGCATTTTCATTGTCTTCTCTTACAGTGACAGAATGCATTGAAAACATTATAATTTATAAACCTGGCACACAAAGAATACATAACACATACACAAAACATCAAGCAAAAAAACCAACGCAAGTCAATGTGCATTGTGCACAATCAAATTGTCAGGCCACTACAAAGTACATAGGTTCCCCCCCACACACATACACACACTTCATATCAGCATAACACCGACTGTATTTAAAGCTGGATGCTGAACGGACAGGATGCCAGACCCCCTACAACCCCAGTTCACTCAGCGGTGGTGTTACAGCTTCCAAAGGGCTACTCCCATGTCTGAAAGAGTGATGTAAATATACTGCATGACATCATGGTTTAGGCACAGTCTCCACCCTGTCCGTAACAGACAAACCCAGCCATTTGTGTGCATCTAATAAATGATGTTCACAGAACAGCAGCCTTTAAGGTGTGAAACCCAGTTATTACCCATTATTATCCATGCTAAATTGATCAATACACTGTAGATTCAGATTTTTTTTTTACTGCAAATTTCTGTATAGAAAAACCTTTTACACACCTGAAGTAAGGTTTTAGTCACAGATGCGTTGGAGGAGCAAAAACTGAAATAGAATGATTAGGGGTGACCCTCGAAAGTAACCATCAACTATTCTACCGCAAGTTTCTGGAATTCGAAAATGTCACATCACTGTACTCAGGGGACCACTGTACGATACTAATAATGGCAATGAAAGCAATAGAAGACGATATATAAAAACAGGTTACCTTCATTGAACTGTACCTATAAATGTAATTAATTGATTTTTAACTGCCAGGGACCCCCTGCAGTACCCCCATAGACCCCCACAAAACCTTGGTTGAAGACCCCTGTTAATTTACATACACGTCTACTGAAAGTGAAGTAGTATAATAATATGAATTTAATGATTAAATCGATAATGGTAAAGCTTTAGAAATAATGGATTTGGTTTCTTTTCAGTCTCAATTCTTAAAAAAAAAATTCTCTCCCCTGGCTCCAGTTCTTAGTAAATAATGTAGAGTTTAAGGAAATTAACCCTTAAAAACTCACAAATGAAGTCATATATGCCAGTGTGTGGTGTGGTAGAATATAAAAACCAAAAACATAAACATCAGAAGGTCATTTTAATATATGTCAAAACATATGGCATATATTTTACAATTATATTATATAAACATATAATAATTATTGCTGGCTTTATACATATAATGTACAATATTAATTTAATTTCTATTCTAAAGCACAGGTGGCAAACTCATTCCATCGAGGGCCGAGTGTATGGAGGTTTTTGTTGCAACTAGTGCACCACACCAGGTGATTTCACTAATTAGCTCACTTCCTCAACCAAGGAGTGGACTAATTGAAATCACCTGTTCTAAAGCATAGGCATACATCTGCCAGCTACATACAAAAACAATAATTGACATACGGAGAATGGTGCGGGCAGTAACAGGAATATAAAACTCTAAAGACGTTCTAGGGTCTACAGTGCACAAGTGAACTCTTGCAAATGACATGCACGGGACTGAGGCTGGTCAGTGGGGTGTAGCCAATACACAGTTGTCTGTCAAACCGTCTTGTAATCTGACGTTTTAGCAGGAGGGCAAGAGATCTTCATCAGTGTTTGTTTTTCAATCCTTCTGCCCATCTCTCTCTCTTTCTCAGTTTCGCAGGGGTATGTGTGCTCTGTGGCCTTATTTTCCAAAGACGCTGGCGGGCGGCTTGCCACTAGGCTGCTGAAAGGCTGTCTCTGTCCTGGACCGCACGCCGCTAAACACGGAAGGAGCCACCTTTCCCATGCGCTCTAGAGAAGACAGATAAATGACAACAGGTGAGCAAAGGCAAAGAACACAAAACAGTCTCTCAGCAGGAACAAGGGGGGTAAGGTTTAGGAGCATGTTATGGGCACTGCCTTCAAAAACGGGCACCATACACTGCCATTACTGTTGAGCAGAGTGCACATGTACGCCAAATCATTGAAGTAGATTATATTATATTATTATGATGATTATATAATGACATAACATAAAAATATTTTAAACATTTTTTAAAAATGGGTCTGGCAAGCCCACCGAGCATGTCCTTTTTGGTTGGAATGCACAATCTACCGGTGGTCGAGTCAAGCACTAATGTTTACAAGAAGTTATACAGCATTTTGTTTGTTTGCTTGCCTGGGCCCACGTCTGAGTGTACTGTGTCCTCTATGCTCGGATCAAGCCAGAGGGACATTGGCCTATACTTAGGCTACTACACCCCCAGCACTGCCCTGCACACAACAAGCACTCTATAGAAGGAATGGAACTGTACTGGACCTGTACCGTATACGGCTTGTTCCTCACTCTTTCTTCCTTCCTCCTCTCCCTCACTTTCTTCTTCATGCCATTTTGACAGACTTTCAGATATACAATAAGAAGCTTTGACATTTTTAATACAAACATATTTATTTAAAAAATGTTTTTATTCATTTATGTAATGCTGCATATACTGTAAAACACAGAAAACTTATGAATGAAAAACAAATCTAAGATAATTTTGTTATAGAGGCCTGCTTTTCATGTTCAGCTTTGACACAACTGAATTAAATATTGTTCTACATGCTGAGCAAGGAAGAAATTAGAAGAAAACAGTGCCTTGCAAAAGTACTCAGACCCTTTGAAAGTTTTAAAATGTTGCTGGATTACTAATGATACGTCATCCATCCATCCATCCATTTTCTACCGCTTCTCCGGGTCTGGTCGCGGGGGCAGCGTCCTAAGCAGGGAGACCCAGACTTCCCTCTCCCGGCCACTTCGTCCAGCTCTTCCGGGGAATCCCAAGGCGTTCCCAGGCCAGCCGAGAGACATAGTCTCTCCAGCGTGTCCTGGGTCTTCCCCGGGGCCTCCTCCCGGTGGGACGTGCCCGGAACACCTCACCCGGGAGGAGTCTAGGAGGCATCCTAACCAGATGCCCGAGCCACCTCATCTGGCTCCTCTCGACACGGAGGAGCAGCGGCTCTACTCTGAGCCCCTCCCGGATGACCGAGC